>VWZN01002273.1:1033601-1087908 GCA_013396955.1 Regulus satrapa | reverse complement strand
AAGGAGTGGGTTTTTTTTTGCTTCTGGGTGTTTTTTTTCTCTGAACTCAATTGAAAAAAAAAAAGGAAAAGAGGAAAAACAGGATAGAGACTTTATAGAAGTTTAAAAAAGTAGGAAAAAAATTAAAGAAGGGGTAATACTCTTCATTCTTTTGCACACAACTTTCTTGGGATGTCCAAAAATGTGGATTTCTTGAGGATGGCAAGAAAAGATTTTGTTGCCTTTATTGGTTTGCAGATCTATATCTCATTCTTGAGATGATTAAATCATTATTTTGTTGGAATAACTCCAAAAAATATAAATTGAGAAGTACAGCGATGATTTTAAAAATTAAAATTAAAAAATAGCAGTATGGCACGGTTACGAGCCAACAAAAAAAAAAAAAGGAAAGCAATATAAAAGAAACTAAAATATCAATCACCAAAAATTCATGCGGCACAAGATGAGGTGAAACGACAGAAAATGTTCTTCAAATATATACAATGTATATATCTATCTATATATACACGGAGTATGTGTGTATATATCGATCGATATACCTGTATAATTTTTTTTGTTCTCCCTGCCCCACCCTACCCCAAGGCTAATTGGTAGATGAAATTATCAATTTAAAGTAAAGAAATAAATAAAAGGAAGAAAGAAAAATTCTAACAGAAAATAAATTAACGTGCTTTTTTCACTAAGAAATAACAATATCATGCATCTGTCCACACCAGCGGATGCCAGGGTTAGATGAAGGCATGAATTTCTGTGTAAACATGTGATTGGATGATAGGGGCTATTGCTGATATTGGTCATTTATTACTTTAGCATATAGATATATATGCACACTGCATATATAGTGCATATATAGATAAAATATCCTCATGGGTGGGGCTTTTGGAGCTTACATAGATAGGAAGACCAATATGCTGAAAACCAATCTCAATATTCCTAATGTAAAAAAAATACCACAAAAAAACCAAAAAGAAAACAAAATGTCCTGTAAGTCATCTGCATGATTGTAAAACTTGGTCATTTGATTTTGTTTTGGCTGTAAGATTGTAGCTAGGAACCCCTGTCCTTTGGGCCCATATGGTACTCAGCTTATGAGATGGGAAGTCTACTTCTCTGAGTCCTCACAGGCGTGCACGCAACTTTAAAGGCCATTTCTTATTCACAACAGGAGAGATGGGTGAGCATTCTTGCTTGTCAAAGGGAAAGACTGGGTGTAACTGAGCACTGGATTGTGGGGGCATGTTCCTGTTAGGAGAACAATGAACATTCCCTAGGTGCTTCAGGAAGGTTGATGCAGTTATGGAGGAAAACAGCCAAATCAACACTTTTGATTTCTTCAAAGTCTTTACTTCTAACATATTGGTTTTTGTACTGTGCTGGCTGTTTTGGAAAACAGAATATGCTTGTTTTCTGCAAATAAATCTCTGACCCTGACAGCCTGCAGGTGGATGGCTATAGGCTAAAAAATTACAGATACAGAGACAATATATGTTGGATACGTGCCTTGTGTAAGTGTACAAAACATTATATAACTTCCAATGCAAAGAACTGTAGTTTTGGTATATCTACTTCTGTGTCCAGTCCCCTGTGAGAAAGGCTAACCAGTCTGATTAGACAATGACAGCCTTAACACATATGAAGCCTTTCAGGAAACACAGAGTAAGTTTCCCTGGGAAAAATCATATGGGAAAGAAAAATCATATAGGAAATTGATGGGCTGATAGGAAGGGAAAATTGGCAACTGCATTGTGGAAGAAATACAGACTTCGTCAAGCCAGGGAACAAGGATTAAGCCCTACAGACCATTTCAAGATGCTGTATTCTGGGCTTCAGGCTAATTGGTGAGTATTTGGGTCTCACTGTTTTTTGAGTAGTCCAAGGAGCAGCTTGGGCTATGATCCCAATCAGCTGCCTGGCCACCAGCATTCAGCCTGCCTGGTGCCAGCACTCCACTAATGGACATCCTTAACCGGAATGAGGGCAATGGTATGAGGAGACAGTAACAGCTGTCAGGGAAGTGTAATTATCATCCTCAAGGCTTTGAAGCCTCAGTAAGATCAGATTGTAAGGGTGTTCCTAATTTCACTGAAAAGAGATAAATGCTTTCATTCCTCACAGTGTTTCCTCACTCCTTGTCAGAAAAGATGTTTTCCTTACAAATCTTACATTCTCTGAGAGCAGCTGAGTGACCAGAAAATGACCACAGAGCTGTGCTCAAAAGCACAGACTCAGGACCTTGGCCTGACTTTTGAGGAACTTGAATATATGTGAGCCTCAGCTCTCCCTGGAGCAGGCCAGAAGACAGTCCTGTGCTCATACCAGAGAAAAGCATCATGTTTTGGCACAGAAAAAGAAGATTTTTGGCCATGTACTGGCACAAGCAACATTTTCATAGAGATAAAAGAGGAAGTTCTCTGTGCTGTTAACTAAATGCTTCTTCAGGGCAGATGAACAGGTTTTTTTCCCCCCTGTAACATTTAGATTAAGCATTCTGGGAGATCTAGAGATCTAAGGGTATCTAGGCTTGTCTGCAATAAGATGAATAGGGGGCAATTTCTGTCCCTGAACCTGCAATTGGTTTCTTTTGCACTGCATAAAATAAAAGGGGAGTTTGGATCCACAGCTGTAATTGCCTTCACTTAAAATAATTCCTTATGTATACATACGTGTTTACAGGTGGTGTCTGTAAGCTACCTCAGTCAGAACAGGTCCAGTGACAACTCCTGTTTTTTAAATTAAGCTTTTCTACAAAAATTCCAATGGAAATCACTTCTGGGAAGGGGGCAAAAAATGTTAGCCAGCCTGCTACAGTGCGTATTTCAAGCCAGTCTGGAAAATACTGAAGGGGGCAGATTTAGGAAATCACCTTCACACTGTCTTTTTTTACAAAGATGCAAGTGTTCAGATGCAGATCCTATGCACACAAGATTCAAGTCTTAAACTCAACTGTCAGTCATTGTTAAATGGCAATAAGACCTTGCCAAATGGTTCTTACAAGACATTTAGCCTCAAAGAGGACATGATTTTCATATTTTGAGTACACCAAAAACAAAGGCTTCAAAAGGACTCTATGTAGAGTACTGCCTCTGATTCAGAACCAAGACCAAAGTAATATCTCTAGATACTGGGATTTGATTCTGGCCCATAAAAAATCTGAAAACTTCTGATTTGCAGGGAAAAATTTCCTGTGGCCCTTGCCTTGGCTATTGCACACCAGGTTCCATAGTGATGTGTATCATATCTCACAGCTGCAGCAGTGAGTTCAGTAACCTTTACATTACTAGACCATGGCACTGAGGGTGATGGAAGGCCAAATTTGGCAGAAACTCAAGAGCTTTAAAAGCTACACATTATCAGAGCAACAAAAAGAAGACAGAGCTGGGTTAGGTCATTTAATTTTCAGTCTGCTGTAAAAGGGATCAGGCAAGGCAGAAGGCAGCGACCTGTCAACAGAACAGGATGAAGCAATTTCAAATGAGCCCAATTAAAAAAAATCCCAACAATAAGTTTTAAAAACATCTGAAGCCACACACTAGAAAACACAATCAAGATATTCTGGATCTTTTCTCTCCACAATGTACTTATATTTAAATACCAGATCTTGGTGTGTGGCCAGAATTCTGACTTGGCTGGTGAAGTGTAAAGGCAAACATATCTGCTCAGCCAAGCCAGCACTAGTGGATTTTGATAAGCCGGCTCAGATTGCTTTAGTGCTCCAGAGCAGAATGGGCTCAGCGAGTGCTTTGATACTGGCTGTATGGCAGATACTGGATGCACTGAGAATGCAGACAATAACACAGACAAAAAAACCCAAAAAAACCCAAAAAACAAAAAAAACCAACAAAGAGAAGCCCTGTAAACCTTCTACTTTTCCTTCTTATTTTGATAGAATGAGTTGTGTTTATGCAAAAAAGACCTGCATATTCCTCCTCCTTCTGGCAATTCTGTACACTAGCACCTCTGAGAGTAGGAAAACTCAAAATCTGGAAGTGCAGATTTCATCAGCAAGGACCATCTGGGAGACTTATTTTTACATATAATCAAGCTAACTTTTATTCTCAATGTCATAGTAATTCCCTAGAAAAGAATCACATTTCGGTGGCTTATGTGGTCCACCTTCCTATGCAGGAAGACTAGGGTGAAATGAAAGATACTGAGTGAAATTTGCAAGAATGTCTACTAGTTTAGGAGAGGACCTTCAGCAGATTTTCAGTGAATCATATTATTTTACACAGCAGATATTCAAACGTCCATAGACACATATATCTGCCAACTCTAATGCTTAGCAGGGTTTTCAAAAGCAAGTAATTTTTACAAAAACAGTTTGTACCTGTTTGTAGCATTAGGTTTCTAACTGTGTCAGGAAGGAGGTATTTTTAGTCTGGAAATGTTGCTGTACAGCACTATGAAATTCCATGCTAAACTTGCTGTTTTACCAAATTTCTACTCAAACATTAATTTTTCCATTGGCAGCACAAGCTGAAAATATTGAGGCTACAGTTTCTAGCTGCTGAAATTATTCAGATTTTTGAAAAAAAAATTACAAGAGGAGGAGTCTGATAAAAACATAATTTTGTCCTTTAATTGAAACCAGAATATAAATAATAAAAAAAAAGAACTCTTCACATGCTAGTGAAACTTTAATGAAGTGACTTCATTCATTTACATATCAGTTGTAAATTCTTTGTCCTTGTAACACGGTTCTATTAATCTCATGCCTCACTTCCATTACAATCACTGTGCTGGCATTTCATTACTACCTTTATTTAAACTCTCAGTACCCCCACTGTACTTCACAATCCAGTAATATTTGGACTGCTTTTCTTCCAGATGGGGAGTAGAAGAACTCACAGACATCTGTGAAAAAAGAGATGGGAAGTAGGCTGAGCTACCTGCTACCAACACTCTGTGTCACTGCCTTTGCTGTCATCATAGGGAATTCAAGATTATGGGTGGAAGTTCCCAGCTACAATGTAATGCCAATCTCAGGTTACAGCAGGGCCAAGTTCTACTAAAAATGCAGGTACACCATGACAAATCAAAAAGAAATGTGAAAGCACTAGCCTTGGGTAAATTTTTATGTTATTATTGTATTACTCAAATGGCTTCAGGAAGTTAGAACACTTATAGCACTTGGTATTTTTTGTAAGAAAAAGAAACATAATCTAAATAAAACAACACAAAACCAAACAAAACAAAGCCAAACAAAAGAACCCCCTCAAAATATTTATATGTTTCACTTTTAAAGACAAAAATTCTAACCAAGCTTCCTCTTTTTCTTTTAAATGTACACAGAAATTCGATGATGTCTGTTCTCTATTATAGAAATGCTTAACTCATGGCAAGCCTCAAAAAAGAAGACTTGAAAAAGCCTCTAAAAAATAAAGTAGACTGCAGTTGCCTGCTGGATACCACATAATATATCTCACCAGAAAGAAAAGCCATCAATTTATCAAAATGTATCTGAAAGGGAGAAGCTGAGTCAGTTCCACATGGCCAGTCCTTCTGACTCTTTAATGGATACATTTTGAAGCATCACTGCAGATAACAAGGCAAGAATTACTACTAATTTTGTTATGTTAAAACTACATTTTGGTGCTCCCCAATTTCTTTGGGGCCACAGGAAACAAAATTAGTATAAATACATTACCATGTTAACTGTACTCAAAATCCCATGGACAAATGTATCCCTTAACATCCATTTTCAGAGTAATTAAGAAATAACTGCTAAACATTGCGAATAACTGATTTTTATTTCACTTTTGTTTCTCTTCTGTTTTCAAATGTTCACCCTTTCCACTTCATAAGTCTTCATTATCTGTCACACCCCATATTGATTATTTTTCCTACTGTGTTAGTAAAGTAACATCCATAAATATGTGAACTATTAATTAGCTGGAATCACTTTCAGAAAGTTTGCCTTTCCATGCGAACAACTTTATATAAACCAAATAGTGACTATATATCAGCGTTTTGCTGTTGCCAAGTCCATGGGATCTGATGCCTGGCTGTACAGTTTCTTATTTTATATACAGTGTATATATACATGAGTGTATATATATACACATATACACACATATATATACATATATAATTATATATGTATACATTCACACACATATAAAATATATGTATGCATTGTTTTTTGCAAATGAAATCAGAAAGCAAGCAAAACACGACTGACCTGACTTACCTGTACTGGGCTCACAGTCGATGAAATCTTCATCATCACTGGAACATTCAGCTGATGAAACGATGTCATCTGTTGTCTGGCATGTGAAGAAAAGGAACAAAAGAAAACAAAAGTAAGATGTCTGCAAGAGGCAGCTAAAGATACTACAGAGAAGCTAAATATCCAAGGGGGAAAAAAAACGGTTTTACAATAGCAACTTTTAAAATATTTACGTTACAACGTACCAAGAACTCCACACATGCCTGTGTAAATGTGTCCTCCATTGAGTTGGAGTCTGCTGTCAGAGGAACAGTACTCATCCTGTGCTGCTTAATATTTCAGGTGTGCACAGGTGCTGTGCACCTGCTGGGCTGTTTAGGGCAACAAGTGATCACACTGATGCTGTTGAATGAAGTACAGTGGGCTACAAAGCCTGCCTGGCTGGCAAACTGCCCTCCAACAGCCACTGTAGATGGGTCTGCTGGGAGGACGCTAGGCTCCTCCATAAGTACCAGTAAGGCCAGCCAGAAGGCACTCCTGAGAGACTTGCCATGTGAGGCATGCTCAGACTGAACATACTTTCTGCAAAGAAAAATGTAGAAAAAGATAGACCCAGATAATACACATCACTCAGGCAGCTAGCAGTACTCCTTGCTGTATGCCTGGTGCATTTGCCTGATGCACCACTCTGAGGCAGGCATAATTTCTACTCTGTTAACACACTTCTTGGGCTGGGGAACTGGTGTTTACTCAGATAGCAAATATCTGTGCAACTCACTTGTTGCATGATCAAGAACTGGTGCATGTGTCAGGTATGCCCAACATGCAACCTCACCTCCTTGCTTAGCAAGTGAACAGGGTTGTGGATGCAACTAGGTTGACCAGCTGTAAAGTCAGATTATGAAAGGGTTAAACCAAACAGTGACTACTCACATTACAGGTTATATCATATTCCTTTGCATTTCCAGCTGGTGATTTTTTTTTTAATTTTAATTTTAATTTTTTTTTCTTCTTTCTGTGTGTGTATTGTTCTAATTAATCAGCAGCATGTACTGCAGCATGTTAGAGAGACGTGTACTGGTGTCTCTTCCCAGCAGCATCTCCTGCCTGTAATTGCTGCAATTAGTTGAATTAGCAATGCAGACCGTTAGGGAGAGCCTGTGGCAGCCTCTGGACATAGGTTGTAATGTTCCTGTGCACAATACAAAATTACCCCAGCTCAGCAGCACTGGCTCAGCCATGATGAAACTGTCTCCCTTAACAGCTCTTCCTTGCAGAGAGCTGCCTATTCTGCTGAGCAGCAAGATCAGTGGGATGACTCCTGAAACAAAACAACTGAAATGCTCCTCACCAGGCAGGAAGCATTGTGGAACTCAGGAGCAGGATAGCTGCACTCCACTACTCTAGGTGAATATTTCTGGGAATTTCACATCTCAACTAGACTTTAAAACCCTTTTTTCCTGAAAAAGACTCTCCAGCTTTAAATAAGGTCTCCTTTACATTCTTGTGTCTGCTATGACTGTCTCCAACATGTTCCCTCTTCCCTGTACAAAAGAGTTCTAAAGACTCTTCTTTAGCCTCCTGTGCTCCCAGCAGTATGAAATACCTCTGACCCCTGCCAGAAGTTCTTTACACTCCCCCTCTCTCTTTGTATTTGAGCTAAGGAGAAAAAAAAGAGAACCAAGAAGTCAGTCACAAAGATGGGACTGAACCTATGTTCCTTCGGTCTTGGTTTCAGTGGCTTAGATCAAGCCAAGAAAGAAAAACAGGATAGGTCAGTTGCAAGTGAAAAAATCATAGTAATCAAGTGAAAATAGAGCATCTGTTAAAAAAAACAAAACAGTCATGAAGTATTTTATGTGTTACTCAATCATAGCCAGTATGGTCAGTTGGCAATGTTTTGTAGAATGCTGTCTTGCAGTAGCTTCATGCTTAAATACTTTTACACTCTTGCTTCCATGGGGAGTCAAGATTAAAAGGAACTGAAGGTAATATGTTCCAGCCTTACATGTCAAGGCTCATATTTTAAAAATATTTTTCAGTCAAAGAAAGTGGAAGAATTCTGTTGAAATCCTGGTGACTTGTCTTAAGACAACCTCACTTTAAAATTTTGTCTGCTCAGTGAGGGGATAAGAAAGGAAGAATGCACAAAATAGAAATTTACTTGTTTCAATTCTTCTGGTCCTGGCCCATATAGTTTAGAAAATATTATTTATCTGCAGAAACTTCATAACTTACACAGTGATCACATCATCCAACAGTGAAATGCAGATGTCCCTGGGTAAAACGATATTAGTTTTTAATTGCATCAATGTAAAGTAATTTAGCACAATTTAGTAAACAAGGCTATATTGCTAGAAATTTTTAAGTAGGGGAAATTCAGTTAGTGAAACTGGAGATTTATACTGCAATTGTCTAAGGGTAAGGATGGCACTGTGAATATAGAATAAATTTAGAATAGCACTGTGAATAAAGAACAAACTATCCATCACTACTAGAAGATCTTGCTCAGACAGTGCTAAAACCCTGGCAATTTGTTTTGATTTCCAGGTAAAATTTAGATCATGTGGATTTTGCTCTTAGTTGAAGATCTGATAATTCACACTCCCCATAGAAAAGCAGTGATGATTTGCTCCACTAGGAAATAAATATTTAAATTATAACATTTTGTTGTTGTCACTTATCAGCTGCTATACCTATTTGATTACCCACTTACTTGCTCAGATCTAAAGGCTTCACGCAGCATTAACATGGAATCAAATCCAATTGAACTGACAATGTGATTTAGTATTTGTCAAGAATAAGGAGTTCCTTTATAACTATTTTTTCTTCTTGCATATTAGGGGCACCATATGAAATCAGGAAGGTAACAAGGCCTTTTTTGTTTTTTTTTTTTTTTTTAAACTGGACACCTCCTTGCAACAGGATACTGGTAGATAACAAAGTTTAGAGCATTTTGGAAGTGATGAGCCAAACTGCAGGTCAAAACATCCTTCCAGAGCTATTAATTATCATATATCTAGTTTGGGAAGTCCCTGTACCACAACCTGAAAAGTAATGAAGCCTGGCCCTTGTTCCTCTTCTTGTTCAATTTCCCATTTCATAAGCAGTTTAAGGCAGTATATGCAACATATTTATGCTGCACTCTGATATGTGTACTAGATTTCCTGCTGTAAAATCCTCTTGCAGCTTGTGTTGGATCTGAACAGAGAAGGGCACAGTAAGCCAGACTCAGACAAAATGCAAATGGATGATGTGAAATATTCACCAACCCTGTCAACTCCATTTGCCTTTTTTTTATGACTGGTTCCACACACGATTTTATCAATTAATCTCCATCTTTTCTCCCCATTTTTACTACATGATATTTCACTTGATGTTCAGTTTTCTTTTTTTTTTTTTGCTTTTTGATTGCTCTTTATCCCATCCTGCTGATTTTGTATGTATAAAAATGAGTGTTAGAGAAAGAAAAAAAACCTCCAGAAGTGGTGTTAGATTTAAGTCAAGGTCATTAACGAAATCTCTAGAAACCACAGAAAAGATAACTACACTAATCTGTCTTGCCATTTCCTATCTTTTATTTTTAATCTCAGTACTTTCCATCACAATTCATCACTAACTGATTTTCTACTCCCACTACGTATTGGTTTTCTATACACCTTCTACTCAGATACCAACATCTGAATCATCCCAAAGGAATAAAGCTATTTCAGTGAGAAAGAACAGCAAACTCCTGACCACAGGAACAGGGTCCAGGAAACATCCAGAAGACCATTACTTGTAACAGGAATCAGTACCTTTCAAGACCCTCCAGGAGGTGACAATTTTCACTGGATGTTCATTTAACTTGTTCCCTCAAGACAAGAGAGACCAGTAAGCAGAGACCCTGGAAATCTCTCCACTAACATAATTTCTTCACATCGGAAGCAGCTCACTGTGAGCCAGTAAACAAAAACACTACCCCATTTCTGATCCCTTTTCCCCATTTTTGAACTGGTTCTCATTATACTCCCCCACTGGCCCCAGGGGATGAAAGCGGATTAATGCTTTAGTGCCTGCCCAGTGCTCTGGGGATAGTAAATGCTAAACATTCTTATGTACAGGCAAAAAGGATACTAATGAAACTTCTCCATATGCTGTGATGGAAATGATGTTTCTGTTTTCATTGGAAAGAACATGAGAGAGAAAATATTTTTCCCTTCCCTATATTAGCTAAATTTTATATTAAAAATAATAAGTCACACTGTACTATTTTAAAATATGTATTTCATTTTTAAAGAATCCCAGCTTTGAAATTACTTGGCCTGTATTAAAGGCCATAAAACTAAAGATAGGTATTATAATAACATTCAATAAAAATTCTCTCTGGCAGGAACCTTTTTATTCCTTCCTCTAAAAGATTTTTTATGGCATTTATATTATTATTTTTTCTCTCCTTCTCTCCAGTGTTTAATGAAATTGCTTTGGAATAAAACCAGGGTAGGAGAAAGTGCTAAACTCTGAGTCCACCCCAGAGGATTTATGGGCATATTTACCTTCAAATTCTTTCAATTTCACTGAATTGGCTCCCCATTCCTTTCCATGAATTATTAGTTCTGTAATCACCTCCTCCTAATTATTCACTCTAAGGGCCTCTTCAATCTTGACACGGTGATGGCTCTACAATCTTTGTTCATTACACTGTATATACTGTGTGGGATATATAGTGCACAGGAATTTGGCATCATGTGGCAAGACCTGCTCAAGATGACTCCATTCCTGTCCAATCTTTAAATTTCCCAAAGCCCTAATTTATGTATCAGATCCATAACCCTTGCTCCTTTGTTCTACACAAAATGGCAGGTCCTGAATCATCCTTCTCCCAATTGCAAAGTTTTTTTGAGACCTTGCTGTTTGGGTATGCCACTATTTGAGAAAGATTAAGCATGCTGGATAAAATAAGCTCTGTCAAAGAACAGCTTTATGAAATTATAAAAAACACGCCCAGGAATGATGGTGTTCTCCCTTCTAGAGGGAGAGAAAAGACAAGGACCCATAAATTCAACTCCCAGACAAATTCCTGCAGAATTACACACTTGGCAGTTGCTTCACTTGTTAAAGTAGAATTCTATTCTCCTACCTGCCTTTTCTTGAAATTTTTCTGCACACTATACATGTTACTTCCAATTCAACACCATTATTTGAAAATCGACACTTAATGCTTTGTTGTGAGAGATGTGTAAATCTATTTGCCACCAAGGAACTACATTTTAGAGTACTTTTTGAAATATGACCATCACAAAATGCCAGGCACAAACATCTTCCCATGAGTGGAGAAATACAGTTGTATTAACCTGGGCACTGCATTTGCCTTTCACACCTAAAATGTACAGAGCTGAAAGTCAACAAACTTTTCCTAAATTCAATCACTTGACTTCCTCCATTGCTCTCATACTGCTATATTTTCTACAGATCTCAAATTTATTATGGAATATGGACTATGTATTTTCTTCTACGCATAAGAGCACAGAGTATAAATGTTCCCTTTAGAATAGCAAAAATTTAGTGATGCTGTTTAGTCTTCTAGAAACCAAGATGTTTCTTGGCAAGAATTAGGCTCAAGGCATTTGCTGTCTTCCCAAAAGAAGATAGCAGATGAAGTGTCTGTCTCATTAGGTGCCATTTCTAGCTTGAATACCACCATCTTTTGTACTTTGGTAACTGGGCTTCTTAAAGAACTTTTCGTATTCTGTTCACACTCTTCAATTAAATGAGAATCCTTCATCTGTCCTTTCCAAACGTTACATTTGTTTCTCACTTTTTAATTAATCTTTATTTGCAAAATCCCCTGGAGGTCACTACAGTGTAGCAGACCTGAGAGACTCAGTCTGGACAAACTCAAACTACTGCACACAGATAGAAATAATCTGCCTAAAAATGGGAAAATATTAGACACATTGCAAAAATCATAATGAAGTGTTAAAAAAGAAGCTGATATTTGGGATTCTATAAAATTTTAAGGAGAGTCTTGAATCTCTTGTCTTTTGCTAAGGTCTTCTCCATCTTCTCCATCTCATTCCTGGATAGAACATGTATTTTCCTATCATGGGACAGACACAGCCACAAATATGTGCAAGCCCTTTGCACTCCCACATACTAATGCTGAGGTTGTGTCTGCCTCTGCAGAAGCAATGCATCAAAGAACACGAAACTAATAATTTTTCTTCATATAGCTCATTTAAGGCAAATACAAAACCAAGAGACCCAAATCCTCTGTTTGTTTAAATTTGCATTGATTTCAACAATTAGCAGCAAGAGAGAATGGCTCATTGCATTTAGTTGTGGAAGATTCAAAAGATTAGGACTAATTTTAGTCATTTCAGAGAAGAGCCACTGAAAAGAGGAAAGAACTTGAGAGATGTATGAATGAGGCAGGCTTAGTATAACTAAACATCAGAGCTCGACTTCACAAGAACTTAAGATATGACAAATTTTTACAGGTGTCACAAAAGACATCAGGAAGAATGATAAACTATTTAGAATGCTTTCAAAAAAGAAAAAAAATTAAGGGGGAGAAAAGTGTTATTTTCAGCAAGAAAAAGTTCAGTAGCAATCCTTCCCAACTACAGAGAAGTCTCAAATATCAGAAACCATTAGTTTCTGATAAACTGAGATCAAGCAGTTACCTAAGCCATTAGTGTATAGGTCCTAATGGGGAAGTGCTTGGTCCATTCTATCTTTAGCCAAATCTAATTCACTCTAAATCAAGCCCATATTTGCATCCTCTCCATCACTATGTAATATAAACACAATACACATTTCTCTCTGTCATTGCAAAGCAGGCAGCAAAGCTATCCAGCCCAGCCTTTCAGTAAGTTGGGCTCAGAGCCAGAATCAGAGAACATTCTGAGTTGGAAGGGACTCACAAGGATGATCAAAGTCCAACTCCTGACCTGCACAGGACAGCCCCAAGGTTCACACCAGGTGCCCAAGAGTGTTCAAATGCTTCTTGAACTGTGTCAGGCTTCATGGTGTGACCACTTTTCCTGTCCTCCGTGGGGAGCCTGCTCCAGTGTCCAACCATGCTCTGGGTAAAGAACCTCTTCCTGATAGCCAGCCTAAACCTCCCCTGACACAACTTCAGGCCATTCCCTTGGGTCCTGTCTCTGGGGCTGGTAGGCAACCAGCAGGCATGTACCCTTCAACAATAGCCCAGCAAAAGTGCATCTCCTAGCTGCATGTTCCTGGCTGGATATAAAGCTGATTTCCTGTCAAATTATTGCATTAAGTAGGGATCATGAGAGAGCTACCCCTCAACAAAATCAGCCATTTGTCCACTACTGTGGCAGACAACAGATTAAGGAACTAGGAAGCTAAGTAAGAGAAAGCAAAAAATAATCTTCCCAATTGTATGTCAATCTAGATTCATGGGCACTCATGATTAAAAAGAGCTTTGAAAGCTTGAATTATTCCTTTGAAAGCCAAAAGCCTGTCACACTAAAATCAATAGTTCATTAAGACTGTAAAGTCTGACTCTTCAGGACCAGGTTTGATGCCAAATTTTAGAGACTTTGTTCTGTGCCTGAGCTGTGGAAAGTCAACAGGGAAAAAATCATGTTTCTGCCTTTTGTCTCTGTCTGCTGGCAGTGGGAAGGGTGATGATGTTGTGAAGCAGTGTGAGAAGAGAGAGAGAGAAAGAGAAGGGAAGGCAAAGAGGGGAGAAAGGAAAGTGGGGAGGATTAATTCATCTGTTGTTCAAGGCACCCTGACAGGGGAAAGAGAAGTATTGAACCACAGCAGCTTAACCCAACTTCAATGTACCTTCCCAAAAGCATAAGGAATGTAATTCTTCATGGTGTTCTGCTGATAAGCAAATCCTCCTAAATCCTTTCAATTTATTTCTTGGCCTGAAGAAATTACATACTATTTAGGAGATAAATAAATTAAAAAAAAAAATTCATTTCCATGAATCTAGATTGGTTGTTTATTGATTACGTATGCCCACAGAGCCATGCTTTTCCATTTCTTTTTGTCTTTTTGTCTTGAACTAGGAAGGAATCAACTGGCAAGTCTTTTCCAGACTATTCAATGTAACCATCAAGATTTGAAAGAGCCTTGAACTGGGCTGTAAAATAACATGAATTGGTTTTAATACAAAAGATACAGCTTTGGTGTGAAAGGCAACTCTTTCTCTCCTTATCAACCAATTTATCCTTTCCATGTGAATTTTTCTTCTTCTAAAGAAGTACCTTGAAGATTAAAGTTGTGTGTCTATACACTGAAGACAGAGCCTCTTGAAATAGCCACACAGGAAGAATATTCACATTGAGTATACTTTTCATCATTTGATGGAGAAGTTTGTGCTCCTTCCCTATTATATTTTTATTTCTTATTGAAAGAAACTGTTACTTGAGACAAAAACCACTAGTTCTGTTAGTGTTAGTGTTAGACAGAAATCACTAGTTCTGTTATGTAACCACAGTTACACAGAAAGTGGTGATGCAGGTGAAAACTCCCTAAGGTACAGAAGGCATGCCCATTGTGAACTAAAGTAACTAAAAAGCTTAATGCTAAAAATCAGGCTACTACAGCTGACCCCACAACAACTCCCACTCTAAAGTCAGTGAGAGCTGCTGGAAGGACAATTTGCTGAAATTCAAACACTGCTCAGGAATATGACTCTGTAACATATCAATCTACACAACGATGTTTCCCAGTCCTTGTCCAAATGTCTTCGAATGGAAGAAATTTCTTCTAGGAAATGATCTGAAAATAGACTCAGAGTGTTTTCCCCTATGCCATTATCCCACTCAAAAGAACCAACAACCAGCTGAACACATGGGGCAGCACAAACTTCAGTGTCCTTCTCTTCTCAGCATCTGCTTAAAGCAGGACACAGGAAGCAAAAGCTGAATAAAGACTCTTATAGACATGTAGGAGAAAGCCAGATTATTGGCAGAATTTAGCATCCTGCTGGTGGGCTCTAGTCCCTTAGGTACACACTCTAATGTATTATCTTAAACTGCCACAGAAATAATTTTATTAATATGTTGGGCTATGTAACGACACTTGCTGAAAAATAAAACGTTACATACTTCACCAGGAGAAGGACAGGGAAAATCTCTGGGATGCAGTTACTTTTTAAATAGCCCCAGTCCAAATTGGCCAGGACAGTGAATCAGAGCCCACGTGCTACTTGATTTTATTTTCCTGATACTGTCATCAATTTTCTATCTGACATCAGCAAAATGGCCTGCTTTCCTCGTAGTTCTGTTTATATTGTCATAAAACAGGGAGAAAACAGCTTCTCTGCTTGCTTGGCATACATTCAGAATTTTAGCAAATATTTTACATTCTCAAAGCAAAGCCTAAATACAGAAAACCCCTCTACATTTAGAAAAGGGAAGCCTATGTTTCAGAAAGTTAGAAACTCAAATGATCTGAGATGAATCAGCTGCCCTTTGAAGACTCAGCCTCTAGTAAGAGTAAATGGGTTTTTCTTTGTGTGCTAGCTGGCACTTAATAACTGTGTCAGAAGAATATTTTTCATTTACACTTTGCTCCTTTGCTGGAAATCAATATGTCGTTTGCTGGCATTTTCTCCTGGACATCTTTATTTAGCTTGTCTTTTTTCCTCAGAGGGGAGGGAGTTGTATTTGATTTTGTTCTATTATTGATTGGATCACTCTGAGCAAGAAATAAATAACTAAGCACAGCACAGTAGCTTTAATGACAATCTCTTCAGCCTCAAAATCTGCACACCATGTTGCATTCTCCCCTAACACATGATTCAAAAGAAAGAAATCTGTAAAGTACAGTTACTACATAGAAAAGAGGTAGTCACACGTGCAATTTAACTGGCATTTCTACCTACGTGATCACTTAATAAAACCATACAAGTCCTGTTTCTATTACAGCAGTAGTCCCATTGCTGCAGCACCTGCATAATCTCTTACAAATGAGGCTTAATGAGAAATTAAAGATAGGGAAGATGTTCTCCCAGCAGACATGGTTCCCTGGGGAAAACAGGAGCACGCTGTCGTATTAACCGTGGACGGCAGTGTCGCCCGACCGCCAGCAGCCCGGCGGGCACTGTGCCCCGGCTGCACTGAGCAGCGCCAGCTTCAGCAGCCCTGCCAGCGTCCAACGGGAACTGCGCACTAGTTGCCCATCACCTTTTTTATTTTAACCCAGTGATGTTGAATAACCTCCTAATTTACCTCCCCCCCGCTTCTCTCTTAATTTCTGTTACTCATTATTACATCGGCCACAAACAGTTGGCACACACAACTGTAAAATTCATAAAGGAGAAAATACTCTGGTACAGTCAAAACTGTGGCACTTAAAATGTAATGTGACAGGGTATGCTATTCATAAAGTAACAATAAATGCAATCACTCTGAATAAATGTGCCTTAAAACAACTTCTGCAATTATTATAAGTACCTCTGAGTGCAATAAGATAAACAACTATCTTTGAATATTCACATTAATGTGCTAGACTATTCTTGCCAGACAAATATTCCTCTTGCTCTCCAAACATTAACCCACACTTAGAAAATGGCATTTAAATACTGTTACTCACAAGATTCACACATTAGCTCACAAGGGGAAGGCAGTTCCCACACATTTAAAAGCAGAATAAACATAATGTAGAATAAATAAATGCAGAATAAATCCTAAATCCTGGACTACTAGGTACTGATCAGCACTTAGAAACGCTCCCTGAATAACATTAGAGAGCACAACATTTAACAAAGGAAAATAGCCACTAAATACCCACATGTAAGCACTATACAACTATACAAAAAAGGCTATGAATTGTTTTAATTTATAAAGAATAAGAAGTTTATAAACACAAATGTCACAAAAGTGGCAGTGGTATAACTCATTTATTCCCAGGAACAATAACAGCTTCTTAACCACAAGTCCATCTTTCCTCTCTTAATATAGAATGTAAATTATTTCAGCACTAGCACAGAGACATCTGTTTACTCAACAAAAGGTATATATTACCATTAACCTATTAATGTACGCACTATATCATGGTCAAATCTAATAAAAATTAGGTTAAACAGTTCTCAACAATATTTCACCCAGAAATACAACTGCCAAATACCTAATGCTTAAAAATCATGCATTTCTATCATTACCATTTTTTCCCTTTTTAGTATGAGTAAACTAACACCTTTACTGGAGGGACAGGGAACTGACTTCACACCACATGTTAGCAAATAATAAAAGAGTAAACAGGGAAATGAAATCATTACCACCACACCAGGGATCATGGTAGAAAACTTAAGTTAGAGCCAGAAATTTGTCTAATCATAACTTTAAAAATGAAAGAGATCTATTCCCATCAAACATATACCCATCAGCTTAAAAAAATACTTGGTCTATCGAGTACTCATGAAACCAGGTAAACGTCAACCTTGCGAGTTGTAGAGCATGACAAATGGCTCCTCAGCATTTAATCTGAAGTGAGCTTTACTTAAATGGCACATGAAGTGGTCGAAGCTGCAAACGGTTGTTATGGAAGAAAAATTTTGCCATTGGGTAAGGCAGACTCCCATGCACAACAAACCTGATAAACACTTATCGCCGCTGGGTTTCTCAGCAGCCCCTGCCTAATCAGAACATTTGCCCTGGGAAGGATAAAAAGGCCATTTTCCTTGCTTATTTATTTAGGTCTTCTAGTGAGTTTGATTAACTGTAGTAAAAAAAAATCAATATTTTGTGTTTGTGTAAAATAGAAAAAAGGAACAAAGTTAGCTTTAATGGCCTCACAGATGCTCAGCTGGAATGCACTTACTGAGCAGAGAGCTAGACAAAGGAACTCAGGTTTTAAACACCAGCAAGAACCAGTTGGCATCATCTACACTTCTACCTGCTTAAAAGGAAAACAACAAACCCACTCCACACATAGAGAAAAGGCTTTCTTTTTCTCCGCATTTCTGTCTGTAAAGGCATCAACTACTACAAGGTTCTTCCTTGTGTCCCTGAGATTTCCACAGTGCAATTTGGGATATACTAAGAAACAAGTACTCAAAGGAACATCATCAGAAGGAGAGAGGATTTGAAACTCTAAATCCATAAGAATACTTTTTTCACTGTCAGTAAACTTGCTTCTCAACTCAGTTTTGTGGCAGTGTTGCATTTTTGACATCAATAACTTCTTCTAAGGATTGAAAGATAGCATGAAATTCATGCCCACTATGAAATGAAAAAGTTTCTGCATAAAAATTTTGAATGAGACACCAGTTGAAAGTAGAACTCTGAGAAATTTTTCCTCTCATATATTCTATTTATAGTGTTGATAACAGTGGAAATTGCAGAAGAAATTATGCCATTTTAATGCAATGTCCATTAAAAGCCTTTAGTAATACAAAGAAATACCCAGGCTATGGACAGCCAAGTTTTAGCCCATGGAGGATTTAAAATTAGACTTAGCAAGGCATAGAATAGAACAGCTTGACCAGGATGGAGCCAAAATGTAGCAAGAGTTCCCATATTCAAGATATTCTAGTCCCTGAATAGACAGATGAAAGCGTATGCTTAGGTTTCTTGCTACATCAGTTTCTGCTTTTACATATGATTTTAAAAAAAGCAGAAAGAATCAGAACTTTTGTTCTAGTAAAAATTTCCATCTTCCATTACTGTAACACTTACAGGAACAGCTTTGGGATGATGGTATGTTTCTGGTCTTTCCTGGTAGGAAACAAGTTCAGCTTCCCTTAAAATTCCCTTTTTGATGTTGTCATTACTGCAGCTTCAGTTGCACCAGCCAGAAACAAGACAAAATAACCACTGGAGTTAAAAGGTGGTGCCTCTGCATTTTCAGATGTATGCCCTACTGACACTAAAGAGATTACTGGCATTACAAACATGAGGGCATATCCAAGTTGGTAGAGCTGCTCCTTTTAGGTCCAGCGATGCTGACTGAAGAAGGCTTTCTGCCAGCAGAGCTACACCACCAGTGAGTGTTTTCAAATTCAGCTGACAATAATTGGTATAGTTATGTCCATACCAGCATTTTGACTGGCAACAGCAGGTAAAATTAAAGCATGTGCATTTCTGCACAGTGGGACATGCAGTGAAGTTGTCAGAACTCCAGAGCATGGCTCTGTATTCCTCTCAAATGCTTCAGAATGGCAAGTGTTTCTAAATAATCTTGTAATTTTCTCCAATTATTAACAGCTGTTTTTCACTGTCTCGCAGTTATTAGCAGGCATATAACTTAAGTCAGGAATTTGTTAATAAAAGACTGCAGTCAGTGAAATTTCTTTGGATTCAGAAATCTCAGGTCAGAGGGTTCCATTATTTTCACTAAGTCTGACTGCCCATTTTACACAATCGTGGAATTACACAGAAGAGCTGAGTGCCAGGATGCTTCTGCCACTGATTTGCAATGTCCCAATGCCCCTTTACAGGGCTTTTAATGTGTCAGCGCACCATGGCTTAACTTTTCAGATAATGAAGACACACATCTATCTCTTGGAAGCAAATGTTTATAAGTTGCTCTGACAGTACCTTGAGGAGAGTGCTATGTAAAGCAACTGAAGAAAGAATATAGAATTCTGAAATTGTTTTGCTGGAAAAAATCTTTAAGACCACTGAATCCAACCATTAGCCTAACACTGCCAATTCCATCACTAAACCATGTCCCAAAGTGCCACATCTACATGTCATTTAAATACCTCCAGGGATGATGAGTCAACCATTTCCCTGGGCAGCCTACCCTGATTATATCCAGTTATTTCTATTTTGTGAGCGAAAAGACTCACACTATCAAAATGGAACTCCCATATATGGACTATAACCAACTCATGCAGGGCTGAGGTAGAAGGGACATAAGAAACATTCTGCTCTCTTTAATGTTTCTGCAATGAGATAAAATATTGGAGGTGGCTGCACAGTTCTTTCAAACTGGAAATTCTTGCAAATTCTTCTCATCAGTGGGAAAAGCCTGCAGGGCACATCTATAAACGTAAATGGCAGTGGAGCTTAACACCAAAGGCAAATGATATTCAGAAAAAAGAGCCCTGCCCTGGTGGACCACCAGTACTCACCCCATCAGAACACTAAACTTGCTTTCAGCACAGCTTTTCCAACAGGTGCAGAGTATAGCTCAGTAACCTTTCTACCAGGCAGCTTTGAATCTTAGCACCTCATAGGTAGTGGAATAAATTACCTGGCTGGTCCCAGGATATCCCTTTTACCTAAGTCTCCCACTTACCAGAATGTGCAATTGATTGAAACAAATGCTACAATCTGACACCATGGAGCTCTTGACAGCTGTCAACTCATTAAGTTCTATTCACTGGTTTCCCACCTCCTTGCCAACGTATTACATAAATTGCATTTTAGCTGGCAGCCTTTTCCTTTGCCTGAAACAATTTTGTACTGAGCATATTTAAGTTCATTGTTTTTTAAAAAAATGAATTTATTCCCTTCCCTTTGGTAATTTGCCTTGCCTTGCAACAGTTTGAATGGGCTGCAGGATACTGTTTCATTATCAAGCTGCAACTGGAAATGAATATTTTATAGCTGCTGAACAGAGGTTTGGCTGTAAATGACTATATCCTAATTACACAAAACAAAAGGAAGACAGAAAGAAAAATGAATTTAATTAATGAAATATTGACGCAATTTACCGACAAAAGGCCTTCCCATTTAGAAGGGAATTCCTGCATTGTGAATTTTATAAAGAGCTGGAGGTTCATTGCCTCCTTCTTGATTTATCTATGTTCTCATATTTCATTTTTGCTACATTGAGGCTCTTTAAAATGCCTGAAGGTATGTCTGCTATCTGTCCATATTAAGTCACAGACGTAAGTGCTTCAAATGCAAATATATACTTATAATTACTGTTTTATAAGAACATGTAAAACCAGAGCAGAAGTGCAGTCGTACTATCTCAAATTCCACTGAAGCCTTGACTTCTGCCACTGGCATTATACACTTATGTTTGCTGACAGACAAAGGATAAACACAGGAGAAACCTGCAGAAGTACTTTTCTCTCACATATGCTAGTTGGAGTGGCAAGCATCAGCTAGGAAGTGGTTATACCTGAAACTCTGTGCTGCATAGATTTTGTATTTCATGGCTCTTAATAGGCTTTTCAACCACATGCTGACATATTAGCTTTTAAAATCTATTTATATTTTTTTCCATAATATCATATGGCAGTGAGTTCCACATTTTGTGGAAAAGCACTTCCTCTGATCTCAGCCTGCTTCTACCTTATTTCACTCCTCAATTTTTGTTTCATGAGAAACTGTGACCAGTCATTGCCTAGTCACAATTTCTCAGATCTATTTTGATTCAGAAGACCACTGTTATCACCATTTGGTTACCAATTTTTCATCGTGAAAAATGTCAGCCTATTTAACCTCTCCTCATGTGAAAACCATTGCACATCCTGGAGCCTTTGTATTCATCATAGATCAGTTTTTGAGAGCTGATGGCCAAAAGTGAGCGCAATGTAGAAGGCAAGGCACAACACAGACTTACACAGTGGCACAACAATAGTCTAGATTTTTTTCCGCTAACAATTCCTAATTTTTGGTTTGCCTTTTTGGATGCAAATACATGTCCAAAAGTAACCAAATCTGGTCATTTGTTAGCATACAAACTAATTTTCAATGCTCCATATAGTTAAGAAG
Source organism: Regulus satrapa (assembly GCA_013396955.1). NCBI lineage: Eukaryota > Metazoa > Chordata > Aves > Passeriformes > Regulidae > Regulus > Regulus satrapa. Next base: position 1,066,095 of record VWZN01002273.1, on the reverse strand, counting down.
ATATATAAATCAGTGCCTGGTAATGCATTCTTTCTGTTCTGGCCTCAGTTTCTGACATTTTTGAATTAAAGGCCCTGTATCAAAAGTGATTTATTGATTCCTGAGATGCTTCAGAATGCCATCTGTTGAATTGTTTATGGAGTGTGATCTACAAAGAAGCAATAAAGCTTTTAAAAGGATGCTGCATTTCTCAGTCATTCTACGTCCAACAAGCTGACACCTCTCTGAGGTCACAGAAGGCACTCGAGTAAGCTCCAGGGATGCCTGGAGCCAGGAGGCAGAAGGAGAGCATTGTAAGGTATAATTTAAAATGGACTGGAGCAATCCACACAAGATCACTAACAGACAGAACTCAGTATCATAAATAGAAATGTGGAATGAATTACACATTCCAGAAGTGAGAACACAGAGTAGAATCTGCTCCAACTTGTTTCCTTATCTCTTTTTGATGGTAAATGGTCTTTATTAACATGCATGTTGTAAAGTGAAAGGCTTAAATATAATGTCAAAATGCTGCCTGAATAAAATTAGAAGATGAGAATAGACCTGAGCTTTAAAGAAAATCACAAACAGCTGTACTTTGTAACCCAAAAAGCCAGTTAAAAAGGGAAAAACTATGGCATATGTTTGCCCAAAATAACCTTTCTCTTCAAATAATTTTTTATCATTTTGGATGAGCATGACATTTCACCCAAGTGTGGACTCTACTGTTCACTGGGGATCAGTAATGAAATACTTTTAAGGAAACTGCTCTGGTTTAAAGGTAGTAAGGTCAAAGAGAATGCAGACTAATAAATCCTATAACTACAGAACCAAGCAACCATAGAATCTGTTTCTATGTGAAATGCAGTCTTCAGAAACATGGGGGAGAAGCTATTAACTCTTGCCAGGGAAATCAACAGGATACCAGTAGGCAAATCTTTGCAAAAAAGAGATACCATTGAACTGAAAGTATACAATCTAGAATTTTTTACAGGCATAGTTTCTTAAAATCCTGTATGGGACATGAACATAAAAGACAAATGAAAACACAGCTCCTATACAATTCCATACCTTGACATTGATTTAAAGTAAATGTAATTTCTCGTCTAGTTCAGCAAAAAGAGAAAAAATATACTAGGAGTAAATGAATAAAATAAATGCATAATTGACAAGCTTGGAAAGGAGACAGATACCTTTCATAGACTTCATTTACATCTCTCCCTGTGCTATGATTTGTTTTCTAGACTTTAGTCTCCATTTCCCACTCGCTGTTTCCACCTTCAACCCAAAACTGTTAAAGTCCTTTTGCTCCTACTGTGCCTCTCCCTCCCCTGCAGTATTACTGAAGCTCAGGAGCTTTGGTCTTCTACTTTCAACATTACTTGTCTTTTTCTCTGCCACCCCTTCTTCTTTCAGACTGCAGAAAACTGAGTGGCTCTTTAATAGCAACGGAGATACTGATCGTAACACAAACACAGGCTCTTAAATTTACAAGGAAAAGATTTCTTTAAATTACAAATGATCAGAAAACATAAATCTTTAATGTGAAGATACAACAGCTATTACCTGAATTTTAAAAATAATGATATTATGCACAGCCTCAAATCAGATCAAGAATCTGTTAATTTAGATACTACAGTATAAACAGGATAAGAGATCATGTTGCAAGTACTACTGTTTAGGTGAAGAAGCAATATATTTACTACAGCTGACAAGAAAATAGAAGCTCAGTTTTATGGGGAGTTATGATGTTAAAAGATTAGCGTTTGTTCTATGCTTGAACAACACCAAATGCCCTTTAAAAACAACCTCAAAACCAGAATTATATCAAAGTACCAGTTTTCAGGTTTGTTTTTTTTTTTAAACTTGCACCTAAATTTCAGACATACCATTCAGTGTATGCATGACAGAAAAGCACCCACTGGACACCTTGGAGGGTGCAGCACCTACAAAAGGATCCAGGCTTGACATCTCTTCTTCTGAATAGCTAAAAGCAGGCCAATTTCTCACTGCATCAGGAGCGTAGGAATGAGAACCTGCAACATCTCCTTCCCACAGCAGGGCCCCGATTGCAGCCTGCTGTGCTGAGTGCCTCCCCTCCTCGCATGACAGAACAGAGAGCACGACAGAAGACAGCCTTAGAAAATACCACTTATAGCCAAGATTAATGAAAGTCCAGAGGAATTATGGGCAGAAAATGACTGTTTGGCTAAACATGGATTCCTTAATCTGGTTAGTCCAGGAGATTTCCTAAGAGGCTAACAAATACTTCATTTAGGAATGTAGTTAGTGCATGTGTAACATTAACTAAGATTATACCTTAACAGTCTACAAAATAACATTACCAAAGATTATACTTATGCTTGTATGGCCTTCTGACAAGAACAACTTTAGGAAAAAAAAAAAGAAAAGAGAGAACAAAAATGTAATTGCCTGCCTATCAGCTCCACTATCATAATTACTTTCAAACTCTTGACATGGGTTGAATCAGATGAACACCAAATCAATTTCTGCAGCCAGCAATCATTGCATTCTTAGCTCATAAATTAAAATGTCACTGGTAGACTGAGTACAAAATAATGCCTGTTTCAGTATTTTACCCTGCAGAGAGAGCAATGTCTTTCTTCTTCTCTTTGTGAGTGTAGCTTGTATATCCTCAATCACTGTACAGTACATTACACTCATATCTAATTCAAAACAAAATTTGCACAGCTGGATCCCACACAGAAAAACACAAGAAATTATACCCTACCTACAGAGTGGGGTAGTCTTATGCCCCTGGGTATCCAGAGCCCCATTCTAGATCTAGTGGAGATGGTGACAAGAGTTTTTGTCTTGCATGGGCACAACACCAGTATTGCAGCACTGGGGATTTGCTGGCTGCATGCTGGTTCAGGGGAGAATGTACCTTAATCCTGCACTGCACCTGTTCTCACCTTCATCCTTTTCTGACCTGCAGTGAACCTCATCAGGCTGAAGTGAGTAGAGGGCTCTCCAATAGAAGGAATATTGTCAAAAAAGCCCCAGATTTCAAGGCCAGAAACTATTCACTTCTTTAAGAAACAGAGAAATCAGATTAAATTTATGAGTTAGTAGCATATGTTGAAACCTGACCTATAATAAGAAAGTGCTTAACTTCATATTATCTTTTGTATCTGAGTAGACATAATTTACTGGGCTGTTCTGCGCCCAGGACCTTGCCTATCACCTCTCCCTCTCTATTTTTAACCACAAACTCTGCAGCTGAGGGTCACAGAACCATGCCACTGAGTTTATTTTTCATGTAAGTTGAGTTACTGAGATACCTTGTTGTTTTCTCCTTTTAGGAGCTTTTTTGCATGTTACATAACATTTAAGTGCATTTTTAACTTAAAGCACATTGCTTAATCTTTACCCAATGATTGAGATAATTTCTTCTCATGTGACTAGCCAAGTCCCAACTAACCAGTTTTTACTCTGAACTATCTCTAACACCATACCTACTTTCCAAAAGATAAAACTTCAAGCACCTTACTCTGTCATCCACCCCAGCAGGAAAGGAAGACCAACACTGGCTGAATTCCTAATTGCTCCAAAATTCTTCTCCAAAGCTTCACCTCCAAACACCAATGAACAAGACATCCAGCTGTACTAGCAAATCCAACGGATAATTTTAAATGCATTTCTGGAACAGCCAATGTCAGTATTCAGAGTTTTGCCTCAAGGGATATCTTTGAAGAGTTGAGGATTTTTCTTCTGCTCTTTCTAGCCTTTCAAAGCTGAGCTATAAACTCATTGAAACCTGAATATAAAGTACTTCCTTATTTAGTAAAAATAGGATTGCCTATCACTTCAACCCAACCAGCATCCAGTACAAAGTGAAGTGCTGCATTTAGGAAAAAGTCGCTTTTCTTCCTTAAAGTTGACTACTTCTCTGGTTCAGAAAGAGAAATTTCACTTTAATTAACATGGTTGACTCTTTACCTGATCAGTGGGGTAATGTGACCTCATAGGATGTGACTACCCAAATAATCAAAAGGCCTTGTATATTTATTAGTAAGTTGCCTGTCATGGGGAGCTCTGTATCTTTGTGCAAAAGCTTCTGCTCAGCTGTGCCACCTAAGAGCTGACAATTGAGCACACTGGAGCTCAGCAGAGCTGAGACAGCTGTGGTCTCGTACCTCTACAATATTGTCATTAGTACAGTACCAAAATGGCAGTAGGTGCAGGCTCATCAGGTACACAAATCACAGGAAAAACAAGAAGGAACCTCTAAATGTGCAGGAGCCAGTACTTAGATGCTTCAGTTCTACATCAAAAAAAGCCATGAATAAACTTACTCTTCTGGACCTCTTCCTCCAGATGATTCCCATTTTGGATAGAAATGCATTTCTAACTTCCAGCTGTAGCATATTCCCAGTTGGGTAGTAGCCATTTTGGGCCATGCAACCCTTTTGTTTAAATAAACAGTTTCCCTGGCTCCTCTTTGTGAACACAATGCACTTTCAGAGAGCAAGAATCTCTCTTTTATTCTTTCAATATGAAAGCTAAAGAAGTTAAATTGTGAAATATTTCTTCTAGTGAGACTGACTCCCAATTTGTAATTTGTCCCTCAAAACCTTCTCTGTACCAGTGCCAAATTCTTCCAATCATTCTGGAACAAGAGCAGATACGCTCTGAAACAGCACTGAGTAAAGGTGATTTTCTTTTTATAAAATATTTTAATGTACAATTCTGCTGTAGTAAAATAGTGACATGTTTGTGTAAAGATGTTTACAACTACTTTACTTTCACAACTAGAGGAATGCAGATAATTATGTTCTGTCAGATAGAAAACCAGGTTTGCTAACAGTTTCGGCTCAGTTGCCATTCAGAGACTACCAAAAAATCTGACACCTGTTCTTAAGGGATGTATTTCTAGAGGCTTAAATGCAATTATGTTTAAGGATCAGCCCAGCATACTATTGAACAAATTTAATTCAGACCATCTACAAAATAACTTTTAAGTTATTTTGGCTGGAAACAAAAATGGGCACCTCGCTTGAGCACAGGAGGAAGTAAAGAGATCAAGCTGAGAAAAAAAGGAAGTTACTTTTCCAATTGTCATCTTTTATCTCTGAAGGAACACAAAAACTGAAACTGATAACTGTCTTGATATGTTATCAGTTATAATAACTACATTATGGAGATGCAATACAGAGCAAGTCCTTAGAAATTCCAAACTTAGAAGTCAAATTTAATGAATAAGGGTGAAAGCCCCACGTTCCATTTCAATTCTGCTCTCCTTATCTGCCATGCTAATATTTAGAAAGTAATTATTGCTCTTGATGATTAAACTCCCTTTTTTCTCCTCTTGAAATGGCTGATTTTTCTTTTGAAGTCTGCATCACCCTGAAGGGAAAATACATTTCTCAGCAGATTTTTTCCTTTTTGCCTAACAAGGAAAGTAGATTAGAAAAATTAGAATAAAATTACAATAAAAATAAAAAAAAATAGGGAAAGGGAAGAATGAACAAGGAAAGACAGGATTTTTTTTTTTTTAATGAGTACTGTCTTTGGGAATTCTTGAAGAGAAAGAAGTGAAAAATTATGAGCTCATCATATCGGGTATGACACCTCATGCTGCAGCCTGGAGTTCCTATAATGAGGTGAATGGGCACTGCTGAGAATTCATTGCTGGGGAGAGGTTATAATGAGTTCTGCATCACCAGGCTAGGCCTTTTCATCGTGCCACATTACATATAAATTTTTTTGCACCATTATTGCAGCTGGGTTAGTTCTCTAAAGCGAGCACAAATGTATCTTATCCCAGACTCTGAGTGTCATGACCAAGTTAATCTGTGCTGGAGGGAAAGGAATTCACACTGTAATGATGAAGGGAGGTATGGGAACCTAGATGGCTGTATACTTTATCAATATAAAGAGATTAAACTAAGAAAATTTAACCACAGACTCATGTATCCCCTATGATAAAAGGCAAAGTAAATAAAAAAATAATATACTATAGGACATATCAAAAGCAAAATATAGACATATGTGGTTTCTCATTCTGTAAACTTTCTGCCATTGAAGTGATATAATGAGACATCAGGGTTTTTGGATGTATGATATACTGAAACCAGAGTGAAACTCCATAAGAATCAAAGCCCACACATGGGAAGGCACTCATCACCAACTCATTCCCTCCTGAGTTTCAAACTCTGAAATCAGTGTATGCCATGTAAATTAACTTGGCCAATCTTATATAGAATCTTACCACATAATTTGTGAGCGTGGCTCCACACTGATGCATGTGAACACGCTGGTGCAAAGTTAATGGTTTGACTCGGTGGTCTTGGAGGTCTTTTTCAACCTTAACAATTCTCTGATTCCTGCACTCCGCTCTTGAAGAACGGCAAGTATAAGATGTGCACTAGTACAGATGAAAGACACTTTCTCCATAATCCCTACATGAGGCTGAAAATGTTGACACTAATATTTCAAACCACTCTTTGGTAAGAGTACTCCAAATACTACATGACAAAGAAATTTAGTTGTTTTTTTTTTTTAACAAATCCTCAAACCCCAAACTTATATGTGGTTGTTTCCAAGGGGGGAAAAAAATAAATAAAAGGTATGTGGTCTTAGAAGATGACATACTGACCGTGATTCCCAGCTAAACTCTCAGATAGCTGCTGAAGCAGCTACTCAAGCCAAGCTATAATTCACAGAAACAAGCTGGAGGAGAGCCAGCTCTGGATGAAGTGATTGGCTTATTTTGGAATCTGAAGTGTTTTCACTTGACAGCAAGCCATGCTGACTGTCCTTGGGGAGATGCTAAGAAGAAACCTTGATCAGACCTGAGACAAAGCATCAGTGTTGGGCTGTGTAATGGATGGCCATTCAATGCCTTTGTATCTGCAAAGTAGCTGGCAATATCTTCAATAAAATAGATGCCTTCAGTTGCTAAAGAGGCTAAACATACATTTCCTGGCATTGTTAGTGCTTGGTAAATCAACAGCAAATTTTGTCATTGTCATCTTCTTTATTTTATATACACTGCTTTTGAAGTTAATAAAATGACTTGTTTCTCCCTTGTGTTGAACCATTTGCATAATTATAAAAAGGGTTCATGAAAGAGAGTCAATGAGATAATTCCCACATGCAAATTAAAGATCTTTCAATTAACATGGCAGGACGTGTGTGAAAACCATGCTAATGTAGTAGAAGATATCCCTAGTGGCAGTTCAGTAATCTGCCTAAATGCTAAGGCATCTCTTTGTCTCACTTTGCCTTGTCAATGGTGGCCTTTGCTTGGGCAAGAGGGTGGTGGAACAGAGAAAAAAACTAAGAGATCTTTACTCCTGTGTTACTCGTGGTGTGGGAGAGCGGTGCCTTAATCTTTTGCCAGGCAAAAGTCAAGTTGAGTGATTAAATAACTATGTCTCTTCATATCAAGAAATTTTTTAAAGAAGAGTCTGTTTTCCAGAAAGCTTTTTAATTCACAGATCAATTTTCTTCTAGTTCCCTTGTGAAAGGTGACTTTCCTCTCTTGTCTTCAGTAATAATATATGCACTACTTTCATAAGGCTTCCCTTGTTTCTCTGCCTACAATTAATGGCCCCTCAGAAGAACTACTGAAAAGCCAATATAAGTAGAAAAGGATGCTGGATACTTGGTAAAACCTCAGATTATACCTGATAAAAAGCAAGGAAATCACACTTTTAGAGTTCATAGAGTTCATAGCCGGTGATCAAAATCAGAATTTAACATTTTTGTGAGTATAAAGATGCTAGATGATCCTTTACGGAATTATTACATCTTTCCCTGAAGCTGAGAAAACATTAAAGACCAGCTACCAGAAGACAGGTGCTTGCTTGCTACTGCGGCACCCTGCAAGCTTTCTAATCACTGAATAAATTTTCAAAAGCAGCTCTTACCTTAAGCTCTGACCAAAAGCAGGGGGAATAATATCTCTGTGTCTCCCAGCAAAACAAAAAGAACTGTATTATTTTAGGTGCTAGTTGTTCCTTACTCCTGAACTGCGATCTGAATTAGGAGCCTGCAAATCTGGAAATCCAGAGGCCCTATGCAAGCATGTCAGAATTCTCCCATTAAGGTATCTGCTTTTCTGCCATCACACTGATATGTTCCCTGGGAATCTGCAATAGCCCTAAAAACTGCTTCTCAGGGGAAAATTTACTGATAACCTTAAAAAACAAAAAACACAAAAACCCCCCCAAAACAAAACCCCAAAAGCTGTGGTTTGCTCTAGGTAGGCATAATTCAGCAGGATACACATTTATGTGGATTATAAAGGCAAGCAACAGCAGTGACTGATACAAACTCAAAACTATGTTAAAGGAAGCAAGAAAGTCATTTTTGCTGAATGCACTCAAATTGTGTTTGCTTTTTTAAACCACAGACATCCTCTAATTAAAAGATTATGACTTTCACAAAAAGGAATAATCTACCACCTAATCACGAGGATGAACTAGTAGTGAATTTGGTATTGGTATCTGTCTCTCAGTTTTATTAATTTAATCACTAGCCCACAGGTCATCCTTCTAGGTATTCTGCTTCCAGCTACTGAAATATCGTGGAGCACAACCTAATCTCATGGAAAAAGTACAAAAAGTGGAAATCATGAACCCTTATTGTAAGGCAAACTGCTTTTTTGCTGGCTCCTGCACCATACTGGTGGAGCAGACCTAATCTCTCTGATCTCCACTTTAAGGGTGAATCACTTTCCCATTCAGGTCTTAGTGTTGAAAACTCACAAGAGGAATAGTGTTGTGAATTAATCCAGCTGAGACACAAGCCTCGGAGAGCAGCAAAGTTTGCAAGGAAGCAACTGTAGCTCTCACATTGTGCGTTTAACCTCCAGATCATTGGTGTTCTCATTCACCTACCAACATTTAAGAATAAAAAATCATAATTACAAAAAGCTGCTGTATTTGCATTCCTGTGCCTCTGGATTTGACCAGTTCATGGTGTGGTTCAAACAGATCAACAGTTTTAAATGCTATTTTTGTGATAGCAAATAAGAATCAGGAGTTCATTCTCAGCAGGCTATTAGTTTTATAATTATTATTAATACTAGTTGTTTTATTATGTAGCACTAACAAAGTAAACTCAAGCTTTTCCAGCACATTTTAACTTTAATAAGCAATTACTTGAGTCAAAATCACATATCAAATTGAGCAACTTTGAGCAAGAATTGTATTTCTGTCTTCAAGTCTTTGTTTTTCAAATAGTAAGGCATAATAACTTCTTGAAGAATTAGTAATCAATGTGTCACTCCTCTAAGTAATTATTTTACTTGAAACAAGTAATAAGCCTGTGTTCCCATTTGAGGGCACATGTAATTGCAATGTATTGTTAATTCTGCAGTCTTTTGTACAGAATGCGTACTCAACTTTAATAATCATAGGAAACTATCAAACTATCTCTAGTGTACTCTAGAAAAAAAAGGAATGAAAAAAGTTTGGACACTGAGTACATTTTAAGTTTCAAACTTCAGAGAAAAACACTATTTACTGAAATGCACTCGGTGTGTGGTATTTGTGTGCATACTCAGCATGTCCTAAGGTTTTGTTTATTTGCTTTTTTGAAAGAAAACGATAGGCCTAGTAGAACTTAGAATCAAATGAGCTTGTTTCTTTATGCTTGTCTCTTCAATTGCATTTTCTGTCATACAAGGAGCAGAGCACAAGGCTCTTCTCTTCCATCTCCACTTCCTTTAAAGTGAAGAAAAAAACCCCAAAACATCTGCAGTGAGCATTATTGTCATGAGTGATTGTTTTCAAAGCACTTTAAGATCAGTCGAACACATTCTTAGCATGTGTTTTTAAATTATAACAAATTAAAATTAAATATGATAAAACTTTTCAGCTTAATATATGTCTTAGTACACATTAGAACTTGAAGTTGCATTTTTTGAATGAATTTTCACGTGAAATGGAACAGATATTTTACACTCTACGTAAACACTATACTTGAGTATGAGACATGACTTCCACTCACAGAATGTGTTCAAGAGCTGATGGATGTGGCTCTAAGTAAACTGATATGACCAGACCTGCTTTGAAAAGGCTGTTGGTGGAGCTCCTTGTTAGTAGGAGCCTTCCTGGACTGTCCTCACTATTCAGCACAAGCGTGAGCCTCATCTGAGCACACAAATGGGCAGGACAACAGTGAAACCTTCAGTCCAAACAGCACCTGGCAGCACACAAGATGCTGCCAAGGCTGTGCTTTGAGCCAGTTCTGGTTCCAAAGGTGATTATACTATTACCTCACGATTGTGCCTCTGCAAAGTCTTTCCTCACAGCTGGGCTTCATCTGTGGGCATTGTCCCGTGTTAAGGCACACAGATGGCTTTTCTACTGCTGTGAGCTCAGGGAACATGCACAACTGTCCACACCTGGCTCTGCAGTGCTGCCTATAATGTCTCCTACCACTACAGAAAAGCACCATTTATCCCAGACTCCAAAAGTACAGGTGTCACTGCTGTGTCTCTGTCATTGCCTCTCACAGCCCTGTGCTTTCAGCACCGTGCTGGGGCTTGAATTAATTGCTGACAAAAAGAGATCCACAGCTTGTCAGCCATCAGAAAAGCCTGTGATCACTCATTATACATTGCTGACACAAGACCAAGATGCATCCAGGTCTCCAAGCTGGACATTTACGTTATTGCTCTTATTTTGCCTGTTTGTTTGTGGTTTAATGCCTATGCAGTTAATTTGAGGGCGATAAATAGCTTTTTGAGAAAACTAATTTGTACACAGCTGCAATTAATCAGAGTGCAGAGAAGAGTGCACCAGAGCTGAACGCCCTGCTGAAACAGATGGTTGTGCTGCCACCACACACTCCTGCATTCCTGTGAAGGTTAAGCCAAAGCCCTGGGAATTTGAGATTGCACACATGCTGGCTCTCCCCACATCAGGTCTGTTAGGGAAAAGCTTGAGTGATTTTTGCCTGGAAGCCTCCTGGGGCTTGCAGCCATTAGTTGAGAAGTTTAATAACTGCTGGCAGGGGAAAAAAACCACCAGAAACAAGCAATCCACAGAACTTTTCCAACTGTACAGCTGAAACTTAGTATCTAGTCCTGTTCCTAACTGTTTTCCTTATATTTCCTGATCCTCAAAACTATCCTGAGAGCATGGTATGAGAGCAAAAAGATAGCAGCCAGATGGCAGCTCCTGTTTATAAGAGAGCAACCTGATAAGAAACCAGTAGTTCTAGTTGTTTCTACTTGATTCTATCTGAATGCAATAAGAAGTTATTATTCCCAAGGATGAAGAAGCTGAGGTGCACAGAGCAAGGTGCAATGTTTTAAAGTTTCCAGAGTGCAGAGTGGGTTCCTGCAAACCTTGGGGACTGATCTGCAATTGTACTGAGTGATGTGCTGACTCAAGTGAAAATTGTGAGTGCTGGTGCCAAACAGAACTTCTCTGAAATGAGAGAAAAATTCTACTTGGTGGCACCCATCATGCTTGGGGCATGCAATGGCTTGTAAGATGGCTATTAAAATTATTAATTAGGCTATTTACCATTTGCCTAAGGTGTATCCAAGAGCTAAACCAGGAAGAGGTTTAGCATTCACTATAAAAATCTTATCACTTAAGACAAAAAAAAAAAAAACAAAAAAAAAACCCCTAGATGAAATCTGGAAAGATTATTTTTGAAACCTGAAACTCTTTTTAATACATAGATGCTCTACACAATCACTAGAAGATGACTAATATCCTTTAAGTATTACCGCTCAGTGAATCTTAAATGCAGAAGAACAGTGATATTGCAAATGCCACAGCTATTACAAGTGATTCTTCAAAGGTCAGAGTAAAAGGCCTTCCCACATGTGCCATTATATTATGGAAGATAGTCCCCAAAGAGACTAGTGTGAGATATACCAAAAAACACAAGACCGTGTAATCTCTGGTTTAATGTTGATTTAAAAAATGCTAGAATCAATTTTTGTGACTCGACTGAGAAACAAAAGGCAACATGGAAGCCAAGTTCTGACTGTATGGGCTTGCTGCAGCTAAGGGAAGAGAATTTCACTTTCCTACCCATTTTCCTTTCCTCTGCAAACACACACAGCTTAGCAGCAATGCTTTGAATAAGGGAAAGAAATTCATCTAGGGAGCAAAAGAAGGTGGCCAAGAAATTAAAACCTATAAATGTCCCTCCAGTAAATTCACATCAGATAATTAGTGTCAGGTTTCTAGTTCTTTCTTCTTTGCAAACTCTTTAATGGCTTCAGTAATTTGCCATTATCTTGAAAAGGAGGAATGAGAAAAAGTGCACTCAAAAATGGTGGATACACTGCAGTATGCACTTGGGGTATTCTAGTTGCAGGGCAGAAAAACATCTGCGTAAATCTTTAAGGAGACTGAACTTGTGAACCCTGGAGTTTAAAGTCTTTTAATGGTTCTGCACAAGTTGTGCGTGCTTTTTCTTCTGGCCAGAACCTTGCTTTCCTAAAACCAAAAGTAATTACAGTGTTGATTCCAATAAACTCATATGTAGTGTTATTATTTCTCTCATTTACATGAAGTATATGCAAACTTATTCTAGAAGTTACTGTCTTTGTTGCAGGGGAAAAAAAAGAGGTCACCATTTCAAGATTAATCGTAACAGTGGGGATAAAAATAAAAAAAAAGCCATCCCCAGAGTTTGGTGATCGACAGTTCTGAAGGTAGTGAGATGTAGTTTTGAGCTGAGAAGCTGGGAGGACTCTATGTGGGCAATAACAACTGCACATGCAACATCAGCTGAGAAACCAGAAACCCAAGCAGGACTGCCCATGACACTTTAGCAAGTATAAAAAGCTGTGTTATTGCATACTTAGAGAACAGCCGCATAATGTCTCCTGTTATTAAAGTCTGCAAAATACAAAGCTATAGATCAAGCAAAATTTGTTATTTCAGTCAGAGAAAGAAGTCCAGACTTTTGGTTTCTGCTGCTGGTTCTCATATTCGACTTGACTTTATAGGGCCACCACTATTATAGCATCTGGCCAAATTTTATGTTTTATCCTTATAACTGATATAAAAACTTATTAACCTCACTTTCAGAAGGCACTAAAGGTACCAAAAGGCTATCTTCCCTAAGATCATATGAGAAATTCATAAAAGGAATGAACTGACCCAATTCTCCCAAGACTCATGTTTTGAATTTTCTTCTTTGCTCAAATCTACTCAAATGTCCATAACCTCAGTAGCTCTGGATATAATTGTATTTTCACCAAGATGGGTAAGAAGACTGAATTTTAAAGCCTTCTGAGTTGCTAGGATGAAAGGCACTACAAGAAATTCAGTGTACTATAATAATAATTGGCCTCATGCCTTGCAGTAGTAAAACAAAATAACATCACTAAAGCTTACTATTCTTTAGATAAAATGCTTTTCTTATTTCCACTATACTTCTGTAGTGCTCAAGTCCATAACACTCAAGCTCTCCTGTTTACTCCTCAAGCTCCAAGCCATAGTTAAGATTTGCTTAGTAGTGCCTCACAGTGAAAGCTCTGGGTGGGTACCTGTGGGCAGCCAGCAAACAGTGGCAATAAAAGTGATCTCAAAATTTATTGCTACAATATACTGATTGTCTTCACTCCTACTGTGCTGAATGGGCTGAAGATAAAAAGCCAGGGATATCCTATTGGGAATTATTTATCAGCATTACAAAGCAAGCTGATCAATGCCTACACAAGCACATCAGCCAAACCCAGCACAAAGGCATAGCAGTAGGTAAAAACCAACAGCCTGACAGTGACCACACTGTGGTCCTACTGCCTGTAACGGGACAGCTGATGCAGAGTTCAATACTGAGCCTGGAGTATTCTGCTTTTATGTGACAGTGGTTTACTCAAGTGAACTAGAGGAAAAAAATCCCTCAGGCTAAGCTAGCAGGAGCAGCACTAACGCCTATTTCTACAGTAACAGAAGGGGACTGCAGCGACCAGCTTTTGAAACAGGTATGGGAAGCTAGCACATGACAGCTCAGGAGAACAAATGATCTAATTAAGAGCTAATGCTATTAAAGCTATCATGACCCTCTGCCTGCAATTTACATGAACTCTTCCTATCTACATCAGAGCTGAAAGGAAATGGTGTGAAAGGAAAATGCACTGATTTGAAATAAAGGTTGCACAAAAATCCTAAATCATATTCAAGTGTTTTCTGCTAGATCAATTAGTGAATTCCTATTGCCTCTTGTAAGGAAACCTTTACAAGGTTTATAATTTCCCTGCACTCTCCTATAACAGACAAAGAAGTTGAGATTTTCTGGAGGTGACCCTTCTGCTTTCCTGTGCAAATCACAGAAATCTTTTTAAGGGCTATGCTAATGTGACCTTACTACACTTGTGTGAGTGCAGGGGAAGCTGTATCTGCTACACATGCCAAGTGTGAGCGTGGGCTCACGCATGTGTTTCTTGGTGCCTACAGTTTGCTGAACAAGACCTCTACTTGTGGGAAGGAGTTTGCTGTACCTGAGAGCACTGACGTGTGTAGGTGAGGAACATGATGTGGGAGGGTGTAGTACACAGGTACATGAGTAGGTGTATGGGTCTGAGAAATAGGTACAGCTGACAGAATGACATGATTGGGAACTTTTCTATAACTTTTTGGAGTACATGAGTGTATAATCTCTGGGCAAATTCTATCTTTATGGTCATTTAAGGCATACTGCAAGGCATCATATGTAGCTATGTACACTTTGATGAATTTATTGAAAATCTCTAAGCATGGTTTAAACTTTGCCCTCTCACCTGACATGTTGGCCAGTATGGGAGGAACCAATGCATTCTAAGACAAAGTTTTTATGCAACTAAATTAAACTTTCCTTCTCTTCCCTTCTTGGTGTTGTCAACTCATCCAACAGCAGATTGTTGAATTACTACCTTCGCAATAGTCTTGTCCATGAACCAGAAGTTTTGGGTTTAACTCCCATCATGTACCTGGAACATGCATGAAGCATTTAGTTCTTTGGGATATAAATCATGGGAAACCTTCCCAACACCAAAAAAGCTGTCCTCTCTACAAGAAGTAGGCAGAAAGCTGAACTCAGCTAGACAAGATGCCTCTACCTATTTCAAATCAGATCTCCAAAGGCAGAAGCATGACCCAATTTATGTTTTAAGTGTTTTTTCCTTCCTGGTGTTGAAAGATGACTATCACCCATATTATGCATTCTCTTCCCTATAGTCCAAAACTTCTGCTTGATCCTTGAAAACAGTAGCCTGTATAATCTCTTTTTGGTGACTGGCAGTCTGTGGGGCAGAAAAGCAACCCTTGCAAATGACATTCACCCAGCATTTACAAACTAGACAGGAGAAAAGGAGGCTGAGATGAAAAGGAACCTTTTGTTTTCAGCAGGGAGCAAAGCACAACAAGGAAATAAAAAGATGAATAAACCTGTCATAGACTTTTTCTTTATGGAGCAGAGGCACAGTTATTAGGTACCCGCAAAGAAGGCATTCTGGATATATGACTCCTAATACATCGTCCATAATACAGCACTGTGTAGAAGGCATACAACTTTTCAAACAGTTGTCAAAGACAGAAATAAATACAGTGTCTTAGTGGAAAATAATGGTCAGAAGAATTAGAAGTGAGCATTGGGGTGGTGCAAGCAGAAGTCAGAGAGCTCTCTCTGACAACATGTTGTCATACAAGACACTTGTCAGAAAAAAAAAATTATTAACCTATTATTATTTTTTTTTCTTACTAATCAGAGTGAGGTTTTTGCTGCTCATAAAATGTGACAAATTGATAGTGATCACTAGAAAAGAAAGGCCACAAACACAGAGCTCTGCCAAGCATATCTCCATCCATGATTTTGGCACTCTTTATTAAACATGGGTCACACCAGCCATTTGAAACCCGTGATCTGACTCATCTGAAGGCCCATTGCTAATCATCCTCACTGCTAATTGGTAACTTCCTACCATTTAATCTCTTCCTACAGTTCCAACAAAGTACAGTGATCTTTGTATCATATGTTTTAGTTTTCTATGCCTAGCATCAACTGCACATGCCACCATGTTCTGTACTATTCCTTCTTATCCCAATACTGATCTCCTAAAAATGAACAGAATGTTCTTATACTTGATTTATGCAATTATTGTCATATCTCCTAATGCAATAAAGCTAATTTTTTTTGGTCATAGACCAACTTCACTGCAGTCTTACACATCTGCCTATCTATTTCACCGGCATCACATATCTGGGGGGCAAAGAAGTATCAGAGTGAATAAATGTGGATGCAGTTGGGCATATTAGAAATGGTCAGGTGAGAAATCAAAGCTGGTTTGTCTGCTGTTACAAATACTGAGTGGAGGACGTTTTGTTCTGTAAACTTGCACATTAATAGTTTGAACTAAGTAACAGCCAATTTCTTTAAACATATTTATACTGCTAATAAGCATTTGCTTTCATTTTTTGTTTTTCTTTTTTTTTTAACATTCAAATATTATCAGTAAAAGCTTCAGGTAACAGCAATAAGAAACATTTACCAATTATTGTTTATGCCTTCATGATTAGATGATTACATTAGATCATGCTGACTCCATGCTAATTAATAAGAATCAATTCTGAAATTAGAAACTTGGAAGATCTTTTCTATCCTTTTTTCAGCAGTCTGCCATTTGATATACTACAATTCACATGGGAATCACTACAAGACTACTGCATGGCCCAAATTTCTTTATAGACAGCCTCATTTAAGACCTGGGCCTGAAAAAGAAAATAAAACTATTTTCAATGATGGATGATCTCAATAGTGAAATTCTGTCTGACCTGCTGCTAGAAGCAAGGAGCACATTACTGGCTTGAGGTAAATTAGTTAGACTCAAATATCAGAAACTGCAAAGCTTTCAAACAAAACTGAACTTGCATCTGAATATAACTTTTTCTGTGAGATTTAGATAAAGGAGTTTTGTTTTCCTTATGCATGAAGCAGTGTTTATAAGAACTCTGGCTGAAACTACAAGTGCCTTACCACAGATTCACCAAGGCTGGGAACACTTTTTCAGTTTCATTGACCTACCTCTCTTTTACTCTCCCTCCCTAGCCTAATCTCTTTCTCTGATCTTTCTCTTCCTCATCTCCCACATAATACACTATTTACAAATTATTTCCACTGTTTCAAGAAAATTATATAGCACAACATGAAACAGCATAGCACAAAAACCCACCCCTTTTTTATATTGTACTAATATGTTATGAAAGACACAAGTAACTTTATTCCTTCTATCCTTAAAAGTAAGCATCTCTGACCCCAAACATGGCAACTAGTAATCCCTAGATATGATTTACAAAAAAACAAAAATGAAGTTGCAGTAGTAACAGCTCAAATTACATCAAAACAAAAAGTTGCATTTATTTCTGGCTGGCTTGTAAGCAAAACACAGTAAGATGTAAAGTAAGGCCTGTTTTTACACCAGTCCTTCTCTTTGTCATGGTACTGCTACAGATTATCAGCCTCTGGCTCCGAGCTTCTTTCTTCAGTGCCCTACTGTGCACAGAAACGTATAAAAATGCAACTTAGCTTTATGGACAAGGCCAGGGCAATGAAGCAGTGATTTGTCCTCTCAATAAGGGTGAAAGACAACTTCATATAATTAAGTCCTTCAGTCACTCTGCAGCTAAGCTTTACTCACATAATTTTTTAATGTAACATAAACAAGTTTTACGGGTCATTACTCAGACAGGTGTGCTGTATATTGCATCTTTTAGATTTCAGGCCAGGAAAATGAAAACATGAATAGCAAAATTACTTGGCTGCAAGCATTCAGGGAACATGGTGAAATGTTTAATGACAAACATTCAGTTTCTATCTTTCAACAACTCTCTTGAAGTTTGACATTATATTTCTTCACTCCACCCCTCTTTCCTACCTTTTATACTTTACTGAAAATGGTATCTTTCTGATACCAAATTAATTCATTCAAAAATCCATTAATTGCTCTCCTAACTCCATAAACTAAGTGCTGCAAAACTGAAACACTAACTTCCCAAATAAATAAAAAATCTAATAATCTTAATTTGCACTCTTTATAATACAACACAATCTGCTGTTTGTACCTGGTGGGTAGGGCTTAGGGAAGATGCTCTTCTCAGCACAGTGATGGCTAGACCACTTTTTTGCTTGTGTGGAATTCCATTCAGAAATAATATTTGTTGGACTAATTTTAACTTCTGACAGTGGAAATGAATGTGCTTCTGTAATTGCATATAAATGGTCTATGGCATTATTTTCCTTTAGCTCTGACATACTGCCAGTGGGCTTCCTCATGAAGTACTCACAATTTCCAGAGAGTTTTTATTCAAAATAAAAGCAGCTTCACCTAATTACCTTCACTGATGGCTTTGATTAGTGCATTTTGTACTGATATAATCAATTCCTGTATCTTAACCATCTTAGGGCCACTAATTTCTTTCATCATGCAAACTAATTTTAACAATCATACTTACATCTGAGCTGGATATGCCATTCCTTCTTTTGTGGTTTTCCAACCCCCCCACCCCTCCAAGTCCTGGTCTTCATGAAAATAGGGATTTAAAAAAATACAGCTTTAGGAATTAAGTGGATTTGCACTTAAATCTGAATCACCACCCTCTCCTCTTCTAAACTATTTTGGAACATTACTACACAGCTTTTGCACTCTACAAAAGATAGATGCAAATGAGAAATGAGGGAAATGAAGCATGAACAGACTAGAAAGACAAATATGTATCCTGTTAGGGATCTAAGACATTTAGTGCTCTGCTTCTTCTGATGGATTGTAAAAAGGTACAGAAAAGCAACCTAAAAATGCAAAAATATTTTGGGGAACTTTAGCTTCAAACTGTATCACAATGGATGGGGGATGGGGAGATTACTATTCACATACCTACTTTTTTTTTTTTTTTGATACATATTTCTCAGTGACTTTTGAGGATTAAGAGATATAAATGCACATTATAGGGTTTTCCCCCTAGTTCACAGAATCTTGGAGCAGATGAGATGCCATGTTTTGACTTTCCTGAAGAACCTTCTGATCACAGAACTGTAAAGAACATAGACAACTTTTACTCAATATTATTTCTGCAGAGTCCTGTCACTGACTTAAAGTCCATAAAGGGTGAGAGAATCCCATTCACTTGTGAAAACTCTTCCCACTCAGAAATTAGAATGTGTTGCTTCCCCACCAAAAATAAAAGCCAAATTGTTCTGACAAGAAAAGCTTTCACATTGTCGTTCACTACCCAGGAAGAAAGATTCTAGTATTCCAGCCTAAAATCATACTATTCTGAGTGCAGCTATTTACATATTACAGCTGGAACAGAGGGAGAAATACAAGATCATTTCACAGACACATTGGCCAATTAACTGTATGAAGTTAGTCATAATTACACCAAAGTATGCCAAGCATGACTAGAGATAATCACAAGGTAAACACATCTTTGTTCAATTAACAACAGAAGCAAAATTTCTCCTAAAATTTGGAAAAAGTTATATTAATACTATCCAGTAGCAGAAAGATTCTAGATAATTTAAATGCCCATATTTTACCATATCAAAACTAGCCTAATTCCATATCAGTTTTACAAACTTGTGTATATAAGGATAATTCAATTACTGTGAAAGTTGAAATAATAAGTGTACATGCAAAATAAATTGTGCATTAGAACAGTATGTGTATTAAAATGACAAAGGTACCTATTCATACAGAATAACATTTTATATTTGGTAAAAGCAACTATAGAGAGGAATATTTATTTTAACAAAGCTAATTGAAGGTTTTAAACCAGTGCGGATTTGGAAGACAAAGCTGCTTTTTAATTTCCTTCATTAATGAGAAACATATCATAGATTTACTAGTTATTAGTAGGAGCTATTGTACCATTCTGGTGTACAGTGCTCTATGTACAATGCTACCTACTATGTACTGAAATTACACAATGCAGTCCTGTGGAATAAAATACTTGCAATCTAAATTAGTAAATTCAGATACTAGAAGCAATAAAGCCATGTGGCGCTGCATACCACATGGGCCGATTTTCCCTGTTTCTCAACCAGGTTAAATTATCTACATGGAGCTCTGGGCTGCTATGATTAAACTGCTGCCAATATCTGTGCACATTTGTTCAAAGCTGCCTTGCCTATCTCTGTACAGGACTACAGCATTCTGTGCAGATATTTAAAATTATTTCACTGATGGAAGAAGTCAGAGCCCAAAAAGGTAGAGTTAACTGATGTACTGTTTATTAGACTTGGTTTTATTTTCATTCAATACTAGCTCAGAGCTAGTGTTCTGTAATGCGTCAGGCTGGGTTTGGAGGAGGATGTCAAGGAAGACCGTCTGCTTTGTGCTCCGCTGACGTGAGCATGCAGCACCTGGTTATGCTGCAGCTCTGAATCACATGAGTCATTAGCAGAAAACAAAGTCACAGAAGCAAGAGACAGGAAAGCCACAATACAACTTGGAGTCAGTCCCAGCTAGGACAGGCTCCTTGACAAAAGTTCAGGATGAAAGTGGTATAGTGCAGACACCAGCAAAAATGCCAAGAAATTATTAGCAGAGAAAGAGAATGAAAGATAATCTCTGCATCACATCTGCAACATGAAGCTTTAATTAACATTTCACAAGCCCTGGAACACTTGAAATGTCAGTTTTTGTTCAGTATGGAAAATCTGTGGGGGGTTTAGAACCACAGCTATGGATGAGACAAAGGCGGGACTACGATTAGGACACAGCTGAAACAAAATCAAGCTGCCTTTCCTTGTGGCCACGTGAATCACCACAAAAATAGAAGCAGCTGTTACTGTTGGTTTGGTCTCACTGGGGACAGCTATTGCCACTGGCATGAGTAACTGGCTAGCTGCTAGCATTGCTGTAGTGGTTCGGCTGGCACAGATCACCACTTTCCTGTCTGCAACAGCTTTATGAAAATACCACTGTTCAAAAATTTCCATTTGGTTCAATCTCTTAGCTGATTGCTTTCTTTAGAAATAAATACTCTAAGTGTTTTTGGGACTAAGACCCCTCAAGACACTGTTATATATAAGCTAGATCACAGGCACCAGAACTGAAAATATGTATTTCAACATAATCTAAATTTGCTAAGCAAGGCTATTTTCAGTTCTTTCTTGGAGAGACTATTCCAGAGTTAACAAGATTTTGCTTTTATGAAATTGCTTCTGCTTTCAGTCTAAATTTATTTAATCTTAGCTTTGTCCCAATACACCTAGTTATATGTGCTCAATGCATCACTCTAAAGCATTTATACTCTTCAAATATGTAATGTCTATCACAATTATCTTGCTTCAGAATCATTTAGCAAACAATGCACATTCATAATTTGTGCAATTTCTTATCAGCTCAGCTTGTGTTTTAATTTTTACCTCCTTTTTTTTTTGCTAGTTAGGCATCCGAAGTGGCATGTAACAATATCACAGGAGAGGCAATTCTGTTCAAAGTTATTTTGAAACCCTTTCTTTGGGCTTGACAAGTGCTGCAGACAGACAACTTACAGGGCCATTTGCTATTTCTGTATCAGTATGGTATCTTGGCACAAATGGGCAAAGAAGAGCCTTGTGTTCCTGTCCTCATCTACAGCATCATCAGCTGACTTGATGAAGCATCTCCATTTCCTTATACATAGCTCTAGCTAGAGACTCTAATTCAGCTATTGCTGTACTAAATTCGGAAGGAGGAGATATAACTGCTACTATGGCTACCTAATTGTTTCATTGCTTTTGTTGATGTGGCTCATATGGCTCATACAGCACCACCTCCGGAACATCCCTAGTTCCCTTCAGCTTGTGGTTTAGCAAACATACTTCATGCATCAAGGTTCAAACAGTTCTGTGTGGTCTCTCTAAGAGACACTTCAGAAAGTTAAAAGCTCCATTCCTCTGATAGTATTACAGAGGCACTGTTTCAATTCTTCATATAAAACTGCTTCAGAGTTTCCGATATATAAGATGTCTCAAATGACCTTTATCTAGTTTTCCCAGAATTGCCAAGACCACTGCCCTTAGAGGTACAGCTGAACAACACTTCAAATCAAGATAACTTAACCTCTGACCCTGACAGTTACTGGACACTTATCCTCTATTGCAGGAGAAGAAAGCTTTCTGTTTCAAAAGGTGTAACAGGATGCAAAGTGGATAACAAAGTTCAATTCATGACACCAGAAGTGGCTGCCTCTCTGCACTCTACAGTGTGTGCTCCACACTATAAATTAAAATATAAACCCAAGAATGTGCAGAGGGATTATTAGAAAGTGGAAATGGATTGTAAAGCATTTTATGTTGTAGATGTTTGATATGATGAAGCCCTGCAATTGTAACTGACTGCAAGTCAATGAAGAGAGGCCCTGCAGAGAAACCTTGACAAATTAAGGGAGCTAGACAATCACCAACCACATTAGGTTTAACAAGTGAAAATGATGGATTCTGCATTTTCCCTGGGACAGGGAAACCCTGTATGTACAGACAGACTAGGGAATGAGAGGCTGGAGAGCAGCACTGCATAAAGGGATCTGGGGGTCCTGGTTGAACATCAGCCAGCAGTGCCCTGGCAGCCAGGAGGGCCAACCCTGTCCTGGGGGGCATCAGGCACAGCATCACCAGCCAGGCAAGGGAGGGGATTGTCCTGCTCTGCTATGCACTGGGGCGACCTTGCAAGATTAAAAAGACATCAAACTATTACAGAACATCCAGAGAAAGGCTACAAAGGTGGTGAAGGGTCTGGAAGGGAATCTGTATGAGAAGTGGCTGAAGTACTTCGGTTTGTTCAGCCTGGAGGAGACTGAGGGGAGACCTCACTGCAGTTACAACTTCCTTGTGACAGAAGAGGAGGGGCAGACACTGATCTCTTCTCTTTAGTCACAGTGAACAGTGACAGGACTCAAGGAAACGGCATGAAGCTCAGTCAGGGGCAGTTTAGGTTAGACTCAAGGAAAAGGTTTTTCAACCAGAGGGTAGTCAGGAACTGGAACAGGCTCCCCAGGAAAGTGGTCATAGCACCAAACCTGACAGGCTCCCGAGGTCTCCCCCGACAGAGTTCAAGAAGTGCTTGGACAACACTCTCAGGCACATGGTGTGACTCTTGGGGAAGTCCTGTGCAGGGACAGGAGTTGGACTCCATGATCCTTATGGGACCCTTCCAGCTCAGAATACTCCATGATTCTATGAATATTAAATAAATGATTCAGAGAAGAACCTAAAGAAGCTTTAACATTTTTCATGACTTTTAAACTAACTACATCTACTTTACCTTTCTCTGATGCTTATATTTATTAATTCTTTTTGTAAAGAGATTAGAATTTGTATTTATATGCTATGTATCTAATGTAATTTTGTATGTGAATAAGGAAGTAGGCAGGACATTGAAGTGCTGGAGAGTGGGTCCAAAGAAGGACAGGAAAGCTGAAGAGTCTGGAGTACAAGTCTTATGAGGAATGGCTGAAGGAGCTCAGGTTCTTTAGCCTGATGAAAAGGAGGCTCAGGGGAGAGGTCAGGGGAGACCCTATTACTCTCTACAACTACCTGAAAGGAAGTTGTAGCCAGGTAGGAATTGGCCTCTTCTCCCAGGCAGCCAGTGACAGGACAAGAGGATATCACCTCAAGCTGTGCCAGGAGAGGTTAAGGTTGGATACTAGGAAGAAATTCTTCACAGAAAGGGTGATTAGCTATTGGAATGGGCTTCCCAGGGAGATGGTGGAGTCACCAGCCCTGGAAATGTTTAAGGAAAAACTGGACCTGGTACTTAGTGCCTTGTTCTAACTGACAAAATAGTGATCAGCCTCAGGTTTGACTTGATGACCTTGTCTTTTGCCACCTAAATGATTCTGTGAAAAACTCAGTATTTTGAATATGTGTAAGGATAAGCTCTTCTGGTGCCAGTGAACAAAGAATTTAGACATTTACATGTGCAAGGGTA
Organism: Regulus satrapa; assembly: GCA_013396955.1. NCBI lineage: Eukaryota > Metazoa > Chordata > Aves > Passeriformes > Regulidae > Regulus > Regulus satrapa. Next base: position 1,042,217 of record VWZN01002273.1, on the reverse strand, counting down.
AATGTGAGCAGGAATGTGAAATATGTGCGTGTAAAGCGCAAAGTCAAATGAAAGACAGTCATGTGAGTTCAAGTATAAATATAAATAGTCAGCTCCCTGAATGAAAATCTTAGGTAGGCAGAAGCTTAGAAAGGCAATGCACTTCTGTTTTCTTTTGTGAACATTCTTTTGTAAGCCCATCTCTTAGGTTTAGAAGGTTTTTGGAGTACATTTTATATTCTTGCTCTTCCACATGCGGCAAAATATGTTCTAAAAATGATAGTTATCTGTGAAGTCAGCAACTCTGCCAACTAGAAAAACAGCTTTTAGCTCCACAACCCGTTTGGAGCGATAAAGAATTGCTGTGGTCTTGCACTGAAATGGACTGACTTCATTATCACACTCAATGATGGTTTTAACTTCATATTTCCTCAGCTCTGCCTGAAGGAAAAATGATAGCTCTGATAACCAAAGAATATTATTAAAGCTAGTTTCCCAGGGAGTTTAATGATAACTGCATTATTTCTCCTTAAGAAAATGAAATTGTGAAGCTAGTTATGTTCAGTGTGCTTAACATTGGGAGACTTTGTACTACTGGGTTTTAAAGGGCAAGCTAGCTTGCTTTTTTTTTTTTTTTTTGGTGTTGGATTATTCAGTGGAAGTGGTTTTGGGGCACATTTTGAAGGCAAAAATGAAGTCTTTCTAATAAGTGATCTTTTCATAAATTTGTGGTCTTTTCTTTAGTGCTTATAAACAACAAAAATGAAGTCTGGATTTAGTTATTAATTCACTGTGTATTTCACTGTTTGATCACATTAAGAATTTCATGTCAGAGAGAACTTTAATTTTACCAGCCCCTCGTTATCTCTGGCACAGGTTGTGCACTTGATATTGCTGCTATATATAAGACTAGTGGAATTAAAAAAAACCAAAAAAAAACCTACGTGCACATGTTGATGAATCTTTCCAAGCTCAAAACCTTCTTAAAATGGTTTCTTCAAACACAAGGTGATGAATTATACACAAGAATTTGTTATTCTATCATAAATAAATTCTCGTATTTGAAAGGATAAAGAGGTGGATTCTGTCCTTGGTTCTATTTCACTAAAAAGGTAATTATAATCTGGTATACTACCATTACTGATATAACATGGGCTACATTAACATCATTCCAGTGATAAAAAATGTCCCCTGGCTTGATGAGTTCACATTCTAAGTGGCAGATGCTTCCATCTGAAAAGGGAAGCCAAAAGGAACTCTTTAATCTGAAATTGCAATATGCTTTATACATTTTGTTTCACCAAATTTAATGTCATCCTTAGGGAGATAGTAATCACTAAGATGAGATGAGTGATCTATCTAGACCAATATCACACACTCCCCAGTGGAAACACCAGCAGCTGTCTCCAGAAGACTACACCCACCATTTCATGAGGTACCATGAACCACAGTTACTGTTTCTCTACAGTTTCACAGAGTGTTTCTGTCAGTGCCTTAAAACAAGTTGAAATCTCCTTTTTGAGTCCTACAAAATATTACTGAGGACTTTCTCATAATTATGTATTTGTTTAATCCTCTTTTGAGTGCTGATAAATTCTTTGGTTTAGGCTCTTCTTTGTAATTAGTTTTATAGGTTAATTATCTTTTGAATAAAGCACATTTTTTTTCTATCATCTTAAAAATATCACCTTTCAAATTCTCTGGAATCTTCCTGTTCTTGCCATTTGGGAAAGGACAAATAAGAACATTCAGTATTTCCTCCCCAAATCATTCAGGAATTTTCCCCGTGCCTGCCTGCCGTTTTTGTGACTGCCTCAGCCTCCTAAGTATTTCCTGCTGTAATTTACTCTTGTGTCCCTTGTGAACATTAGCAGCTGTTTTTTGAAGTTCCTTTAGTTATACTACTTCATGATTCTATGAGCAGAAATAAATGCTACATCCTTGGTAAGGATGTAACACTGTTTTATATAATGCTGTGATCAGAGGAATTTTCTACCCCATTATCCCTTATTCCTGTATCACAGTGTAATACTTGCTTTTTGACTTCTGCTGTGCAACGAGCAGATGTTTTTACTGAGCTTCTGGCAATGTCCCCTAGGTTTTTGCTTTTTTTCTCCCTGAATGGTTACAGTTAATTTAGAACCTAGTAATGTGTATGAACAATTCAAATTATTCCTTGCAACGGGCATTATTTTGTAGTTGTCAACAAAGGATTGCATATAATGTTCTACTGCCAATACAACCTTCTTTATCAGGTGCCTCTGAAATTCCTCACTGTCTTCTTAAACACAGAGTTCCATAAATAATTTCTTATTATCTGCAGATCTTGCAACTTCACTGCCAATTCCCTTCTCCACATCACTGATTAAATACAGTGGTCCTCAAACAGAAATTTGAGGCACTCTTCCATTAACCTTTTGCCATTTTTCTATTAACCTGAAAAATCAAGCATCTATTTCTCTTTTTGGTGTCCTGTCCTCTGCTGGTTTCAAATCATGACAGACATTTACCTTTTCTTATCTGACAGCCTCGCTTCCTTATCAGCTCTTACAAGGAATTTCTGAAAGACTAAATAAGTCCCATTTATTTGTTTCACTATCCCCACTGTATGGATGGCACAGAATTAATACTGGCAGATTGGAGAAGCCCAGTCAATCTGAGATTCTCACTTTCATGTTATATTCACTTAAATGCTGGTTCATACAATATATTCATTTAATTACCAATCCAACCAACTTTCCTAAAGTCACAATCACTGAGCTACAGAAATATATATTGAGATAATGTGTACTCTGCTTCTGTTCTACAGCCGCAATTTTCATGAATCTTTCTCAAGCTGGTAAAGATTTGGTCCTCCACTCTATCTGAATCCCCTTTTTGTTAATCTAGCAACCCATCCCTTTACAATATTCTGATCTGTCTTCCTGGAAAGAGCAGGTTTGAAGCATGCTCCCTCTATCATAGAACAGCTTCCAAGAGATCATTCAGCAACTCTCTAATGCTTTCTAGGAAATGTAATTTCTCCCTTTGTTCCTTCATTGTCAAACCAACACAGGGATACTTTATTAAATATTCTGATTCTGATATCCCACCTATAAAAATCATTAGCCTGTTACTGCAGACAGTTAACTTAGGGATTTCAAAACAATTTGTGTGTTAAAATCAGTCACTTGAGAGGTATGAGAGAGAGAAGTCCAGGATCATGAACCATCCTGTAACTTTCTATGACATTATCAGCTTCAGTATTTAAGTGGTAGAAAAGAAGGGAAGAATATTCAAACTGAAAGTGCCTGGAAAACAACGGAGAGACGAATAATGGAAGAACTGGATTTTTCAAAACGAAACTGACAAAGCAGTGAGTTTTCTTCATGGATTGTTCATGAGGATAGAACCAGAACTTTATTCCTTGAAAACCCTCCAACAGAGTTTCACATGCCACAGGGAAACATACTTCTACATAGTGGCACAGAACCAACTGAAAAAAACCCATATTCTGAGGATAATTAGCAGTAGTTATGAATAAAAAATGGGAGTTTATATTAAGTCTATTTGTCCAGATTTTGGTATTAATATTTAATTTATTTAGGACCTAGAGGATTGAAAAAAAACAGGCTGATAAAATCTTCACCTTAATCGAATTTTTAATTTGCCACAAAATCGAATTTACTTCAAATTGATTTTGAAATTTAAATATAGGAGATGCAATGCAATAAAACTAAACACAGTTTCTATAGTAGTTTAGTATAAACCTGCCTGACTGTATAATGAGGAGTGATCAGCCTGGCAGCAACAGTGAGGAGGAGGACTTAGCAGGATACACAGCAGTGAAAAAATTCATGCTGATAATAAAGTAGGGAACAATAAACCAAGGTGTACAAATACAGCTATAGTTTATTGCAGAAACAGAAACCAGAGAAATACTATTGCCTCCTCTACAATGTATTAAATGCTGGTAAATCTTTCCCTTAAACACTGTATTTGGGTGCTACAAAGCCTGTGAAGTTACAGGGCAAGTAGCTGGAGACTATCCAGCACACAGCAACAAGAACAATTGGAGCTCTAGAAAACAAAGACCAGAAGAAAATTGATATACCCTGTTCTTTAGCCTAGAAGCTTGGGCCTCAAAATGGCAACAGTACTAAAATATGTTAAAATGTGCCACAAAGAAGGTGACTTGAAAGATGGACATGACAAGAATCATGAGCTTAATTTGAAGAAATTGAGGTTTCAGATAAAACATCTGTCTAGATTGAGCAGGTAGTTTCGTGAGCTTCTTTTCACCCTCATTATCTATAACACTTGCTTAAAAGAAGATGGGAAGGAAAAAAAAAAAAAAGAAAAACAGCTGCAGTGTAAAATGCTGAAGGTATCAGAAATGGCCTTGGGCAATTGGGAATAGGCCATGACACTGAGGAATCAAGTTAGTACTATGCTAGTTAAAATACCTCTTGGCTCCCTGTTTAAAGCCACGAGCAGCAACTGAAATGACTACATCCATCAGGGAGAGCACCATCTAGTCACAGTAAGTGAATTGAGTCATATACTCGGGATTCATCCTGTGGCATGGCACTGATTCACTGAGCAGCCTTAGGCAAAACACTTGAGCTTTCTGTACTTGCTTTCCTTCACTGAGGGAGGAGTACATAACCTATCTCAAAAGCACATCACAAGTGAATCATGGTAGAAGCCCTGGTTAAAATGGTTCATTATCAAGGAAACTGAGAAAAAGCTTGTTCAGATAACTTAAGGGCACAGGACCCTTGTTCTCTGCTGCTCTTGCTGATGCCTGCATAACACAGGTTGTTTTGATCCTTTCAGGCAGGCTGTCAGAACAGCTGAAATACTTCCCAACAAATACACAGAAAGATCTCAGCAGATGGTCACCACATATCCTTTCAGCCTATTTCCCTGCTTTTAGGCTGCCCTTTTTGAGCAGAACAATCACTGCTCCTAGTGCATTCCTACTGAAGGCATTTTACAATGTACCACAGTGAAACAAACCATTTCAGTCTAAGGTTGTTCCACAAGACATTCCTCTGTGAAGTTCCTGGGAAGTCCCAGGTGCTATGTGTCCTAATTGATATCACACTACCCTGCTTTACTCTGTGCACCTAATTTTCACTCAATCTCTCGGTATTTTATGACCATGAATTTAATAGACCATTATCCTAGGACAGACATATCTTCACACTTTAATACCAGAAAGTTAGAGTTCAAGTGTTGGATTCAACATCCAAAGCAGGGCAACAGCTGAACTGAAAACAGGTTCAGGCTGATCTGATTTCCAGTTCTGTGCTATAATCACAAAAATATATGTATATATGAGTATGCATGGATATATATGGATCCATATTATGTGTATTTTATATTTCCATATGTGCATGTGTAAAACAGTTTGCTTAGCTGTGAAGACAAATAGAAGCATATGATTCTAGTTTCCCTTTACTCTGTAAAAGAGTATTACATACAGGTTTAATTTCAAATATGCATGAGACAACAAAGTGTTTTAAACTATTTCTTTCAGGGAATAATGAACACTTCTTAGGGAGTCTTTAGGGGAAACAGAGTAAAAATTATACATGTCGGCTAAAAATCTTTTGATTTCTGTGTGCCTTATTTAGAAAGCCAATTCTGACCTTCTATTTTCCAGAGAGCTTGCATTCCTAATTTTGGTCGTTTCTTTCTTTGTTGACTACAGAACTGATACACTTTGATTTTCATACATGACTTAACTAGTTTCCATGTGCTTCAAAGCTGTCCAGCCTGAAGGCATCTATTCTGGCCCCAGTCCAAGGCAGACTTCAACACTTAGTGGCAAGTGGGGACATGAACGATAGGGAAACACTAGTCTTCTGCTCTTAGATTTCTGTATTTAAAGGAAAAGGCTAAGCTGTCAAATAAAAAAAAAAAAAAGGAAGCTATGACAGACCACAATGCAAAAGTCACTATATAGAAAAGAACAAGAAAATTGTTTGCCCTTTTGAAAGACACTGATTGATAACTGACACTCCTGTCACCTTCTTAGTCACCTGATCCAATTTTCTACTAAGCAGTTCAGAAAAATCCATAGGTAGCACAGCCTTTGCCAAAGCAGATCAGAGCATCAGTCATTCCTCCTAGTTACAGCATGGTGCCCCTTCACGTGCCTGGAAAGAGCAGTAGTTTCTTTCATCTCCTGTTCAGTCCTGCACTATAGCAGATCAGATAACCTCATGTAGAATGGGCACACTGTATTCATATCTAGAGCAACCACATGAACTGACATAATCCCTCTGTTGATAGTCACTGTCTTATACACAGGAAGGGGACAGTGAATTTGTTCTATGTGAGAAAGCTCTTGTACCACACTCCTGCTATATCCAAGCATCTTACAACACTATTTTAAAGGCAATGATTGTAAAGCTGGAACGGCTTTCTCTCACTTCATCAGCCTAATCTATTCACCTGGAAAATATACTTTCCTTTGGCAGAGAGGAAGATCATAACCTTTTTCCTGTGTTCTCCTCTCATAGAAACAGTGATCTTTGGTAAGAGGTAGGCTAGAGAGAAGCAGGAAGGGAAGGGAAATTTCAAGGCAACAAAGTGACAACTAGCTATTAAAAGAGGTGAGACACAGGAAATACTTTTTTCCTCTTGCAGCTCTGCATGATTCACAAGAATGAGAGAGCAAAGAGGTCAAAAAGCTGGGACGAGCAGAGAACCTATGTAGAAACATGATTCACGGCAGATACAGAAGCACACTGCAACTTGTCTTGACAGAAGTCTGGTATAAATGGTGTTGATTTCAGAGCTGGTTATTACTTACAGAAGAGCAAAGCACAAAACAGCAATGCTTCAGGAATACATTATGGCTATAATATGTGAATGCATATGCAAATTAAGCATGGCCTTCCACTCCTGGAACATTACTGAGTATCCCCCTGTGTCAGAGAGTTTGAGAGTGTCTTCTGTGCAGGCATCAACCTACACATCAAAGCTCTGCTTTTTCTACAAGGAATAGGTTGGTAAGCGGCTCTTCCTTCCTGGCCAGTGATTAATCATTCTGTACAGCAGCAGAAGCCATACTCCATAGGCTTCTGACTGACAACGTTGCAGAAAAAAGAAGGATGGCCATTTGATGGAAAATCGTTATCTCCCTCTCCTGTGTAGGACCACACTGATAGCTGCACAGGAGAAGCATATGAACAACCTGTTCAAGTTGCAGAGCTGACAGCACACTTTCTTCAACTCAGCTTTTAAAAGCATCACCCTGGAACAGCAAATATACTTTAAAGAGATTCTTTCTTTTAAAAAACCCTGGAAACAGTGGATTTCAACAGTGCCGAAGGCCAAAGACTTCCCACTGCAAATATCTTTCTATCAGAAGGTCATAATCCCATTCTGCAGAAATAATATCCTTCATTAAGAGTACTTGTTTTCCCTAAAGTCATACATCTCTGGCCTCAGTATAAAGGTGCCATTTAAGGAACACAGTTCAGTGTCCACTCTGATCACATTCTCAATGTGGACACATACAAGAAAGAGCAGTGAGAACATTTCAGCGATCAAACTCTTGATTTTATTCCTGAGTACAAGATTTCAGCTAGTGATTTCAGGTTTAAAGGCTTTAACTTTTGTCCTCATTTTAGGAAGCTTCTCAGGTTATAGCTCTATCCCTTAGATATTGGGATCTATCAGAAAATGACAGAAATTACGCCCTCAGTAACAGAACATCTTGACATCAAGAAATGGGATTGCTAATGGAATATACTTGGAAGCTACTGAAAACATTTTTATAAAAAACTCAGCGCATTACAAACAATAAATGAATAGATCTGTCTCATTGTGATAATTTTCAATGATGAGATTAGTCAAGGTAGTCTTCAAAAAACTAAACCAAATAAACTAGATCATCTTACTCCTGTCTATGATGTTCATACTATTTGCCTAAAAATGCAGGATCAGTATCCAAAGTGTAGTGCATTTCAGTAATACTCAATTCATTTGTCATTAAGTCTAAGACCATATAAAATTCTCCATTTAATAATATTTGCATCTGTTTAAAAAAGAAAATTACATTTTTTATGGAAATCTTTTTTATGCACAGTTATACATGAAGAGAATTTGCATTGAAGTGCATAAACTAGAGGGAGTGAGAAAGAGGAAGATGACAGAAAGTGTGTGAAAGAAAAGGAGTGTAACTGATTGCAACAAAATTTATTAACTTCAAAGGTCAAGGCAGCCAGTGTTTTTATTGGATCTGTTTACCTAGAGGCATTTGCAGTGCCTTGACCTGAAAAAAACAAGTTGCTGTGGCAGTGCTTCCGTATATTTATGTCATTCCTAGGCTAATGCAAGCATTTTTTGAAGTCCTAATGCAGCACAGCTAGTCTGACTCTGTGCAGTCATTATCCATTGGCTGAAAATACCAGGCAACAAGCAGTGGCACAGTATCATCAAGTAAGTTTTTCAACCTTCACTTCACTGCTACTGGATCATCTTTGCCCTTGGGTTGGTCTGGTGGCAAACATTCTCCATAGGCAGGAGATGGCAGCAAGGGGTTGTGCAGAGCTGCTTCACTGAGGAACACAACCATCAATGCAGGAGTGTTCTCTGGAGAGTTACTCCTTGCCAGGTTATTTCACATGTTCTATGGGA
>VWZN01002273.1:1019118-1033507 GCA_013396955.1 Regulus satrapa | reverse complement strand
TTCCCAGATGATCTACTTTCAGCTGCATTTTCACTTGAATTTCCAGGCTTGTAACTTTTCTTGAAAAGAATGGCTCATCTAGCTAATAAGGAAAGTTCAGGATAGAGGAGTTTTCCATTTCACTCCAGTTAAGACTATTAAATCTTCTCTAGCAGTGGCTCAGATGTCAAGTCTAGTGGAAAATGGCATCCCGGCTGACATAGCAGATGTTATGAAAGACCAGCTTTTATGTTCACCCCATCTTTTATTAGCTGCATTGGCATGTAGGCTGAATTTTTCTGTCTTGAGACTATAACCCTGAAATCCCTAGTAATAATTATGCCAACCACTCTTCAGAGTCTGCAAGTGGGTTGCTGAGTCTTTTCCTGAGGAAAGCACCCATGAAGATGCTTCAAAAGTATCCTGATTTGAGAAATACTTGCCACAGAAAGGGTTACAAGTTCAGCCTATGCAAAAGTGACTCTAAAACAGAGATGTGAACTGAAGCCCCTTACAGGAAGCAAAGAAGGAAACAGCAGGTATAAATCTTCTATCCAGCTGGGGGTTCTTCAATGCCACACTGGGTAAATGAGGAATCAATTCTACCAAACCACTGAATTTAGTTCAAACTATTGACCATATGGTCAATATATAAGTCAGTAGTACTACAAGCACTAGTAGTGCTACTATAGGTCAGTACTACTACTTGTTCCTGAAAATGTGTTCCACCATAGCTAAGACCTAAACTATTGGTAGGTTTACCAAAGGCTTCAGCAGCTGAAGTACAAAGCCAAGTGCACTAAAGCAGCTATAAATTATGGCATAATATAATAACCTGCCCACTCATTTCACATAAGCCCCGAAATCTTACAAATTATATTGACTCTGAACCACTAGTGATTTACACTGGATGTGTTCTGGTAATCTAGAGACAGAAAATATAGTCTCTTTCTTATTCAAAAATATTTTATGAAAACATTTGAAGCCTTCAAGAGGCTAAATTGAAAAACCTATATACTAGCAAAGTCAACCATCTTTTTCTTTTAAAATACTCCTTCCATCTCAATGAACACAGTATCACTGGTGCTTACACATGCCAGCAACGCAGAAATTTGTCATCTAATAATAGCCAAGGAAGTATTAGAAATTGCTGTGATGCTCAAAATCTGAATCACCTTTACGGTCCTTCTAGCTGGGGATAGTCTGTTTCTGAGACACACATCTCGATAGAGAGGGGAAAGACAACATTCCAGCCTCAGGGCTACTTACATATACAGCAAAATTGGAAAACCAAGAGGTAAAACTGTCTTGAGAGCAGTGCTTCCATGGGATGACAAAACTAATTGGAAGTTTTAGGTCTGCAATGTTATAGGAGAATTTTATTTCAGCCTCTAACTATAATGAAGGCCCTATAGAGGGAAGTTTTTACAGAAGCTAAGATACAAACAATTATCCATGCATTATAAAGTACTGCAAGAATTAATTTAAGAAGAGCAATAATCCTTTTCCTGTATGGTGCAGATAGCAGACACAAGAGCAGGCAAAGGCTGATAAGAGGTAACTAGAACTCGCTGTAAAGTATCAGAAAGTCATTGTCTTACAAGAATGAAACGCTGAAGAAATGACATTGACTGAAAATTCTCCCTATTCCCATTAAAAGTTCGAACGAGATATTTTAATTCAGGCTGGTATTATTTAGTTATACACCTCCCTTCATTTTTCAACACCCACTTGAACATCAGTCCAACATTTATATGATGTTTTGACAGTTCAAACAGTTACTAACAGCATTTGGGAGCTGTTGGTAACCATCAGATACCACATAATGTCATGCTGGCACAGTACTGGTATCTGCAATTATAGTTTTCCATAGCTCAAAGAAACAAATTGATTGTACAAGTGTGTACTCGGAACAAAAAGACAAAAGATCAGCTGGACACAGGCTGTAGTACCACTGTTATAATTATGTGATATATTTTTTTGCAATACAGCTCTAACAATGTTTTTAAAAGTGTAAGTTTTGCAACATAGCTTGCCTGTGTGTAAAAATGAGCCTAAAGAGACTGGTATCACATTTTGTGTGACAGTGTTAAGAGCTCAGAATCTTGACCTATCATTCTTATCTCTGACCTAATGCTCTGGCCAGCCTTTCTTTCTTTTTTTTTAAAACACTCATTTTAATTAAAGATACATAAATGTGATGATCCAAAGAAGTGACTGTGACACTGAAGGACGAAGAAACACAAATGGTTTTCCAGCGAGAATAAAAAATCTCAAGTCTGAGAGTGGTCACTGATATTTCTGATCAATACTCCTTTGGTATCTCCAGCCCCATGGAGAGAAGAGCCATATGAGTTCCCTGCACCAGAAAAATTGTGTGAAATCCTAGCCATTTGTTGGAGATGCACCCAGTTGCTCTCAAAGATCTATGGTGTCCCCCGTTTCTCTGTATTTAGAAATGGAGGCTTGTCCCAGAAATGCTAATAAGTTTGTACTGGCTTGTGTAAGGCTCTGGAAGAACAGTGCTGGGCAGGACAAGAAGACAGCACTCAGAAAAGAAAATTGAAGTTATTTTTACACAACTCAGAATAGGAACACGATGCATACAGCTCATCATTTTCTGTGGTTACCTTCAATCCCAGCAGTGACAAGTGCTGAGCTGTATGTGCATTTTCATTTATCTCTGCAGCTCCAGGCTGAGGGCAGACAGCACCCATTTTACCACAAGACCATGCTTGTGAGACAGGACAAGTGTATTTTCAATTTGCAAGTAAGCAGAGTCCTGTCAAGGGCAATATTAATTTCTACAGGGTCTGAAAAGCAGCTCATTATTCCTGACTCTGCCTGTGGGTTATTGGTGCATTAAATAAAAAAATAAAAAAAATCATCCCAAATAAATGCATTTGCTGTTATTCCCATCACACTGCATTGGTCTCCAGGAAGATGTGTCAGCTTACTGCAGGTTTCTTTAGAGATAATACAAAAGTACTAATACAAGTAATTAATTAGTATTTTTCAGATATGTATCTGAAAACACTTTACAAAAGAAGAAAAAGAAAAAGGAAATATTAATGCCACATCACATAAAGAAAGAATTTGAGCACACAGGGGGCTTTAGAGGCCCAGGGCAAAATTATGTTGAAACATCAGGCAAAGTCTAGAAGCAAAATGTTATTGAAGAGAACAGAGAAAACGGTGTCTGTAACAGCTGGAGGATTTGATCCAGTGACTCATGTAAGGTTTTCTTACAATGGAATCCTGTAACTATATAGTGCCTTAACAGTTGATTCTGGTGTCCTATCTACTAGACTCTGCTAGATAAGGAGACTGCACAAGTTATTTCTTTACTGATAACAATTAAATCAGCACAATTTCAAACAAAAATTTTTTAACTGATGAAACCGCTCAGTGAACTACAGAAAATACCATGTAGTTCAGGACCACTGAGGAGACTGGTGACAATAAAATGAAGTTTTGAGAGCTCAAGGCAATTTCTGCATCTCTTTGTGTCAGTTCAAAAACAACTATCCTCCAGAAGAGTCTCTGTTCTCTTGAAAAGAAAAAGCAAACCATACAAAAAATCAAACTCAAAAAACCCAAACACACCCACTGAGTATCATCAATCTAGAACAAATTTGGCATTTCCCACCCAAGCTGCAAATGTCAGACCACAGCCTGCTGGCAAAAAGAGCCATTCTCCTCAACAGAAAGGAAGTCCTCACTAGCAAGTCTCAGGCAGTGAAGGGAATAGCAATTCTCAGGATCCCAGATTATCATAGTTAAATATCTCTGCAGTAATCAAAGAAATTAAGGTCTGTTTTATTTCAAGAATGAAATTAAGTCCTGCTTTACCAGCTGAAAAGAAACAGCTTTGGGCTGCACTGAGTAACCATACCATGTAATTCTTAGATCATCATGAGGTGGCAGAGGACATTTTCAGGAGGGATCTTGAGTTTGTAATTGATCCTCAAAGCAGAAAGCATAAAAAGGAAAAGTAGCAGGCTAGTATAAAGTAACAACTAGTTTAGAAGCTTGTTTCAACATTCATTCTTATTTCTCTTGTGTATTTATTGGACAGTTTATGTTTTGTTTAATTCTGATCTGAAAGAAGAGTCAGGTTACTTCAATTTATAGCTAGTTATACCTCGCTAGAGAGGTATAATCTCCACAGAGATTAAGGAAGGCTGTCTTAACCAGCTTCTCCCATCTACACTGTATTTTAGGCTGCCAATTCTCATGGACTGGATTATAGAAAATAGCAAACAAGAGGTATGATTGACTAGAGGGTTCACTTTGTGTAATTTTGTAACACAAAACCAAGGCTAGGCAAATATAAAAACCAACTGATTCTAAGCAAATAAATGGCAGTGTTTTATATTTTGTGAAATGTACTGCTGTATTACCATGGCTAATTGAGTAATAAACATCCTGGGAGGATTAAGTATTTTCATAAACAGTGCTTGCAGGAGTCTTAGCCACGATAGTAGTTTAAGGCAGTTACTCCTCAGGCTCTGGGAATCAACATCTAGGGAAAGAATCCAAAAGAAATATAGCACATACATACAAAATTCATGAGCAGGTGCACTGGGAAGGTAACAATGTCCTCAGAAACCTCCTGACTCTTTAATAGGCTTAGATACTGTCAAATCCATTGATCAAATTAAGACTAAGCCCTGCAAGGCAGGTGCCTCCCATTGTCCCAGGAAAGAACTTCATCCTCTTTGTACTTTGCAAATTTGCTGGGAATGTAAGGGTGCACCCTGTTTAAAGCGGGCAGAGGTATTACAGAGCCTAGCATTTGTGAGAATCAGAAAAACAACCCCATCTGAGGGAGTTTATATCAGTGTATTATGTTTGTATTCAGCTGGCACTAAAATAAACAAAAGGTGGAAGCACTGAAGAAGAAGCAAGGAACTATGAAAAGCTACCTGCATGAGGAAGGAAAAAGACAGTGTGATGTGAGGTAATGGGAAGACAGTGGAGAGTAAAAACAAATACCAAAACCAGAACATGCAGACTGAGACAGAAAAGATTAAGTCTGAGCCCTGGCAGTCTAACAAATTTACTGCAAATTCTTTGTGGGGGAGACAGCTGCCACTGAGTGCACATAAACACTCCACAGCAGAGCAGCTTCAGAAAGCACAGCAGAGGTCATTCAGAAATGCTACACACCTCAGAAAGCCTTTTTATTTTAGAAGAATAAATCTAGAGCTTGACATGAAGGGTTTGATTTTTTTCCAGGTCTGCAAAAACAGATGACACAGTAAAGCCTGGAAAGTACATGTGAGCTCATCATTTTTACAGATGCCTTAAACAACACAGCAAGCATCTCAGCCTTAGTGAGATGTGCAGCCTTAGTGCAGGTGTGCCTGTCACTCAAGGTGTATTTTAATAAAAAAACTTGCATTCCTGGAAAAGCAACTAGTTTCACTTGGTTCTTCCATTTTAAAGAGAAAGAAATTCCTCAGAAACCATAAGATGTTTGCTTGGTACAGAAGGAGTAATGAATAAACTATCCTCATGGGATGCCAACATAGGGTGTGAGATATCAGCATAAGAGGTCAAAAGGTCAAAAGCCAAAGGTAAGTTTAATGAAAACCCTTGACAACTAATGAAATCTTTCACTGATTCAAGTAGGACTTCTAAGTACTAGAACTGTCACAAAAGAAAGAGCAGTCCAAGTTAATAGGTGAATACACCTAAAGAAAGAATATTTGTCTGATGCAAGTACTGTATTCCTTTACAAGGTGTGGATCTGTGTCTTCATTAGGCACTACAGAATGGAACACCATGCAGAGAAACTTCAATAACACTTTGCAAGGGCATTGAAAAGCTTTGCCATATTAAGAAATAGCCTCGTTTAGTACAAAAGCTTCTGACTGACATCCTGTTTTACTGTTGCGGCAGTGGCTGAAGACATTAACATCCCCACCAGAGGTTATTGTCCCTGCAGCAAGGGCAATGAAGAAGACCCATGTGTCCATTCCTCCACAGCTCCATTTCAGGAACCAGCATGCAGTCTAACCTGCTCATCTAAAGGGGCTGGCACTGCAGTGTAGGCTGTGACCTGCAGAAGCTCAAGCATAAGCATATGTCCTGATCTGCCAGCTCTGCCAGGAGGTAGTTTAAAGGAATGATCAGAGACATGTAAATGGTGACCTACTAAATGGCATTATTCAGTAAGGAAAGTCTTTAAGTCTCAAATATTTAATATTTTCCATCTTTTTGGTTCTGCCACTGAAGTGGGCCACTTGCATTGTCTGTTCATTTGCTACCCATGAACCCCAGCTACTCTGAAGACAGGTGCAGTATAAGATCCTATCAATCAAGTTGGGTCATATGTAAACCAATTAATCTGAGACAACAGATAACACTCTCTGCTTTTCAATAAGCAATGTGACAAGTTAATATGAAGAACATTTAAGAAATCAAAATTGCAAAAAAATCACAACTATCTCTGTGGATGAGAAGAGTTTGCACATATTAATATGATATACAAATTACAAGTGTGAAATGCAGATGGGGAAGATTCTCATTAATCAGAGGATGTAATTTTGTATGTCAGAAGGGGCCATAGTTGAGGTAATGGTCATATTGAGATAATTTGACTATTCAAAAACCTTTTCTTAAATATCAGTTTTAGGGGTATCCTGATGTAATGATACTTTGGTTATTTATATCCTGCTTTGGTTTGGTTTTGCTTCTTGCTTCATGGCCATCTTGAAAGCATCCATCATTGCCATTTCAGACTACTGCTGGCTTAGCTATGCATTATTAAACAATAATTAGCTGCTAACCCACAATTAACTGTGTATCTGTGATGAAAACAAACAATCCTTAGATACAATTTGTAAGGTGTTTCATAGAGAAATCTTGTTAACAGCTGTTTTTATTACTGTTAGCATGCAAACACCATGGTCCAGGAGGTGCCACAAGGTCTATCCCAGAGACTGAAGCCTTTGGGCAAGCAGGTTTGAAATTCACCTGTTTCCCTTGCTACAAAAGAGAGAATCACAGCCCTACCCAGTAAGATTTGGCTGAAAGGACTGCTGAAGTCAACTTCCTCTACCTGGTACTATGTCAAAGGCATCAATTGAATTATGAGTTTTTCCAAATTACACACAAGTAGGAATGCAAATTCTGTATCCAGAACCAGGAATGGCTGAACTTCTGCATACAGTCTGATGCCAAACAAGGTCAATCAAGTTAAAACTGGCTTTTTGATGCTGCCATGTGGCCTACATCCCAAATTTCACTGCTCTGTGCAAAGGAAAAGCATGCCAGAGACATTTAAATAGAGCAGAAATGGCACCTGGAAAAACATGATCTGGTTAAATGGACAATGACTGCAAGCAGTGATCAGATAAAACACAGTTCCACTACAGACACCAAACCAGACTTATAGGACAGCCCACACTTCTCTGTAACTCCTTCAGGACATATGTACAATTTCCAGTAACAAATGCTTATGATCACACTCTTCAGTGATGTGACTTTCCTGTTAAAATATCTTCATGTTTTCAAAAGGCAAATCAACATTCACAAACACATCCTCCCTTTTATTATTCTATAAGTTTTAGAAATGGCCACCAGATTTTCTTACATGAAGATTTCCAACAAATAAAATTTGTTTCTAATAACAGAGAGTATGGCCACTCCTGTCCACTGACATCTTTGAAAAATTTGAGACCATAATTCATATTTTGGTTTTTATCATAGTTTTTATGTGCACAACTCAACGAAGTCAGAAAATGTTATTTTCCCCACAAATTCATGCAAGTAAAAGTGCAAAATTAATCAATGAATGATAAGGAAAAAAAAAAAAAAACTACCCAAAAATTTATTACTTCAGTTTTACTTCTGCAAAACAAAAATCAGCCTTCCACTCTTTCAGAAAGTACTTTTTTTTCTTCTTTTAAAGGGTCTGCCTGGACATCAAAAGGGAAGAGAAATGACACAGACCCAGAGATAATTCTTTTCTGAAGTCTTTGTCTTCTATGAATGAATTTGCAGAAGACCACTGAAAATTCCCTGACCTGAAACATGCTGAAGTTATTATTTAGTCCTAATCTAAACTCCATATAGTTCTACAGTAAAACATATCAGTGATATTATTAAAATACACTAACAAAAGATGAGAATTTCTGTCTCAAAGAGATCAAATAAATAAGTGGATTTCTGAATTCTAGGTAAAGTACATAGGTGCTTTGAATTAAGTCTTTTTTTTTTTTTTCTCCCCACACCTCTAGTCTGAACTGATGGACCATTGCAGGTGGATGGCTCTAGAGCTGCAAAACTGTCAGATGCCAAGGCAATCTACATTACAGGTACTGCAAATGTAACTTGCCAGATGGAGATTAGTTCTACCCATGGATAATAGTAATCACTTCTCTTGTTTTCTCTGTAATGTCCTGTTGGGAGAAGTGGGGTACAACACTGCCTAACCACTGTCACCTTTCATTCCCACCAAGTTGCGTCTCACCTTTAGAAGGACAAGAAAAGCAAGGGAAGAGCAGCTAACAACAGGAAAAATGTTTCAAAAAATGAAATTGCCAAATCCTCCTGACCTTCAGTTACAGCTGCCATCAAATCAGGTTTGAATAGAAGAGAAATAATAAGTTCCAAGTGACCAAATCTGACAAAAGCAGAGGGACTGCCAGCCTGTGCTATTCTCTCTCTTCTTCTAGAACAATCCTCAATGTTCTAAACTGTTATTTACACCGTCTGCCTTGTTCAATCTGCAACTCTCTTGGGAAAATATGATGACACTGCCATCCTTTCACCCTATTTCTCCCCTCACAGTAGAAGCCCTGATACCATTTAACTGTGGCTGCCCTTAATGTCTCACATCCACATCTACAATAGCAAGCAGGAGAGCACAAGTGCCTGTCAAGAGTTGCAGCAGCAGATCTTCCCAAGCCACGCCAATGGAAACCTGGCCCTTTGGAGCGAGCAATTCAGACTCAGAATCTGAAGCAGAGACCTATTTCAAATCAATAAAGAACAAGTCACAGACTGCAGGTCTAATAAGTCACTCTTTTTGATACTACATTTCCTAAGGCCAGAGTGAACATAGCAGATCCTGGTCTGTGACAATCCATTGCCAGGCTCTCGCCTTCCTGTCCAGTCTATGCCAGCTTCCCTCCTTCTTTAGCTCCAGGAATCACAGGGAGCAGATGTGAACACCATTCCCACGGCTTCAGTTAAAAAAGGACAAAATAAATAACTTGCAAGCATTGGACATTGAGAGGCATCCAGAGAGACTAAGCCTTTTCACAGCAGATTGTAAGTGGTCCTTGCTTCTTGCCAGGGCAACAAATGTTACAGCCAAGCAAGCAGAAATTTCTCTGCTATGCTTGAGTCCATAAACAGGACAACGTGTAATCAGCCATCTGAGCACCAAAGAATTATTCATCTTCAGGCAAGCAACAATACCTCAGAATGAGTCAGATGTGTGGGTGGAAGAAGTCCTCTACGTGAGAGGCTCTCACTGCAGTGCTTCCTTCTGAGGCATATACACAACATACAATCCTCCTTCTTCCTCCCATCCATCTTTCCTTTCCACCTCGGCATTCTTATTTACGTCTACCAGCTGGAAATCCTGCTGATTCCCAGAAACCACACACAGCTCTGTTATAGAGTGGGACCAGCTGCCCTCCTGGCTCTGGAGGAAGCCCATAAGTTCTGCTGCATAGATCCTCCCCTACTGCTTTTAAAGCTGGATGCCTTCAGGTAATCCAGAGAAACAGACTGTATATTCTGACCCGCCTACCATATCTACATTTCTAAATTTCGTTCTCACTAATTGCTAAATCTCAAGACAAGACAAGCAGTTCACAGCAGTAGACACCTGAACAGCCATTGCTGACAGACACTTATGTAGGTCTGAGGGGTCACAGTAAATGGCAATGCATTAGGCAGTTATATAATAACTATATACAACTTAAGTAGCGTATGTAAACATACGTGGGACAAACGTGAGTGGAAGAGTGTGAGGAGTACAGAATCAGTTTTAGCTTGCTTTTCTACAAATATCTCTAATGAGACTATGTTTATAACAATGAAACAAATCTACAAAACTGGGCACTAGAGACCTGAGTGCTCATATAAGTTTTAATCCAAGAGGCATTGCTCTAGCAGAGAACAAGAAGATTAACTGCTGCCAAAATGCAATCAATTTGGAACTAAGTCAGTGGTGCATAAGATTTGGGCCCTAAACATCTTTGCAAGTCTTGAGCCTACTCTGAGGGCATTATGCTAATACATCCACAGCAAAGAGTAATCAGAGTCTCTGAGAATACTGACCCAACTAAAAAACACTTCTAAAGCATAGATATCACAGATCACAGAATGAATGGTGTTAGAAGGGATCTCTGAAGATCATCTCATCCAACTCCCTTTCTAAAGCAGGTTAACCCTGAGGACAGGATCACATTCACACATTTTTTGAGCATCTCTAGAAAAAGAGACCTCACAACCTCTCTGGGAAACCTATTTCAGTCTCTGCCACCTGCACAGTAAATACGTTTCTCCTGTTCAGATGGAACTTCCTGTGTTTCAGTTTGTGCCTATTGCCCCTTTCCCTGTCACCAGCACCACAGAAAATGGTCTGGCCCCATCCTCTTGACAGCCATCCTTAAGATATTTTTGTATGCGTCACAAACAAGTCTGTTCCGTTATTACAGGTATTCATTTTTATATTCTTCTGCTTAAAGCAAAAACAAAATAAGGTTTGACTTCTTAATTACCGTATCTCTAAGTCTTTTTTCCTAAGATCCTGAGGAAACAAGACAGTTGGAATCCAATCCTACTCACACATAAGACAAGCCTCCTACTTAAGTCCAAGTCATACGCATTCAAAAGATCTATTTCTGTTTTTACCACAGCACAGAGTAAATTTTCTGCTCTCTGCTGTACACATCTGTAGAATCAAAATGGAACTTCATGGTCTTAATACCACTATGAAAGACCTAGGCCAAGAACCAGGGAGAAGGGAAAGGGAATGCACCACCGGGTGGAATTTAAATGGTATTACCCATACTATCAGAACAGAGCCTGTGAACATGGTCATGAGATGGAACAAGGACACTTATTTTACTACACAGGAAAGCAAACAATCATTTAGAGAGTTGGTTTCTTGACAGATGCTGAATGAATAGAGGAAGGATTAGAAAACAGTAGCTCCTGGCTCAGGACCTGTATCCAGCCTACTACAGCCTTTTTTCTAGCTAAAGTACTGCAACCCCAAAGCAGCTTGGCAGCTCACTTCCCTCTGCAAGATGCTTGCATTCCACTTTCTTTGGTCTGCCCCATTAATCTTCTCACCATCAAATTTGCTCTTAACTCTTGCTTCCTGCATTAAGTTTTGCTAACAGAAGAATAATATATTAAAGGAATAATAACACTGATAACGACAGTTTAAGAAATACATATTTCTTTCTCCATATTTCCCCTCATTTGATTACTCTCCCAGCAAGAGCAGCATTAATCACTGGGACAAGAGATAAAAGATAAAGTCCAATTTGAATTTTGCTGTGTGCTACTGAGAATGTATGTGTGTGTCCAGGCAGGAGGGAGGGAGGCCGCAGGATAATCTGTCATTTTATATATTTATGTTGTTGGAGGCAGTCAGGACTGGTTCTCCATTGTTACCACAGATTAAAATCATTCATGTCCTTACACTTTCATTGGAGGTCATCTTTCAGAAAAAAAGAGATATTGTTACCAAGTTAAATTCAAGCTATTTCTGCAAATCTCTGTGTAGGGCTTGGCCGAGGCTATTGCTTGGATGCTAGAAGAACACAACATATAGTATTTTTTTGTCCTTACCTGACCTGACTCTTTTTACCCTGAGTTTTCTTGCTTTGAAACAGTTATGGGAAAATAACTGCTGCGAGCGAGAGGAAGATCATTTAAATAATCTTGGTAGAAGTGAGTGATCCCAGCTCTGCCTGACTTTGAACTGGCATGGAAGAATCCATGGATCCTCAGATCTCACTTCCAGCATTTCTGCTGAACTGAGTCCCAGCCAGCTTGGCAAAAATAAGGCTTTATCCTTTGGTAACATGGAGTGTGGAACCAAGCAAAGATTAAAAGTAGAAGAGTGGTTACTAGGCCACATAGTATAAGTTTGCCTTTTCCTAAAATCTTTGCTTCGCCAAAATAGAGTTCCTAGAACCATCAGTCTACCAGTTCTGGCCAGGTCCCTCTCAATCTTTAAATCATGCTGGTTCTTTCCCATAGATATGTATCCTATCCTTTGGATCTTAGTTGCCATCTGCCCCTCTGCATTCATCCCTTCTGTATCCACTTCGATACATTTAGCTGTAACAGCATTTTCTACTCTCTCATTCATGCTCCCTGTAAAAACTATTGGCAATCCCTGGGAATTGTCCTTACCCACAAATCAATTTCCTTAGTACACCTAATCTGGGACACAGTAAAATGGGCAATACAGCACCAGTCAAAAACTCTGAAAGTAATTATTAGGGAAGAGGATCTCTTTATTAGTCATTTTAAGGGTAGAGAGCCAACAGAGTTTGTATGAAAATGCAAATACCAAATACCAACTTTTCCTCCAAAAATCTACTGTAAGAAAAAAGGGAAACATTTATATTCTGTGCAATATCAGGAGAACTGAAATCCAGTTTCTCACCCTTTTGGCTTTATTTTTCCTTGAAAATTTTGTGGAAACACATTCCTATCTTTCAGAATTTAATAGAAGCAATTTTGCAATCAAAGTAAAAAACATCCCACCTACTCATATGCCATCTAAGGGAGGAGATAAAGAATTGGTGGTTGTATAGCCTGTCTTGTTAATCACTACTTTTATGAGCTGTACCGTGACAGACATATCTTGCAAATCAATGACAACTCATCCCACAGATGAAAAAGAAACTAGCAGAAATCCTTCTGTTTTTGTTAGCTAACAACACCATCATTCTGCAGAAAATTCAAGGCATTAATTAGACGGTTTCAGAAAGCAGGTCTGTCATAACACCACAGATGTGTTTCCAATTTCTGTGCATTCACTGAAATGAATGATCTAGGAAAGGTAAGAGGTAGATTCCCACCTCTCTGCCAGTTCTGNTGATGCTGGCCCAGATCTTCATTTCCAAAAAGAACTGGGTGCATGTGTCAAAAACAACAGCTGAGGTTTTCCTGCAAGACCTAAATGATTGCTCAGACCTGTAAGTTAAGGGAATGTAATCTCAACCCTTTTAGAAATTAATCAGCCAATTCAGACCTTCTTTAAACTATTAGACTGACGAAATTAAAAGGCAGTGTGGATCCTAACAAAACACCAGAGGAGTGGCTGAAGTGACTACTTGCTAACGCTACTAATATAAAAACAAGTAATCTACAGAATGAGTGTAAGCTATATTTTGAGAAATCATGCTATATGCCAACTTGTGGCTCTCAAGTTTGCCACACACATTCAGTCAAACCCCTCCCCTGGAGTCATGAGACAGACAGCTCCATTTGGAGCCAACAATGGCTACTAAATTAAATGATCCAGTATCACTGCTGGTAATGTCAACAAATGACAGCATACNAACAAAACAAATTTAAAAAAATCCCAAACCCTAAAACTAACCTAAACCAAACAAATAAAATGGAACTATATGTTCAGGAAGCATTCTGGCAATGTCTGCAGCTTCTAGGCATTTCCCTGAAGTATATAAATAGCAAGAGGAACAGATATCCTATAACAAAACAGGAGTCAATCTTCCAATTATATTTAAGCTATAACCATTGATTCTACTCAATTTGTTTCCAAGTAGTTGCTTTTGCAATATTGGATCTCTTCATCATATCTTGTTGCTGCACAACCATTCTAGAACAACACACTTGTCCTATTTTTTCATTTGGCTTGGGATCAAATGTATGGTCAACTAGAATAGCTTTAGTTCCGAAGTACTGTATTAATCAGATTTTGAAAAAAAATCTTTCACGTGACTTTCAAGAATCCTTTTAGACAGGGTAAATGACATGTCTAAATGTACAAAGGGATACTGTGCTATGAAAACAAGTGAATACTGATGTTATTAATGTTATTTTCTGAGAAATGTATGCCTGCCTTCCTGAAGAAGGCAGGTATCAGCTTACTACAGCTCTTATTTCAGCTTCCTATTCTTTTACTCAAGAAAAGGGTGTGCTGCTTGTTCCCCTAAAGGCAAGTAAAATTTTCAATAGTACTTGATCAAGACAAAGTACCAGAAAAAAAAAAAATCGAAAAAGATAATGAAATTCTAGAAAAGTGCTAGACCTGCCCCCTTTTACTCTTTTATGCTGGCCCAGATCTTCATTTCCAAAAAGAACTGGGTGCATGTGTCAAAAACAACAGCTGAGGTTTTCCTGCAAGACCTAAATGATTGCTCAGACCTGTAAGTTAAGGGAATGTAATCTC
>VWZN01002273.1:978863-1019024 GCA_013396955.1 Regulus satrapa | reverse complement strand
TTCAAGAATCCTTTTAGACAGGGTAAATGACATGTCTAAATGTACAAAGGGATACTGTGCTATGAAAACAAGTGAATACTGATGTTATTAATGTTATTTTCTGAGAAATGTATGCCTGCCTTCCTGAAGAAGGAAGCTCTTCAGGAGCTTCCCTGAAGAGCCCAATGCTCTTTAGTACTGTGACTGTGCTTAGCAGAAATATAAGGCTGAGTTTACTTTCATCATCACTACTTGTCAGCACCGGGGAGCATAGGTTGGAAAAATATTATTACAGTAAAATTCACATTCTTCTTTTCAATGGGCACTATGCTTGTGGCTCACTTATGGCACTTCTAGAAAACTGGATCCCTAAGGCACTTTCAGAAGTGCAGCACAACTGTCTTCTGCAGAGAGTGGATGAACCCATGAAAATTTAAGATTTTGTTTTAGATTATATGAATGTTAGAGGCAATCTGAGTATCTTGAATATGGCATCAATATATTTAGTTTAAACACACCATACCACTTGCACATCTAATACTCAGAGAATATTTTTGTGTCTTTCCAATACAGAACATTATCATATCATATACATGTTTCTGGTTAGATAGATACTACATTACACACCAAAGATTCTGTATTTCAGTGTGCATTAAATCTATTTCTGTATTACATATTTGTAAAGTATTTAGAGGTGATTTGGTATTATTGAATTAGTAACTTTAACCTACGCAAACAATAGTCTGCATGAACATTTTCAACATTTGGATTCTTGCTTCCAAACTCTGTTTTCCTTCTCTGCTCAAAGCACGTTACCATTTAATCATTACAGAAGAGATGTGACTGTGAATAAGTAAATGCCATTTTGTGAATGTCACTGCAGCAATGCAGGAGTGAGAAGGGATTCCACTCTGAAGCATGGTAAAGTTTGGAGCTTTGGTCTCTCTAAGAAAAAATAATGGAGGAAGAAGCGGATATGAAGAGATAAGAGCCAGACTGTGTAACTCTCAGCTTTGCCAATGAGCCAATGAATTCAGTCTTTAAAGCAGAGACTCATCAAAAGCTCTTTTTTCATTAGAGTTTTACAGTCTTGAGATGAAAATGTCACTAGTGACTTATAAGAAGCAAAAACCAAATTAAAGGCCAATTTCTTTCCCTACCAAATTATTATCTATGAGTGTAGAAGAAAGTACCAGGCAGGACCAAGGGTGAGACAATTTTATTTGTCTTACTGACAGTGAAAGTCTAATTAGACTGACAAATCTTCTCTGCTATTTTCCTTTGTGATATACACTGTAAGGAAGGATTTAGCCTGGAGCTGCAAGTTATGGAAAGACATTAATCAAGATTATTGGACCCTCAACAGAAAACACAGTTAGAAGTCTGAAAAGCCTAATGGTTAAAAATAAAGGTTGAGAACCTTTTTCTAAGCCATGCCAATGGGCTGAACTCTCCATATAGATAATGGCCAGATCCCTTCTTCTACTCTCTAGAGAGAGCACTCTGCATATAATAAATCATGAACTGTCATTTTATGCTCTAAGATCATAGCTGAAACATCCACAAGTAATTTATTCTTGTCACCTACAAGCTATAGTTTGAACAGTTAGGCAAGTGTCATTTTCCGCATCTCAAGAAGTTGAGGCATGCCCTGGATATGTAACAGAGTACACAGTTTCTGGTTCCTTACAAAGAGTACAAGTCCACCTGTCCTCCCAGAAGGGTTCTGATGTCTTTTTCACAGAAAACTGCTTTGATCTTGACTCCTCAGCCAACGATGCCATAGGCTAGACATATAAGGGACCTGCCCTAGGGCTTCCAGAAGATTACCTGGTTCTCTCCACTTGGATTTGATGAACTGTGTTTTGAATGGAAGATGTGTATCACGATGAATGATCTCTAGATTAGCTTTAGTATTTAACTTCGCACAATTTGTTTGAAAACGGAATGACCCAGCTGTTGAACAGAGACAGAATGTGCCACAGAAAAGCATATGGAGAGTCTCCTAAAAACGTTTTGAACAGCAACTCATAAAAGAGAATTCTGACCACCAAAGCAACTGCCATGGAAGCAGAATACAAGAGAATGAGCGTCACTTTAACCTGTTTTCACAAAGGTCTCCCAAACAAAAAAATCCCTGAAGTACTTCATTTATAACTGAAGTTGTTCTTTAAATCAGCAAATAGGGACATGTGGGATTTCTGGACCTCTAACTAATGAAGTAACCCTGTGAGAAGCAGGACAACCTTGCAAGAATGCAGTGTGGCTCTGCACAGTGACTCTCATCCAGAAGCAGTCTGTATGGCATCTTACTGTATCACACACAAAAGCTGGCAGCTTGTCTTTAAGGCCTTTGTGGCTAACATGGCAAAGCAGAAGTCTCAGAGAGGATATTATTATCACAGGAGAGTCTGATGTGTCAGGGCCCTGAGAGGCAGCAAGAAATTAGTACAGCACATCCCAATTCTGAACTGACTGTACTTAAATCCAGGACAAAACCATGAGTGAGAAAATAAAATCAGTGTTTCTTCTTAGGGCAGCAGAGCACAAGCACCATTTGCAACTCACTGAAACAAACACAAATTAAAACTTCTTTTTCTCCCTTATTTTCAGTTAGCAAAAAAAGGTCAGTTCTCGCTACTTCTTTCTCTGAATCACAGGAACAGTCCCAGCAGTATAGCATATAGCCATATATTTCAACTGGTTCTTACTCAAATCCTAGCTGCCCTCCAGTGATCTGAGTTTTGATGAAACTTAGAATAAATGTATAGAAATTTAAAATGCTAATTTCAGTGCGACTAGGTATTTCTGTCAATATTTTTTCTTAATTCCCTTTATTGTGGTTGCCTGTTCAAAATTATATACCACATCTGGGATCTTCACAAGCTGAAGCATATCACTGGTCTGAACATGTACTGTGTATTTCTAAACATCTTCATTTTCCCAGCTGTTTTATTCTAACTGTGCTCTAAAATACTTCTTTCAGTACTCAGACTACTTAGCTGCAGGAGGTAACTTGATGTGTGTTACAAACAGAAGGTATCTTTGCACTTATCATGCTCTTCTGTAGTTTCTTAACAAGTGATGTGTCAATCTAAGTCCTGAAATGCCCTGATTTTGTAACACTTGTGTTTACAAACTTAATATTCTGCACAAGATTTACATGCATTTCAAAAAGGAGTAGTTTAAGTTACTTAAATATGAAAATGACTAATACAAGTAGCATAGATAGTACTAACAGAGTAAGAACAGTAAGTATTGGTCATGATTTGTGCTGTTCTCCATTAGATTATTCACTTTTATTTGTATCATGCTTGGTATTTCTACAATTGGCCAGAACTGTTCTGTGCCAAGTAATGCTGATGTGCAAAATAAAAAGTACATTTTGAACCCAAGGAATCTGCAATCTTAGCATAAAACAAGATATCACACATGATATCTTATCATCTATAGATACAGAAACATGGATAATACAACAAAAGAAGTGACAACACTGATTGACTTGATAAACAGTTGTGTTAGACCATCATCAACCTAACTTTTTCAGAACTTTTGGCACACATCATGATGACAAAAGAGTTTCAACAGGATTGGAAAAATAACCTGCTGATGCCTTTTGTGTGGTATCAGGAAGCAGGAAGATTCCTATGATCAAATCTAAGAAGTGAGTAAAAAAATGACTGAATCATGCTGATCTGAATCAAAAGAGGTTAAACTTCAAACAGCCTTGAAAGTGAAGAAAAACTGTTTATTTCTGAAGAGAAAAGAGAAGAGAAAGCTGGAACAAGGTAATAACTAACTGTATTTGTACCTCTCATAGCCTTAGGTACCTATATTTTATATTTCCCAAAGAGTAAACTTGTTCTATTAGATTTTTCCACCACTTAGTTCTGAAATTGTAAGCAGGCTTGATGATGGTGATGTCGAACACAAGCAAGATAAAATAGCCATTAGGTACCTGAAAAATCATGGCTGGAGATACTGCCCAAGCAGGAAAAGACAATTTCTTATCACTTTCACCACACAGATACTGCAACTTAAGCAGTCAGAATCAAATTCCACCAAAAATAAGGAAGAAAGCCAAGCTATCTGTGCTGCGACAGCAATAAAATGGCCCAATATTGAAATGCAGAAAGTTGTAATGGAGGTACATATTGACCTTTATTTTTCTTTCAGCGGGTAGCATGAAGTGTCAAAGAGTTATTGCTTTAATATCAGCTGAGATGAGGCCATTTGTTGTGGTGCATGTGTATCCAGGAAATCGCTGCTCTAACCATGTTTTTAGAAGCACTTTGACACTTTATTAAATCTTCCTGATGCTCTTTCAGCACACAGTGGTCTCTGTAGGCTGAGTGAACTGCCACGTAGGCTAGGCAGGAAGCTTTCAGAAAGAGCTCCTTTTCAGGCAAGCCAGCATCATTTCCAGCTTGACCCAGCCTATAAAGGTCCAGTGCTACTTTCTGTCCACTGATATAGATAAACACAGTTCTGTGGCCTTTAAAAATTATAGAGGGCAGAATAAGTACCACAGACTTTATAGTTCTGGAGATGCAACTGTACAGATTTTAAAATTCTTTAAAATTAGAACTTGTCATTGAGAAGGAACTATAATTCTCACAAAGTTTATGACTAAACAGTGACCAAACCTGGGGTAGTTTCCCCTCATTTGGCTGAGACTTTATAAAGTTGCCTACTGGGTGTTTGAGGCAAATAACTCAATTATTCCCAGTCCTGCTGCCATCTGGATTTACAAAGTACCAAAGTGGTCACTGTTAAACCTCAGCTAATTACTAAATTACTAAAAAAAATAAATTAAAGATTCCTATTAGTTACTCTAATAGTTGAAAATTCCACTGCAGCCAGACATATCTCACAGAATAGCTCTGGTTGGAAGGGACCTCTGGAGGTCATCTAGACCAAACCTCTGTTCGAGTAGGATCATGAAGAATCAGCTGTCCAGGACTATATGCAGATGGTTTTTGAATATTTAACAGCATGGCTGCTCCACAACCTTTTGGGGCAACCTGCACCCATGCTCAGTCATCATCATTATGTTACAAATGCTTCCCAATGATTAGAGGGAAAGTCCTGTGTTTCAGTTTGTGCCCATTGTCTTTGGTCCTGTCAATGGGCACCGCTGTCATATTTACACTCTTCCTTCAGGTATTTGTATACACAGTTAAAATCCCCCCTGAGCCTTCTCTTTTCCAGGAGAAACAGTCCCAGCTCTCAGCCTTTTCACATTCAAAAAAGCTCCAGTCCTTTACTCATTTTAGAGGCTCTTTGCTAGAGTATCTCCAGTAGCTCCATCTTGCTAATGGTATCAAAACAAATGTTTCATTCTAGTTGATAACACAATAACATGACAGCATACTGCTGAAATAAATAATCCACATCTCAGATTGGTTATTCACATGATTCTTTTCCTTGCACAGACAAGGAGAGGCAATTGAAGGTATTTATTTCTAATCAGTACTATATTCTAGCTGCCATAAAAGTGGTTTCAAAACCACTGCCTTTTAAGGGTTGAAATAACTACTTTGTCAGAATTAAGTCAGATCATCTGAAATTAATTTTTCATTTAAGAATGATTTTTACCAAACAGATTGGAATTGCTCTATGCTGGAACATCTAGATTTTGCAAGAAACTGATCTTGAGGGCGTTCCTTCAAAATTCTCTGCAGTAAGGCTATAAAAGGGAAATAAAAAATGACTACAACTGGAAGTAATGCTTCATTGCTTTCCTCCTCATTATGAACTTCACTATTGCAGCAGTTCCTCCTGTCATAATAATAAATAACCATACACCCACCCCCCATTAAGCCGTGTAACTCTCTTCAGAATACATTTGCCCACATATGGAAATTTTGAAACATGGTTAAAACCTTGTTCTTGTTCACATCGTGACAATCTCACACAAATCATGTTGCACTAGATCAGGAACACAATCCATTCCTATTCTTATTGTGTATGTACCACAACAATTCAGCCAGCTGTTTGTCCCATGTCCAACACAGGACAACTTTTTTAAAATAGCGTCACACAGAGCATTATTCAGAGAACATAGGTCCTATGAACTTACAAATGAGCAACAAAGCAAATTAAGAACTGAAGGAAATGGAGAAGGGTAATTGACTCACCTGAATGCTAGGCGGTGAACGATTTTTTCGGGTGGTAGTGGTCGCCATCGTGGTTGTGGTTTCCATGACTGTAGTCGACATTTCCGGTGGCACCGATGTTGTGGGTGTTGTTCCCAAGATGGAAGGGACTTCCCCAACGAGTCGGACACTTCCATTGATTTTAATGTTGGGGTTGTTCTCTGCGGCCATGTTCAGCACTTTCAGGCCATTGTAATAGAGACCGGAGAGCTGGCCTTGGAAGAGACGCCCTCTGTCCTTCCCTCCTATGGCTATTTGCGCCTGGGTGTTGAAGATCGTTAACTGTCGTCCTAGTGAAGGGGGGTGAATAACGTTATTGACAGACATTTCCTTCAATTCCCATACTACATTGAGCCCCGGTCTGAAGTGATGGACAAAGGAGAAGTAGATTTATTCTTGGGAGTGTTTGTGATGACTCTAGAGAAGCAGTATGGAAATGTGGTGCCTAAAAGTCATTAATAAGGATGATTAGTCTTAAAGTATGAATACCTAAAACTGAACCTTATACCTCAGCATCCACTCTGGAGGAACTTTGAAATTTGAACCCATTCTTTTAGGATTGGATGAATTTTAAACTATAGGTAAGACTTAAACATGTGGCTATTTTTCTACTATCAATTCAGACTGCAGTACCTGTCAAGCTTTAGCCTATAAAAAACCCCTCCTTTTGGACGGGTTAAAGCATTGGATTAACCCATAAAGCCACTTTTAATAATGCTAAGGTTTCAAGGGTTGGCTCAAAAACCAGTGAAACATCAGGTAAAAATGAAGTGACACAAGAATTGAGTATGAGTGTTATGACAGGATCAGTCATGATCTTTGACCTGTGAACTTTGTGTTAGAAAGGCTTCCAAGTCTAAACAAGAAAGAACAAATACAAACATTCTGGATGTCTCTGAAAGAGTAAAGCTTTTGAAATAGTGAGGACAACAGTGCTTCAGATGGTTAAGCCCCATCCTGGAATGCCTTACTCTTGTCATACAGACAGTGAAATTCAAATATAGACATGTTTTGTGGTTTAGTCAAGGTCACATCTTGAGTGTTAGAAGAGGTCCAATATCATATGTAATAAAAAAACATGATGATTAAAAATAAATCCAGCAACAATTTCCAATTCCTCTAGTTCTGCAGGACACATAACATTCAGCCTGGACTGCTCTATAAATACAGTTTATGTCTCAGGCTGCACTAGGTTGACCATGTTAAGAAATAAATTGCTTCATGAAGTGG
This sequence comes from Regulus satrapa, assembly GCA_013396955.1. Classification (NCBI taxonomy): domain Eukaryota; kingdom Metazoa; phylum Chordata; class Aves; order Passeriformes; family Regulidae; genus Regulus; species Regulus satrapa. The sequence goes on along the minus strand of VWZN01002273.1, from coordinate 1,011,657 downwards.
AAAGGCAGTGCCTATAATTCCAGTATTCCTCAAAAGATTAGGGGCATGCCACTTGAAATCTGCTGAATGAGCAGACAACCAGACTGAACATTGCTCAGAAGGGTTATCAGTGCAGTTTCAAGCAAATCACAAACTAAATATCTTGTGCTTTCCCATTTTTATGAAGTTTGAAACATGTTTTCCAATCCCATTCCCACTTCCCATTTCTCACTCGCCACTTTCTGTCTAGTCCAGCCTGATGAGAGGTTTAGAATGCCACCATGTAGGAAATTACAGCCTATGATCCACTGCTCATTCCTTCACAGCCAGTGGTTAGAGTAGATCAAAATACATGGGGGAGCTCACCAATTTTGGTCGTCGTGGCAGGTCTCGAAGTCAAGTGGTGATGCGGTGTAGCATCATCTTATGGTGACAGGATGGACCATGGGGAAGAGAATGAGGACAAGAGAAGAAATGTTTCTGAAAGTAGATCCTGTCCCCAGAGAGGGCCCTAGCTAACTATTCAATAGTATATGGAGAGGTGTAACACACAGACATGAGGAGGTGGGCTGCACATCCCTTGTGCTCCTCACTCTCAGATTTGTAAATGGAAAATTAGGAGTGGATCAGGGTGGAGTAACTGCAATGATGAAGAGATGAGAAATAAAAATGGGGGTTATCCTTCCCCTGGAAAGTGTTGAAACACCTGATGCGATATTCTGCATCCCAGGAGGTTTTTTAAACTTGCCAGAGGCAACATATATCTATTAAAACATCAATAAACATGCACTGAAGCCACACATCCTCAGAATGTAAAGAGAGTCTTTAATCTTGTGTATGACAAAAATAGGGCCCAGCAACAATACCTGTTAAGATATTCATCCCTCTCAGCCCAGCTCCTATCTGAAGAGGAAATGGCACTGTACAAGGCCAAACTCCTGTTTCATACCATGTCCTCAGAGCTTGCTTTTCTTTTCTGTCACGTTGTGCTTTGGATTTTTAATGGATATGCTCTAAGAACTTTGCAACACTGTTTTCCCTTCTCTGAATATGCTCCCTCCCCCTAGCACTACAGTTTTGTCCATATTGTCCCTGTCCCTACAAACATGTCACTTGCCACTGCTCCCTTCTTCCCACCTCACTCATGATAAGAGTGCCAGAGAGTAGTGGTAAGATGAGTAAAGAAGGGATTTCTGAGTAAAGGGACATCTTTCACTAATCTTGAGATGTTATCTCTGAAAACAGATGGAAGTTAACTGTCAGTTCAGTTTTCCATTTACATTTCCATTCTTTTCTTCCTTTTAATTAATGTAGTACCTTTTTTCATCTTTTGCCAATGGGAAAAAGGTGGATTTTGATGAGAAATGAAAATTTTTTGCTGCTTCAGGTAGGAGAGCTCCCCAAACAAGGAGAAGAGAGGGATTCTCTCACTTCTACTCGAGGATTATGACTCAGCTCAAGATGTCAACTATTCTAACCTAAGCTCATAGCATACAACTTTACAAGTCTGTCATATCTTATCAATAGTCTGTCTTATCAATGTCAGTCTTATCCAGTCTGCCAATATCTTGCATTATTTGCAAGAATGAAGAGTTAGTATATTAAGCCTGAAAAAAAAGAGACCATGTCTCCAATTCTGGGCCTTCATCTGCATCTTCTAATGTTGAAAGAAAGTGTACACCAAGGAGGTGACCCTATTCCAGAAAAAAAAACTAAAACCAAAAAACAAAAAGGAACTTTGACTGTGTATTTTGGAGTCTTCACTGTTGAATTGTTTTCCAGACCAGGATTCATGCACTGCACCATATGGTTAATGCTGGAAACCACACTAAAAAAGTGTTTGCTAAAAGAACAATCACTTGCTGCAGTCACCTACTACCTGCAATTCTTCATTCTTTCCTCTAAGATGGTGTACATGTGCATGGTAAAGATGCCAGGGAAATGAATATGGAATGAGAAAAATCTTTGGAGAGAATATACACTTAATTCTGCCACCATATGTCTCTTCTGATCATTCTTTCAATGGAATTTAGCTGAAGCCTTTACTTCCCCTAAGTAAAATTTATTCGGCCACTGAATTTTAATGAGGAAATATTTACATTAGTAAATTCTAGTAGGTGTGTAACTCAATTCTGTATCCCTTTTTTTTTTTTTCAGCAGAGAACTCTTCATACTGCTATATTAGTGTCATAGTAAAGAAAAATTATGAGGTGTTTTGTAAGTATCCGGAATAGTTTAGGCTCTTGTTTCTTTGCCCTCTCATTGACTTCTTCATTTGGAAAACTGAATTCTAATTAAAAGTACCACAGAGAAATCTGAAGTGTAGGTTATCTGTAGCACTACAAGAGATTGTGGGCCTGATTTTGCAAATCCTAATTCATACTAATAATTCTTGCTTCAAAAGTACAGTCACTTACATCAAGGAGGCTTTACAGGTAAGAGAGATTTGAATAATTAAGTACTTCTGGGATCAATCCTTTTGATGAGATGCTCCTGGGTCTTTATTAGCTCATCCAATTTCAGAAGAGGTAACATCTGCGCCTAGCAGACACCAAGTATTCTGCTAAGGAAATCTGCTAGATTTATGACTACTGAAGTTGAACAATTTAAGGCTAATACTTCCTTTTATATTCAAATACATAATCTCAGTGAAGTTAATAGCATTTAATATTTTGCTTATTACTCATGTAATTCAAGACTGTAAACCTGGGCTTCTAAAATTATTTTGAAATAATTTCTATAATTTAAAAGCCCTTAAAAAACAATAGTGATTCCACTTCAGAAAGATAATGCGTAATATTTGTTTTCCAAGAATGACTATTTCATTATTATGAATGACACAGCAGTACCAAAGGAAGACCAAATCTATGGCATTCAAAAATGTCAATCAAAAAGTGTTTCATCTTACCTCACCCAAGCCAAGAATTCACATGGGCAAGACAGCTATTCTATATGCTGACTCTTTAAAGAATCTATTCCTCCATCCATCAATTTGTCTTGTTCCATTTTGATAAGAAGCTACCATTTCATTTACCATCTTTATAAAGTCTTTTAACAGAGGGTTTCCATGTTTCATTAATTAGATGTTTAGATGGATGACCTGATGGATGAGCAGGCCAGTGAACAGCTACATAAATTACTCATTCTTATATTTTTAAAAATTTTAGTGGTATCTAAGTTGCTGAAAATGTCTGTATACTTTGAAGTGAAGGAACCAAGTTATACCATCTCAGGTGTTGCACGGAACAATGCCATTCCCTGACACACACATAGTGGAAAGACTGAATTTCCTTTCACTTTAGTAAAAACATAGCTCTATCCTTCTATCCTTCTATTCTAACCACATCCAGTGCTTTGAGAGTGCCTGAAAACTAAAATATTGTCTGTTTTAGACTCCAGTGCATGTGTGATTGTTTTTTAACAAAGCATCAATATCCACAAAAGGTAGACTTCAGTTCAAAACTTCAGGATGGTTTACAAATGAAAGTGTCTTGGCATGCTTTTAAGCTCAAACTTGGAAAAGCTGTGACATAAAGAAAAAGATTTTGTGGAAAACCAAAAAGAAAACAAAAAACCCAAAAAACCAACAAACCCACAACCAAACTAAAAGAAAAAAAAAAAAGATGAGTTTCTCAAGCACATGAATTGCATCAAGGAATTAGACATGCATCTGTTTTAACAAAATTGAGGCAATCATTGTCTTTAGTGTTAAAGGGACTTTAGCAATTCAGATTTACCAAAATTATTCTCTTTTTAGTGTTAAACTTTATTTAACTATTTTAGTTTGATCTTGTAAATTAATAGGGTAACCCGCTGAGACTCAATAAGCATTTTCTGTTTATTTTTATCTTAAAATTTATTTACAATTTAGCTGAATTAACTAATTATGATATACTGGTAGTAAAAAAAAAAATCTATTTTGGTTACACAAATATTTTTGTCTTATTTTCATTAATATTTTAGCTTTATTTTTAAACATTACATCTTTGTAGACCAAACCTGAAAAGTGAGCAACACTGCCAGCTCTCGTTAATAGGAACTGAGTGTGCACAACACTTTGCAGGATCAGGCCCTTCACATGAAAATATTTTGACTGGATTTAGCCACATCCTTCCTGACCTTAATTCACGTTGGATAAATCAATTTGTTAATTCAGCTGAGCTTAGAAATTTGAAAGAGAACATAAATTATATTTTCCCAGTCCTACAAGATATTTGTTTCCCTTCCTGGAAAATGCATTAACAACCATAGTCTAAATCAGCACAGAAAATGCGAGATCTGAGTTCAAAGGTCACCCCCTTTTATTAGCAATATTTTCATAAATGGAAACAGAGAAGATTGTGTTCTGCTTTGTCTAGATCTCGAGGCAAGAAGTTAGCTACAGTCCTGTTTGGTTTGGTTTTTTTTTTTTGTTTCTTTTTTTTTAATACCACATTTAGTAATAGAGGAAGTAGATCTTCCTGACTTAAACTTCATTGCATTACCAAGAGCCAAGTTCAAGCCCTACTGAAATTAGCAAGTTATTCTGTTGCCTTCAGCAGGCTTCAAAATGGGTTCTAGATCCAAGATTTTGTTTTCCTCTCCAAATTCTTTACCAAAACCAAAAAATAAACCAATACTGTTCTGACACAGTCTCATTTCAAAAGGTCATGGACTGTATGCAGAATTTTCACTAAAGCCATCTGGACTTATTAATGTTAACAAGTTTTTTTGTTGAACTGATGCCAATTACTCTGGGCAAACCCACAAAACTAAGTGGCACTGCCTTAGACTAAGAATTTGATCCACATTTTAGACAAAGATCACTTGAGTGTTCAAACTGTACCCCAGACATAGCATAAAAAGAACAGAACAATCATGTTCTCTGTCTCCCTCACTGTAATTTAAATGAAAATGTTAAAAAATGTTTTCTTTACAACATTTTTTAAAATAATTTAATTATCTTAAGACAATTAGGAAATACATAGCCACAGTGGCTACTCAGACTCATGAGAAAAAAAATGAAAGCAAAACAACAAATTAAAGGAAGTGGTTTAACAAGTAGATTTGAAAATATTTTAAGAAAACTTCAATAATAAATATATAAATGTAGCTCAAGCCCAAATTAAAATAGGAAAATCATGCAGTGGTTAAATTGCCATAATACATGTTGTTGCTCTCCACTCTTCTTCATTTGGCTTTTTTTTTTAAGAAATCATCTCCTGAATTTTAACTTGTTTGTCATTACTATTATAGCAAGCTTAGAATTTCGTCCCTTTAACTGCATTTTAATAGCAATGTATTATAGCATGATTTATCAACATATGGCAGGTGGAAGCTGACACAAATTATAATGAAAATTAAAACAGTCATTTATGCAGCAGGCGATTATCATTTAAGAAACATTTATTTGCAGGCTTTAAAAATGAGAGTTTAGAATCAAATGGGTTTAAAATGAAAGTTTTAATGACTGTTACCTTTTTCCTGCAGCCACTCCTCTACAGGCCGGTTATATTTGAAGGGTATTTTCTGTTTTACCATTTGGAACCGTTCACTATCAGTGTTGCCTTTAAAGTTTAAAAAACAGCTTAAAAACAATCTGTAAAGTCAATGAAATAGTTAAAACATCCTAGATTTTTTGGGTTTTTTATGACCTTATTTAGCTATAGATAAATAAGTGCGCATGTGTGTACATATATATATTTGAAAAGAAAGAGATTTATCTTTAGTAGAGTGGAGAATAGTTATACATCCAATTGCCTGAGGTTCTGGAAGGTCAAAGAAATTAAATCCTACAAAAAAAGATAACTCAGATTCTCCTCAGAGTATTTTTTTATCCAAATTGGTTAGAAGGCATGTGCAATTTGTCTGTGACGGGAGACCTTGCGTGAACTCAGTGCCACGAGTTAAAACATTTTGATCAGACTCTGCATCTGATTGCATATGACATGCATATGTCAGTCACGTAAACACACAGTTACTAGTAATTTGATAAACCTTCTTGCATTGGTAAAAGACACGTGTTAGGACTAGAAACCCAGTAAACAGAAAAAGAAAGGAAGAAAATATAAGAAATCAATGTCAAAAGGATGTAACAGAATTAGTTTTAAAAAAATCCAGACATCTAAGAATGGAAAGATAAACAGGAAAAAAAAAAAAGTACAATTTGAAAAGAGGAAGAACTGCTAATTAAGGATACATGAAGACTTCTGTTCAGTTACCAAAGACTTGGGCCTGTTGCCAGAATAAAACAAAAGCTTAGAAACTAATTTAAATAAAAGCAGAAATAATTAGCCAAAATGTAAATTCTGGCAATTAAAGTTCCACTGTTCCATGTTGAAGGATAATACAATCATCCACGAAAAGTGAGCTTTGGTGGAAGGCTCTGATTACTTGCAAAGCACAGAGAGGAACAGAATTCACACAAAGGTTCTCTCCAAATTCCCTAGCTACTGGAAAATTGTACAGGTCAGACAGAACCTCTAGTAGAAAGGAACAGCTCGGTTTGATGGTGCTAGGAATGACAGTAAACAAGTGCCATCATTCTGCTTTTCAATTTCTTCAGTTAGAGTCACTTTCTGATTAATTATAATTTTTGCTTCAAGTATTATTTTTACAAAAACTCTTCAGACAGGCACAAGAGAAGTGCATTGTTTACATGCAACATTAAGATACTGTAGAAAAAGGATTAAGCCCACAACTTACTGAAGTAATGCTGTCATGAGCAGACAGTGTAGATTTACTTGTGCTCCAGTATGTGTTCTGAATAAATGATGGTCCGAGTCAGCAACTGCTCGGCACAATTTGCCATACTGAGTTTAAAGTCCCACATATAAATATCCGAATGAGGTCTAATATTTATCTGACTTCATGAAACAGATGCTGTAATCTTTTTTCAATGTAAAGGGATGCCAATGAAAAAAAGCTTAATTAAAAGCTAAGTCATATAAGCCAGTCAAGAACAGACACTGTCATACTGCAGGGAATGTGACTGGTGAATCTCATGTGTTTGATCATCCTTACTGCATGACTGTTGCTCAGAAATGCTGCCAGTCTATGTGAGGTACCCGCTGACTGACCTCAGCTGTGCTATCCAGCAGCATCCTGGAACTGCTGACTTTCTGCAGCACGTGAGAGGCACTATAGCAAAACATCATAGTCCCACAAGGTTTCATGGGACTTAACTTTACGGAGTATTTGTAAAAAACATCATTTATATCACTGTAAGATCAGCTGTAAGGAAAATAGCAATTTGCATTTGGGTTAGTATCCCTAACTGTAATGATGAACATTTAGGAGCCTTGCTGCTTATTTGGGGTACCAGGTAAAAAAAGAAGTAAAAGAACTTAAGAACTACTGGCCCAATTACTCATTACCTTCCTGAAAAGTCAGATGAGTTTCTACCTTCCATATAACATATTAATTGCGGGAAACTGCTATTTTGCATCGTATAAATATATAATTAAGCACCAGCTGACACACATTATTGCTCCAGTTATTCTGATGCACCTCAGATGCCTGCCATATACAATTGGGTATAAATACAATATACTTGGATAAACTAGAAGGAAAAGATAAAATTGAAAACACTCTCCTAAATAATTTGTCAAGTCATATTTAACAATGAACTGTGGTGACTTGGAGTCACTCACAGACATGAGGTTACCTTCAACTACATTCCTAGCTCTCATAATTCATAACAGCACCACCAAAAAGTCAGTTCTGTACTTCTTTGAATACATATTCCTTAACAGAAAATTTGAACCAAGAAAAATTGAAAAAGAGGAGCTCACTTAATATAAACAGCAAAAACAAACAAAAACTCTACCTAAAGCTAAAGAGCAATATTTTAAAAAAAATGATATTTTGATCTGTTTATTAATAATAAGCTTAAGACTAATGTAAGTTGAAGTCATGCAGATCAGTTGTCTTTTCAACTGTTTAACCCAAATGACAGCTTCCTTTCCTGCAAGTTCTGCCATTCATTTAAGCACATGGAAAGCTTACACTCACAGGACAAGGAAGCAGATCCATTGGCTTGGAGAAAACAGAAAAATAATTAAGTCAAGCTCACTACAAAAACAATTTCTTTTAGAGCAGTTAGTAAGAAATTCAGCTTAGACCTTTTCTCAACACAGTAATTCATGCTCACGATCCAAAATAGCTACATCTCATAAATGCAATTATAAAAATGCTGTGTTTCTTTTAGGCTTTTTTTTTTTTTGTTAGTTGCAGTGTGCCTTTTTTTTTTTTTTCTTCTTGTGGGTAAGGAAGGAGTACTAGGTCCTGAAAAGTCCTCAGCAGGCATTTCAATGGAACTTAGAGACCTACATTTCTCTTTCAGCTCAGACTTGAACACTTACAAAGAGGCTGCCACTACATCTATATTGCCTATGAGAGAGATAGACAGTTTTGTTAGAAATTGAGGTTATTTTCCATTTTTACAGAGTACATTCTGAGCTAGTTAACTGAGCTGGTTAAATGAGCGCATTGATATTATAATATTGACGGGCAGGCATACTTTCTATAGGCCCAAAGAAATTCTGTAAGACTCTTTACAAGTAACAAGAAACTCCACTGCCTTCATCCAGTAAGGGTATGCCCACAATTAACCTGTCACTGGTGGCAATGAGATATTTTTCAAAATTAAGGAAGTTCAGTGGAACACTAGAGTTAGCCAGGGACTGGCATGGAGTGCTTGCTGTGTGAAAGGCTGACTGTAGAAAAGAAAAAAATGTGGTGAATTGAAATTCCTCAGAAAAAGGGTGTCTGATAAGAACAGGCCAACAAGACTAAGGTAAAAAAAGGAAGTGGGACAATAAAAAAAGGCATGATGATAAAAAATGGGTTTCTTATAGTTTTAGACCTTCAAGAAAGCTGGAAATGACAACTATTCCCCACCACATCTTTAAAAACTTTTTTTAAAAAATCAGGTTTAATGTAATTTTATTATGTTATTATTATGCAGATATATTCAGAACGATTAAAATACATATGAAAATCATAACTTTAATGCAATGAAAAATTGAAGGGCATTAGAGAATTCAAATAGGTTTATATTGCAGCATTAGTATCTTATCTATTTTTGGTTTGTTTTTAAGTTTTATTTCAGACATTAAGAACTATTTTTAAAAACATGTGCATGAGAATGTGTTCACTCATATACCCAAGTACAACGAGCTAAAAAACAACTTTTTAATTGTTAAGTGCTTAGAATAGTCAATAAATATAACAAATAGAACCACATAATTACTAAATTAATACTGAATTGGAGTTGTGCTTTAAAAAAATCAACACAACATTTGATATGAGAGCTCAAAAAGTAAATATGATTTGCAACGTGAAGTAATGTAAGTTTGCAATGAAGAAAGCTTATTGAATCTCTGACAGCTGAGGCATTATGTGATTAAAGGTGTTTCTTGTCCATCTTCATACACAGAATTTTGCAGTAACAATCCTTTTGTGACCTCAATACAATTTCTTTCCATAGTTGAATGATACATGCATTCAAACAACCCTTTCACGTAAGTAATGTAGATCCTCTCTTTTTTCCTTTTGAGTCCAGATTTGATTCCAGGTTGTTTTTCAGAATAGAATACACAGAGTGACTTAAATTTATTTCAGAAAATACTCCTAATGGCATAATGCTTCTGCATTCAGAATCAATGTGGGTCTCAAAGGTTGCTGGAATGTAATTTCTTACAGTAAAATTGTGTTGATTAGTTTTGCTACTTGTGATTTACTAAATATTTTCCTCCCATAATTTCTTGCTGTACAAGTGATTCAAGTACTAATAGGAATGGCTCATTGTAAATAAGCTTCCTCTTTTTTTCCTTCATCCACATAATACATTCCTATATATCAATACGAATTAGATCTGCTCAAAAATTTAGCTTCTTCTATAGAACATAAACACATGATTTTGCCTATTTTTATTCCTTTTTCATGTAAAAATTCTAAAGCCAACTGTGAAAACTAGGATTAAAGAAGTATTTTGTCCCATTTAGAACTTACATGCACAATTAATAGAAATTCTGTTGCGTGTCCTCCTAAGTTCTTCAACCAACTGATAAGCAATCACACTTTTATGACCACAAGGATTTTAATGGTAGCACTTTGAAATCTTCTAGATTCCTGAATCTTGGTTAACCTGAATATTCAAAATATTTCAAATACCATGGATATTCCTGAGGATAAAATACTTTGTAGAGGAATATGGAAGAAGTGCTCTATGATTTTGGTGTTTTTTTTTGTTTTGGTTTTTTGGTGTTTTTTTTTTTTTAATATATTTTTTATTCTTCCTCTTTTTACAAAGGAAATGTGGAATCAAATCATGAAACATTTTCTTTCTTGGCCTAGACCAATCATAATGATTTACTGCCTCTTAGGTGTGAAGGAGAAAAACTGAAAGGTTCCTGCATATTGCCCCAGACAGAAAGAAAGTACTTGCTTAGATGGAATTTAATCCATCCTGATGTGTTGTCAAATCTGTGAAGATGCTGAAAAGAATACCATAAGAAAACACTCATCTGATCTAAATTACTGTCAAAGGCTGTTCTATGAAGCAGAATTTTCTTCATTGCTTCTAAGTCTCTAAAAAGAATGAGACGTTTTATCTAGTAAGCAGTTATTAAATGAAAGATGCTACAGTGATATTAATGATTTAAAGAAATATCTTGAGATCAGTGTTCAAGCTTTAAAATGCTTCCACCATTTTCTCCTTATTGTAGATGGAATTTCAGTAGGAAAAGGGCTAGTAAACAGCTAGTGATTGATAGCTCAGTTCACTCAGCAGCCCTTAATGCCAGCTTCCTTTGAGTTTTTATGGATGCCCATAATCTCACTAAGATTTACACACACTTAATTGACATCATCATGGGAGAGAAGTAGCCTGCTACCATATGAAAAGTGTATATTTAATGGCTAAATGATCTACTAACATAAATGGACTCAGTTCAATTCAACGCCAAAAGTCTCCTAGGGCTGATGCTGTGTGCCCTGGAAAATGAGACTTTGTGTATCATGAAAAAGATACCATTTCCACCTCTGATAAAGGGAAAAAAAGTTTCCAAAGTATACTTGCAATAGGTACAGACTGAGCCTCTTTAATCACTTCTGTTTTCAGGCAGCTGGACTTAAAACATTACAGAGTACTTAATTGCCCCATTTTCACATTTCCTTAAGTACATATTTTGGTTTAAACACTACGAAGTACAACCACTATTTGTTCATAGCTTGTATTCAATTAGAAAATTGACACAAGTTTATTAGTAAAGGATTAGAATCTATTTCTAAGACTAGACCTTCCTCCATACATCAGAAAGGAATAACAACATTTACAATAAAGTTTTAGCATCAGGTCTGTTTATGTATAGATGTTTATTTTGTTCTGTTACTGTAAGACCATATTGTGGTTTATGTTATGTAACATAGGGAATGGTTGCACTAAAATCCAAACATGTAAAAAATCTCTACTTACAGTGGCTTTAGAAAACACTTGAAAAACATCCAAACCTGAAACCACAGATGTGGCTTATACAAAAATGAAACAGGATGGCCATGCTAAACAAAATAATTACAAGGCAGATGATCTGGAATTTTTCTAACTATCACAAGCTGTCCCTCTAAAATTTTTTGTAAAGCTTCGGTTTTGCCTTGTATAACAGGAGTGCTATAGAAAATTAATTCAAATATGAGATTTTACTTTGAGTGAATTGAAAAATAGAAAAGTCTTAACATTGTTCAGCTTTGCTTCAGTTCTTGGATATTATATTTTTCCCTCTGCCTTAACTGTTCAATAAAGTTGCATCTTTTGCTACTGAATTCTCATTTTATTTCTTATCCTAATTTTCCCCTTCATCCTGAATGCCCTTGACTTTATCTTCAATTCCCTCTGATCACATTGTTTGCTGGGAGCAACACCTTTTATTCTGTTCATCTCACTGTGGAGTGGAGTTAAAAGCTGACCTTCACACTCCAACCCTCCTCAGCTCACTGCCCTCATGACAAGATACAGCAAAGTCTTGGTAATTTCAGCACTAAAAATATGAAAGAGAATTAGCAAGCAAGACTCCAACAGCAAAAGTTATTCAGACAGCTGGGGCTGTTCCTAAGTCTCTAGTGCCTCAACAAAAAGCTTTACAATGCCACCACTCTCTACTTTATCTGACCTTTTTTAGCCTAAAAAACTGGAGGTTCTTATTCAATGCAAAGCACCACTCAGGCCAAAATCATTGGTAAATTCAAAAGCAAACTAGGAGATAGGAGTTTAAATGTCTGTGCAAGAGATACAGCTAACCTGGACCACAATGACACTAATAAGACTAAGAAAGACTTGAAGAAGTCATCTAATTCAATGCTCTGCCCCAGGACAGGATCGGTAACATTTCAAGCTCCCTTAGATTAGTCTTTCAATCCTGTTTTGGATGACTGAGAAAATAAGTGCCTTACCCTTGATAAACTAACACAGAAGCACAATAGGAGCAAAATGAAAGAAAACTCAGACTAACAAAGGTGGAAGAAGTTTAATTAGACCTTTTCAAGCATTCAGGAGAAAAAAAAATTGCGAAAAATGAGACTTCTATTTTATGTGTGCACATTATGCTGAATCTCTTCAGCCCTACAGAAGCTGAGGCTGTGGGCATGAAATAAAAGCAGTCTTCTTTTGTTTTAGTTTGAGCTATGTTGGAAAACTGAACTACAACACAGAGAAAGCAGATAACAGTTCAACCTCTGTAAAAATATGAAACAATCTGGGTTTCAAACATTACTAGATGTTTGAAATGTTTGGTAAGGAATATATAAATTACTGTGGTTTTTTTCACTGACCAGATCCCCATGTCAGGCAGACATGGCTGGAGTGTCTATTAAAGAAAAACTGAAACTACTTATTGATCTTTCCATTTCAAGCAAGAAAAAAAATCATTTTTCATGAAGAAATCAGAGACTGAAATAAAATCTCCTGCTATTATCCCCATAACCCACTTCTTTGATTCCCTTGTGAAAGGTCAGGATGTGATTTATACTGCCCAGTGGGAACAAGCAGCAATAATCAAATACCAAAAGCCCTTTATTTGCATTGACACTTTAAATTCTATTAACTCGCATTTAACTAGAGGTTGTTTATGTGTTTTGCACATTAGGCAAAATCAGGACAGAGAAACTCTGAATCTAGTTTACATATTTGGGGTTAGGCATTGAAGCTACATGAGTGCAGCTATTTTGCTTCCAGGAGCAATATGAGACTGAAAACAGCACAGTTGCCTTTGTAGGGTGCATGATCTAAGGTAAGAAAACTTGTAGCTTCTTCAAGGGTCAGTGGCTCACTACCATAACCCTGAAAACAAGAACAACTCAGTTCCAGCAGACCTGCTGTCCCTGCCTTGGTGCTGGTAGCTATGGAGCTGGATTGGAGCCCTAGAAAACTTCAGATGTTTCTGAATCTTGTTTCCCTGTGCACATATTATTAGGGAGATAATATGAGGAGGAAAATGTACAAATATAGAGAGCATATTCAATCCCTTCCTGTTAATACAGTGCTAATGTAGGGAAGCTGCTCAGTCAGTAACAAAAATGAGAGTAACGCCTATAGGGCCCTTAGTTAAATGTCACTGATGAGGACTGGAAAGCTAACCAGTTACAAATAACCAAATGGCAAAAACTCTATGGAAGGGGTAAATTCTCTAGGGTGAGTTTCAGGAAATAATTAAAAGCATGTAAGAAACCGATGAAAGAAGAAATTTATTAAGAAGCACTTCCTACCAAGATTGCATATTAGACAGTGCTACAGTACCCTCAGGGAAATTATTGAATTATTTAAAATTTTACTTGAAAAAGTGGTGGGGGATATGAGTTTAATACAGAATGGAATAAATGAAAGCAAGCAGGCCTTTCCCATTTCTAATTGCTACAAATCATGAAATCAATTGTTCTGTTTGCATCAGTTTAGAAAAAGGAAAAAAGAATGCTAAGATTCTGTACTAACCCAAAAAGTGTTCTCAAAGACAGATGCTATTCACAAAGTTGTGTCATTACCAAGAGGACCAGGTACTCAATAAGTAGCAAAGAGGCAAATTCATTGACCCAGAAAGACTTCCATGTTCAGTGGATTGTAGAATATTTTCTATTTAAGTCACTGAAAATAAGGTAAATTGTTGCTTTATCCTCAGTTTACTGATGGGAAAAACTGAGCTGCAATGTGGTAAAAGCATTACCCAAGATCACAGAGAAAGACACCTCTAAACACAAGGCTAGGATTCATGAACTTCTGCCTTCCAGTTCCATGACTGGCCCCTTTCATTTCTGACCATCCTTTCACACAGTTGCTCTGCTTCAGATTGTAGCATTAGATTTTAATGACTTCATGTTTTCCAGTGCCTTTAGCGAGCAGGGAGAAGGCTGATGCGGATGCATAAACCCCTTCTGTCACTGCATGTCAGCATGTCAACCTGGGATTACAGCTGGCACTGTTCTTTCTGCAGGCAATGTGATCAGAAAAGCACAAAGTTGTTCAAGCCTGTGATCCCTCAGGACAGATGTTTGTTTGTTCATTCTTACTGTGCACACATGTGTATTTATGAGAGAGAGAGAGAAAGAGAGAAGAAATAAAACATAAAAACTCTCTTTGACCAGAGAGAACTAACCCAGAAGAGAAAAGTAAATATATTAATGTCTGGGAACTCACTGCACTGTGCGGTGCAGGAGGATTCTATTTAGCCTGATTCTCCATCTGAGAAATATTTCCCCATCCTCCTCTGCACTACATTCATTATACAGATACATTTGATGTACCATCAGATAGCTGAAACAACAGCAGTTGGTTGGATGAGGCTTTGAGCAATGGTCTAGTGGAAGGTGTCCCCGCCCATGGCAGGGGGTTTGGAACTAGATGATCTCAAAGGCCCCTTCCAACCCTTCTGTGGTTCTAATTAATCTTATGCCAGCAAAGGATAAAATTACCAGAAATCATTGTTGATAAGGTTTATGTTCAGTACCTGGACCTCATACAATCATGGAGCAGTGGACACAGAGGAGAACAGCTCAAAATATCTGAGGACTCAGTCAGGATACACTTGCCTATGTGAAAAGCTGTATACTTAGGCATGTAATTACTATTCATGGAAAATGGCTGGATGTAGTATTACAGCAAATACAACAAGATACAAATGGATTGTATCATGTTTTGCACCACAGTATCTCAGGCACTGGGACCCATGCATTTCCCTTTTTCTTGAGGCCTGTGGTAAGTATATGAATGGAATGCCAATACTTAGGGATATTCCTCAGCCCTGGGTTCTTAAATCAGATAGTAGGTGAGAATAACTAGGCAGAAAGATGCATCAGTGTCCTATGGATACTGTATCTTGTAATATTTTAAGTGGCCATTTTGACATATAGCAAATCTAGGACTGGGAAATCATAAAACTCATCTCTTCATAAGTTTCAGTTTATGCTACGCTACCATTGTCAAAGGTTAATACAACTGCTCCTAGATATTCACTCTGTGTTGCAAGAATTTATCTTACAAGGAACCCTAGTCATAGAACTAAGCTAAGAGGAAAGAACAGAAATGTGAGAATCAACACCACCAACAGAAAAAGAATAAGAGAAATAGAAAAAAAATACAGAAGCCACTAAACAACCTAGGTTTTGGTTTGTTATGATTTAAATTTGACTGAGCAATGGTGTCACAAGGCAACAGAGTAACTTCTCCAGCTGCAGAAGAAGTGGGAGTATTTCCATACAATCATGTCTTCCTGAATAAATTAATGAGGGGAAGAAAAGGAACCATTTGCTTTCAAACTGAGAAATACAAATGCAATTACTATAGATATGATACGAACACATACAGCTTATTTGACTTCATATTTCAGATCACAAACTAAATGCAAAAGTAGGGCAATTTTTTTTGAAGGATATCTTTTGGGGCATATTTTTGTTGTTGCCATGGTGGTTTACTGTAATTCTCTTGAGCATCAGACACTTGACAGGTCTCAGACTCAATAAGCTTAATTAGATGAACAATCAGGCTCTGGGACAGAAGAGAATCCCAAATCCAGCACCGTCAGAAAAAAAGTGTCATTTTGACCATTAAAGCAAATTTTCTTCTAAAGTATTTGGTTTTCATCTGTAGATTTGACATACTGGACATCTAGTCAGATTCAGGAAGATACAAGAGTGTTGCTACACTAATTCAGCTAACAGCTCAATATATAACACATATAATACATATAATACTGTAGATATTAGATTAGATGCAGATAATAGCTGATTTTTGGAGAGCACAAAAAAACGCCCTTTTCCTCAATCTGACAATACTTCCTGCTAATATTTTCTTTAACTAGGCTTTAAACAAGAGAAAGTATTTTGGCCAAGTTAAAACTAGCATCACCTCTTTGGCATGTATTTGCATGTTAGAGCAACCTTTTATGTGATTGTTATGCAGCAATAATAAAGACTGCTACAGAAGAATACTTATTCTTCTCCTCTTTCACAGATCTCAAGGACTATTGGTGGGATTTTGGGTGGGAATTAGATGGTCATGGCTACTTGCGTGAAGATACTCTTCTGTGTTTACTTCCTTCCTTAGGTGAACTACTCCTTTCAACCCTGTTACTGTTGAATCATATTGTGCTGCTCGTTCTGCTTCTTTATCTTACGTGTCTTCATGAAGGCCCTTTTTTCCCTTTTTCTTGATGCCAAGCTGACAAATTCCAGTGCTTGAGAGGCTGCCTATCACATAGGCTTAAAGTACTTGGTGAAGTTAAAACTACAGCTCACTTAGACTGAATGCAGCGTGCTGCAAGAGCTCAGATCAGTTTTAAAAAACAAAACAGGAGCAATGGATACTGGAAGCCACAATAAAACAACTTTTTGTTTGTTTTCTATCTTTTCTCTCTTGTGTTCTCACAAACAGAATTTGGAAGACAGAAAATCCCTACAACACTACAGAAAAACACCTACAACACAGTGAAACTCTTTGAGGATGAGAAATAAATCACAGCTTATTTTTTTTCTGTGGGAAAGCAAAACACAAAGTACATGGCAGTTAAACTCTAACCATAGTGGCAACATTTATGTAACTTTTATATCATGTCAGATTCTATCCCATCATTCAGTATGGAAACACATGCATTAACATCAGTGTTTTAGCACAAATGCCCAAGTATGTTTGTTGATTACTTTATGTGTGGAGGTTTTTATGTAAGTGGATACAGGGGAACAAAACTTGAGTGTTCATATCAGGTAGCCATATTTATCAGTTTTCCAATCCTATAAATATATTATAGATGCTACGGCCCTGCAGTGACAAGCTACAATCATCTCTTGATTTCATCAACTTGTCATGCTTTAATCATCCCTCTTGGCAGATCTTTCAACATATGTCACAGTATTGCCTTCAAAATGTGCTTCTCCAATTCTGTTTTATTAACCCTGTCTTTTTATATGTTTTAGGCTCATTATGAAATGCAGTAAATCTGTCAAAGGCACTTTATATGCTGTCTCCAATTCATGCTGATAGGAAGCATCTGAAAGCTCATTTAAGTCCAACAAAATGAGTACAATATGAAAAGTCAAAATTCACAAAAGGTATGTGACAAGAACCGTGGTGATCCAATTCAGCTTACAGGGCTAATCAAAACCACAGTTCTCTTGTTTGTTATTCATTGCCCACTCAGAAGGACATTTGGATAGGAAAATATTAGGACCACAGTGGGATCTGGTAGCACCAAGAAAAAAATCCCTTCAGCATGCAGATCAAGCAACACATCTTATTAATGATTCCAAGTCATCTGGCACAAGACCCATGTGCATTTTCAGGGAGACAACTGGATTCAGCCAAACTTCTTACTATTAACCTTGGTTTCAGAAGCAAGGCTTCAGAAGTGCAAAGGAGATCATAACAACCTCAAGTCTGAGGGAAGGAAGGGATTGCTACAGGGGCACAAGGAGACAGAAGCCAATGTTTCTGGCCAGAGTTGAAGGGTGCAAAGAAGAGGAAACGGCATGTCAAAATGATTCTGCAAAACTAAGAGTAAATTTGGGGGATGAGCACCCAGACTCTGCAAAGCACAAAGAACTGGCAATTTTCTCTAAGAAGACTTAATTGCTGAGCATTTGTAAATCACTGAAGTGAGTACAGTATGAGCCATGTAGAGGGACTATGCAATGATAAGTACAAACTTAGAAAGAAAGAATTGTTGCAATGACTCAGACATCGCAGTTAGTCCTGCTTTTGAGTTTTCCTTGATAATTTCACAATCAGCATTATACTTTGCATCACAAAGCTCACAAGAATTAATAATCACAACATTGCATATTATTTGCAATATCAATGCACATGTCAGCTGAAGAAAGGATATGTAGTCTTTTCCTAATTTCCCCAGTGATGCTACTATTAGACCATCTAAACTTGCCTTCTTTTTATTGTCTAATGAAGTATAAATTAAATAAAGCAAAGTTGGAAGAGGTAATATCCCATTGATATTACAGCTAAAACCAGCTAAAAACAGAAAAGATTTCATAAAGAGAAGATGAAAAAAACTTACAGGAATAAACTATAATGTCACTGATTAAAAAAAAAACCAACCTATCAAGAAAAACATTATCCAGAAATAAGGCTTCTTTTTTCAACTGTATTGGGTTGACTCATAAAAACTATTAACCTTCAGGAATTCAGCCTTTATAAGTAAAGACTAATGCAGATATCACACACTATTTCTTGACAATTAAGGCACTTTTATTTCCTAGGTTGGTCAGCAGATAGCGAAACAGAGCACAGAGAAGGCTCAGTCCTCTGCTTCAGTTCTGGGAAATATTCTGTCTCCCCATGTTCATCAATAAAAACAGTGAGATGAACTCTAGCATACACAAAGGATATGGATACAATCTTGTGAGACCTTCTGTTTCAAGGACAAGATGGGGATAATATATAAAAATCAGCAGTTATAGGGAGGAGCTGCCCTGTATGCTTTACATCTAACAAATCCTTGCTAAATTTTGTCTTCAACAACTACAACAACCACTGCATTATCTGAGGAAATTCCTCATCATAACAAGCTCTTGTGTGTTTTGTGTAATTCCTTTACAAATAACCTTGAGCCTTCTGTATGTCCTCTTAATATCTCAGGAGAGGATCTCACTTTCTCGTCCTCGCTTCCTCTCCTGCCTGCCTTCCCCAACCCCCCCTCCTCAATTATCTCTTGCTGTCTTCTGGGTGGTTATGTTTAATCTCAGGATTAGGCAGAAGCCTGCAGTTTGCTTTGAACAGCTTATCAGCTTCCAAGAGACATTTACAGGGAGAGAAAGACTCCAGTTTTGATAGCAGTAATTGTATTTAGCTTGTAAGATACAAGGCTATTTATCTCACAGCTGGGAAATCACACAGGGAGAGAAAGAAAATGTTGTCGATAAAAACTAAATAAAGCCAAGAAGAGAAGAGAAGAGAAGAGAAGAGAAGAGAAGAGAAGAGAAGAGAAGACTTCAGAGTACCATAAGTAGAGGAATGAGGTGGGAAATGGACTTCAACAAACAAAAAGATCATGTCAGTTTGGAAGGAAAATAACAAGGGAAAGGTAATAAATGGCTTGAGTAGGACAAGGAATGGCCTGTTTTAAAGCAGACTATGAATTCTTGTCCAATAGTCACAGTTGTGTAACACTGCATTTAAAGATAGATGGATCTGTGGATACCCACATCTCAAGAAACAAAACCTGTTTTTTTTTTTGTTTTTCACAGTAACTTTTAATAGTACTCATCATGGATTGTGGGGTGCCATGTAACACTTATTACTTAAACCAACTTCAGGTTCCTCACTTATAAAATGCCCTTTCTATTTCACATTTGCAGTATTCAGTCAGTATTCAGTCTGCTCCGCAAAACAGCTTCATGCTTCATTTTTCACACTTCAAAATTCCTGTAAAATCTCTGATGCTGGCTTAAGTTCTCCTGCTGTACAATTCCATTTTTAAAGTGTCTATAATAGGTTTGGTTGGGTATATATGAAAAAAACAACCCACCAAACCAACAATCTAGAGATTTTGAGTCCTATTAGGCTACAATCAGTATGCACATTTGGTACAATCAAACAAACATGCAAGCAGAGAAGAATTAGCATCATCTCACTGAGAAATATTCAGCACTTTGCAAAAGTATCAAATGGGTAACAGCAATACAAAAAATGCGATATTCCCATTATTCCAATACTTTTAATCAGAGAATACTTTTCCTAAAGGAAGAATAAGATGGAACCAAGCTTTCAATCTTATCCAGATAAACACAAATACTTCAAGTTCTTTCCACCACCATATTGAATTCTCTACAGTTAAAACAGATGAGATGAAAAACAAAATTTTTCTGTGTTTTGTGTGTGTATATATATATATGTATATGTATATATACACTTTTTCTGTGTTATAGAAGTGTAGTATATCATTTCAGCTGTCCGAAAACATATCTCAGAATGCTGAAATTTTTTCAAATATGAGAGATCATAAAGTTAAAAAAAAATACTAGAAAAAGTGACAGCCATGAGATTCTTTCTATAGCCTTTATTGTGTCACTTTTCACTTAAATGCAAAACTATAACCTCTGCCTTACATTCTCTATTTCTCTGTGAGCAAGTAGTTTAGACTAGACTAGAATAATTGGAAAGTAGCTACGATGACTATCTAGCCCAATCAGGGTGGGCCAAAAGTAAAAGCATATTGTTAAGGACATCGTCGAAGTTCTTCTTAAATACTTATGGGCATGAGGCCTGTTGACAGTCTCTCTAGGAAAATGTTTCTGTTTAACCAGTCTGACAGTAACAGAATCTCCTCCAGCACAGCTCTGAAACATTCCTACATGTCCCATCACTAAGTACCATGGAAAAATAGCTCAGCCCCTGTCTCTGCTTCCCCTCCTCAGAAAACTGTAAAGAGCAATGTCACCCCTAGCCTGCTTTTCTCCAAACTGGATGATCCCAAAATCCTGATCCACTCTCCACAGGACATGCCTTCCAGCCCTGTCACTACCTTTGTTGCTGTCCTCTGGACATTTTGATGGATGTTCACATCCTTCTCAAACTGTGGGGCACTACCGTGAGGTCTCACTGAGGTGAGACCACACCAGCGCTGAATAGAGCAGGAGAGACACTTCTTTTGACTGGCTGTTTGTGCTGGTTTTTATGCTCGCCAGGACATGTTTTCACTGTCAGGGTCATCCACAGATGACTCACAAAGAGCTGCTGCCCACCAGCACCCCATATCCCTTTCTGCAGGGCTGCTCTCCAGCCACTCCTAAATTCCAGATAATACGTGGGGTTACTCTGTCCCAGGTGCAGAATCCAGAATTACTTCTTGCTTTATTTTATCCCATTAATCATAGTCCAATGTCCCCATCCAGCTAGAGCCCCCTGCAAGGCCTCTTGAACCTTGAGAGGGTCAACAGCACCACCCACTTTAGTCTCATTAGCAAACTTTCTACATCCACTACCTTCCCTTCATCCATGAGATAGGTGACCTTACCACAGAAGAATGAATACATTGAACAGAACTGTCCCTAGAGCTGAACCCTAAGGAACAGCTTGGGTGACCAGTTGCCAGGCAGATGCAGCCCCATGCACCACAGCCCTTTGAGTTCAGCCAGTTCCTAACCCAGCACACTGTGCACAGCTCATCCTACAGCTGGGCAACTTTTCTGGAATGGTGCTGTGAAGGATGGTATCAATTTTTATTACTAAAATCCAGGAAAAACTACATCCACCACCTTCACTTTATCCATGTGGCAGGTGACCTTAAAATGGAAAGACATCAAATTAGTTAAATGGAACATTCTCCTTGTGAGCCCCTGTTGAGTGTGCTTTATGACTGCATTATCCTTTAAATGCCTTTCAATAGCAACCAGTATAATCTTCATAATTTTTCCAGGATCTGAGTTTAAACTAACAGGTCTGTAGCTCCCTGTATCTATTCTCACACCCTTACAGAATGGAAGAGCAATGGCTAAGTTCAAGTCAGCAGGCACCTCCCCAGACACCAAGACCCTTGTTAGATAATTGAGAGGGATCCTGCTCCTAGCATCCTTCAGTATTCCTTCAGTTAGCTAGAAAAAATATTGAAAGAAGCAAGTAAGAACTCAGCCAGTTTTCGTCCCTATCTTAGATAAAGTGCATGGCACTAATCAAGCTACTTCTGATCTTTCCTCCAAGCAAATGAAGAAGTACATTCTAGCAAGGCAAGGTTGATCCCTTTTACATTTTAGACAGGGAGGAGAACCTAAACCACTATCACTTTGACCTGTCTCTAGAAAACTTACTGTTTTAGACAAAGACTGTTTCAGATAGATTAACAAAGATGTGGTTCACACTGGATTGCTTTCAAATGAAATTGAAAAAAGAAGGTATGCCAAACATTAGGACCATTCAATCCTTGGAACTGGAACTGCTCTGAAAGAAAATCCCAGCACAGATACCATGGTCTCAGAATTAACTTTTTGTTTTATGGGTATGCACTTATCTGGCCACACTACCTGCCAGAGCAGTTCTGCTGCCAAGAGCTAACTGTCCAACTTTGCCAGAAATACAACTTCCTCTAAGAAATGTGCTTCAGCAACTGAGTGAAGTAGGGACATAGAGGATGAAATTATCTTTTTTTTATTATCCGTAGCAAAAAAACTGCAGACTAATGTGATTTGAGAGCAATGACTACTACAATGAGACTGAGAGATAACTCGAGAATAATAAAGGGGAAAAATATAAATTAAATACTGTACGGATGAAATAATGAATTCTGATAATAATCCAGTAGCTTCATACTTATTTCTTGTTTCTAGAATGCATTTTTAAAATCCAGGCTACACTTGTCTTGCTAAATCTGGCTTCTTTAAATGGCAGCTCCTTCCTACCTATTACCTTCTTTCCTTTAATCTTCTTTAAAATATTACTTGAATAAGATTATTTTTTTTTTTTGGTCTTTTTTGTCATGGATACTCTTACTTTAAAGTTTCTCTTCACATAGTTCAGTTTTTTGGGTTTTTTTCCTACTACAGAAAATGTAGTTGGTGCCTAGATGAATGAACAGGAGTATCAGGCTTGTTTTGGCATACCCTACAAATCTGGCATCACACAAAGTATTTATTTGGAAGGAAAGACACTGAACAGAGTAAAAAAACCCTGTCCTGCCTAAGAAATAATGAAATATTAGGGACTGAGACAGAAGATTTATTTCTAACTATTCTGAAAATTCCTGTAAACTGTCTCAGATTTGTAGGGTTTCATTTTAATCAAAACAAAAACATGTCAGAAACTTCTTCTTCCTAAAGTCTGGGTCCAAATTTCTCCAATTTCATAATTAAAATATTTATTTAGATATAGAGAAGCTTCTCCCCAGGAACATAAAAGCAGGAAAATAACAAGGACCAAGCACAACCTGTTTTCTGGGATATACACACAAGGATGAAAGCATGTGGGACAACAGAAGGGAGGCAGCCATAGAAAACTGTACTTTAGACTACAGCAAAAGTTTTATACCCTAAGAAATATTCTATCACATTGTGATAACCAACTTAATGAATCAAGCATGAAGAAATTGGCTATCAGTACAGCCAGTGGAAAAAGCCCATCTCCTTATCGTGTTCCTGAGAGAGGAGAAAGGGAAAAACTAATGCAAATAAATGACAAACAGCTCAATGGTTTTGGCTGAACCACAAAAGCTGAATTGCAGATAGTAGCCTCTGTACTAATGATACATTTTTGACATCTCCCAATTCTCAGGAGCTTTGTCTCAGATACCTATACACAGTCATTGCTCTGTCTTACTGTTCAGTAACAGAAACTCTGGCACTTTGAAATGGTACTAAAGATGAGAGATCATGCCTAGTAATTTGGCTTATTTCAGTCACAAATCCAACTTTAGAATTTAATTCCCTCCTTTACCATTTTTCTCTTACCCTTTTCCTTACAAGAAAGAGTAAAGCTCATGTTGCAGGTGACTGGAATGCAATTGGATGCTATAAAATCCAAAATGTCATTGCCTGAGTTGTAAGTTTGTTGTCATTCTATTTTCCTTGTCTTTTATTTGAAATTGTAAAAATACAACTTTGGAGCCTTTTGGTCCCATTGGGCTAGTTTCAGTTAATTTCAATTTAACTAAAGACTGTATTTTAAGGAAAGCCAATATTCTCTCACTTTGCTCATTTAATGAATATCCAACTTTTATTTGTACTTTTCATTAAGCAAGTAATTATGAGTCTAACGTATAATCCTTCCACAAGTAATAAAATTCAGATAAGAGCATGGAAACACCAATCAGAATGCAGCCCTGACTGAATATTGCACCATGTGTTATGACAAAGAGGATACATTAGATAGTTTATAAATTTTGTAAACATTAGGCTGTAGCACTGTGTGGAAAACCAAGTGCACATGAAATTGTTCATTTTACAGACAACACTATGTGCCCAAGCAAGCATGGTCTACAAACACAACATTTTTAAAATACTACAAATAACTGTGTTAGCAGAATTGACATGATCCTATGCAAAACATAGAGGATTTCTCAGCTACCATCACTCAAGTTTGATAGGAACTTAAATTTTCAGCATGTTCCAGCTGAAATACTGGATTAGCCTGGGTCCATCCAACCACAAAGCCTTTATAGAGCTGAATCTTTGCTGAACACAGGTTTGGTCTTGCAGTCAGATCAAGAAACAAAACAGCGCAAATTTGGTTTGGGAAAGACAACTAATTGATTTTAAAAGCTCCTGTTCAGTCTTTGTAGTTTGTTTTTTATTTATTTATTTTTTTTTTTTTTTAAACCATTGACTGTCCAGAAAATGGGAATAANTGCCCTCCTCGTTTTTTTTTTCTGTTTTGCTGTTTGTTTGGTTGGGTTTATTTTCCACAGCAATGTAATAGCTTTAAATGTTTTGATTTTTGCCCTATTAAAAAAAATTGGCTAAAATATTGGTTTGAAAGAAGTAGGAAACAAATAAGGAAGAGAGAGACCTGCATGCATGAAGTATAAGCCTTATTTTCACAGGGACAGGCTGAGAAATTTATCATCTACAAATGGACAAAAATTGAAATACATGCACAGAAAGGAAAAGGTGTCTGGAAGATAAAGGTGTTCTTTTTTCTTAGGGTACAACTGCACACACTCAATATTAGCCTAGAAGATAAGATTAATGCTGATTCCATAAAACCATACATCTTCTAATGAAATCACAGAAATACCTTTAGCCAAGGCAGAAGCCCAGGGTACTGAGGTAACCTCTGAGTGTGATTTATTTTCCCTTTAAAAAAAATATCACTAAAGCACTGAGCTGAATATTTTGTTTCTTTACACCAGAGACTTACTACAGCAAGCAGTATAGGAAGAAAATTTATTCATGGGGTTTGTAGTGACTGTAATTGGCTGCCAACTGGATTGGAGGTATTTTACAAAATAATTGATGAAGGGAACAGAAGAAAGATCCTTGGTTGGACCTTTCCTAGCCCACTTTCCTCTCAAACCAATGGATAGCAGAGCTAGAATCTAATACAGCATATCTTTTGCACCATTCTTCAGAAATAATTTCTTCACAGAAAGAAGGTTAATAATTAAAATGTATCCTTTTGCATAGACCTCACAAAACAGTGACAAAGGGACATACGTGGTAGACAGCAATACAGCATAGATGACTCACATTTAAAAACTTTCCTGTGTGCTTTCTGAAGGAGTAGAAGAGATGAAGTCATCCCCTTGGAGTAATTTATTAGTTTAATGTCACAAAAATTAGTATATAACCACAAGTTAGGATATTTCCTGTAATTTGAGTTTAAGTTTCTTTCTAACAATTCCTGCACAACTAGCAAGAAAAACTCCTTCTGTCCTGAGTTCCTACTGTACAACCTAGAAATAAAGAACTGAATGTTTCTTAGACTCAGTATTAAAAACTAAGAAGATCATGGCTTGATCTTACACAACATATGAATGAGGAACATGGTTAACACTGGAGTTCTTCCCTTTTGTTCATTCTTCCTTTTATAACCACAAGTATCTCACATCTCAGCTATCTAATGCACTGTCAGCAGCACACAGAGCAATCTGTTTTGCACTTGGAGTAAGTCTGATCTTTTAACATGGTGACATAAAGTATCATGAGGTTGTGACTTTCCAGTGGTGGGATAAAACGTGTGACAGTGTATCAAGAGCCAGTTTTTCCACTATTTCTGGTGGATTTAGGGTAATAATTTCCAAATATACTGAAATTTCCCACTGCATTTTGACAGAAAGTCAGCTAGGAGTTGTCAGTTTTAGTTAAATGTGTGTTAACCTTTGTATCTGCAAACCTAGGAGAGAAAGTGAAATTCAGATGATAAAAAATTGTGAGGTAAGCCTAAGGTCCGCTCAAATACTTGCTTAATCTTCCACGTTCCTTTAATTTCTACTCCATATTTATATAGACAGTATCCAGGGGGTGGCTAGAGTCACTGCTCCTTTTTATAAAGTCTCTTCAAAACTTTTCTACTTTAAATATTTAGAAAATATCACAAGTAGCAAAACCAAGTTTGTCACTGAATGGCTTTGTAACTCTGTGTAGACTCAAGATTCCCTTAGAGACCTCTGAAATAGCATGATCTATGTGCATCACACCACACAGCTGGCATGCTTATTCTTCCAGTGCAGAGGACAGTTAATTTGTTTTCCAAGAGACAGAATACGCATCACCAGGCTCGTGAATTTATTGTTGAGATGAAGTAACAAAGACCTATATAGCAACCAGTTGTTATTAAACGTTAGTTTATAGGTACAGATACACTGAAAAGAGAAAATCAAAAAGAAAAATATATGTACCTGTGGGGTAGTGTTCATTCACTGGCCAGCTGTCAACCTGAAGTGTTGCATTGCCACCATTCCTGGTAAAGCGTACTACATGGTATTTGCCATCATTTACAGGTGTGCTTTCCTCTTTAATGGAGATGTCCACTGTGCCAATATTGAAGACTACACCGATCTTGCCTTGCTCCTAAAAAAAGAAAAGAAACAAATGTTCCTAAGTTGCTGCCACTTAGGAGCACGTTGTCGGCCTGTAAGTCTCTAGTGGGCAATTCTGCCAGTAGATGGCACTGGAGAATACACAGAAGTGTCATTTTGAGTTTCATCAGCACACATTTCATTGGTTCGGCTTCAATGCAAACACTTTCTTTCACACTGTTCTTTACGGCATTCACCTGAAGTCAGTGACTCATTTGTTCCCGTAAAAGATCACGGAAGACAGGTGAGAAACCCGGCAACAAAAATCAGGAGATGTGGATAAAGAGTTGAGCAACACCTCTCCTGATCATTGCTAGTCACTTGTTATATAAAATGCAGCCACAGACAGGTTGTTATCTCACACCTCTTTTGTTCTGTTATTCTTCTTGGGAAACAAACAGTCCTCACCCCCCGAAAAATAACTGTGGGATCTAGCAGCAAGAATACAGTTAGAAGATGGATGGAACTCAAAGGGAGCAAAAATGTCATTAGGTGACTTTGAAAACCAGAAGAAAGCTACCTAAAAGACAGGAGCAGCCCACATTATTTTTCTCAATCCCACACCAAGCCTTACCAATAAAGCAATGTTTTCCCAAAACTTTCCACCAGTCACTGACTGAAATGGAAGAGCAGGCAAAGCCCGTTGTAGTAGCCACAACACTTCCTTCTGCAGGTCCCCTCAGGTGGTTCCAAGTAGTAACCATATTTAGTGACTTTATATCATAAAATACACACCCAAAGTATACTCAGATTAGATGCATGCATTTAATACTACTGATTTAAACAGTGACAGAAATTCTCATCACTGCACAGTTAGCAGGAATGCATCCTCAAACACTCAGGAAGGAGAGGCACAGTATGCTGGTGTCAACAATTATGAGGGCATATTATGTGCACTGCACAGATCCAAAACTGGTACAGACAGGCAGAACTAAAAAGTATCATACAGGAAGTCAATACATTTGCTAGCTATCCATACTATGAAATTGAAATAACAACAACAGAGAGTAGATGGCCATCTTCTATGCAAATATATCTTTCTTGAAAACAAACAGAGGTGTAATAAAGGGTCACAGGACAATTCTGTTCCATTTACTACCTTACATATCTGCTTAGTTGGCAGACGACCCCATCCTTCAGGGCTGTTACCTTAACTTCACTACATTCACATTAGAAAATGTCAACAATAAGAAAGAAACCTCTCCACATGTACTTGATGGCCGTCTTGGATTTTTCTCCTGGATTTAATGCTGTCTCCTGGTATCAAAAATATTTTTCTGAAAATTCTGCCATGTTTCAATTTCTCAGAAAGGTCATTCTGATTCCTGCTTTACCTTCCATTTCAAAGCTTACTCATACCAAAGTACACATCACAAAGTCCTTGTATCTTCAATGACTTTTTTTTTTTTTGACATTTTCTTCCTAACACCAAGTTTCCTAGTGTCAGATTACAATATTGTTTTAGGAAAGGAAAGCAAAGAGTCTTGTAGCTGAAGAGGTGATTAACAGGGGCTCAACTACTTGAAGTTTAGCAGTTTAGCACTGAAACAGTATGCATCTTGGTTTTTCTCTCATTACAACAGTAAATTTTTGACTGTGCTAAATGTATGCTGGATATAAAGTTTCATGTACATTCATATTGTTATTTTTTGAAGATATCAATATCACCTTTCTCTTTTCACTGGAATGTGAACTAAGTGGTTTGCTGCTCCCAGCAGGAAAAAGAGATAGTAGCTTTCGCCATTTCCTTTCCTAGGGCTTGAAGGAAAAGACCTATTTAAAGGGTTAGTGATAATAGGGCAAACTATTAATAGGGAAAGAGAGAAGATTCTGGAAGCAGAGGACTGCCAAATTCCAGTGGCCTTTATTCTGATGGAGAGAAGAGGGAAATGAGCAAACTGGAGCCTTCCCCATCCCAAGAGGCATCCTCTCCCAGAGCCAGAGAAGACAGCCTTTGTAAAAGCAGTGTAACACTGTTGCAATTAAGCACAAAAATTTGTCTTAAAAAAAAAAATTTAAAAAAATCATTATTCTTATGGACAGCCTATTCCAGCTCTCTTCAGACCACTACTGGACAGAGCTCCCTGTAACCAAACTTGAGTTTTGCAGAATCACGATTTCTGAGACTCTTACTTGGACGGAGTAGGAAGGAACTTGTCATGAAATGGTTTTGTTCCAATCAACAGAACAAAACACAACACAATGTGTCAAAGGTAGGGCTACTGAAGCCAAACTGCACACACAGACCCCAACATACAGTTTATTTATAATATTTTGTATCTCCAGGGCACCAGACACTATGAAAAACTTAATAATTAGTTTATGCATTCCTGGCAGAAGAAAAAAAATAGGAGAGAAAATCATACAGCAAAGAAGAGTGACCATGGATGCAAGGGGCAAATCCACAATTTATTCTGAACATCTCTTCAATTCCAGTTTCAACATTTCATTAAAAACAGCTTCTACCAAGACCTACCTTCTTTCTAAATCTGAAAGACAACCATTACACTTTAACACATGATGGATGTAACCTTTCATTCCTCTCCCCACACATTCAGCTGGTGGATTTTCTTTCACATAACCAAACAAAGGTATTAACTACACCAGTGAATATGCGGCAAAAGAAAAACATTTACCTTTGAGCCACTACCTATAATATTTATTTTATAGATGAAAGAAATTCTAAAGACTACAACAAGTAAAAAGGTGAATATAGAGCCACACAGACCAAACAAGTTACGTGGTCCTAAAGGGTTCAAGAGAATTTTAACAGACTGTGCAATTTTTTTCCTCTCTATATTGGTATTCACTGGGTGCCCCAAAACCTTTCCATGAAAAGGCAACCATTACTTAATGTTTTGGAAACCTCCAAGTGACATCAAGTGCTGGCACTATGTCTTAGAAAACTGAGAACCATTTTATTTATAAATAACTAAGTGAACTCAGCATTCAATCTATCTTACTTTTTCTCTTCTTTCTTTAAGGCTACTGTGCCAAAAAGGATTTTTAAAGTTTTTCAAGAATTTGTCTTGTGCTGATTTGTCCCATAAAATCGCTGCCCTCAAAAACCACATTACCATTTAATTCCTTACAGTACTTCTGGAGATAAACTTCTGCCATTATATCTCTAAGACTTTAGAAATATTATTATGATCTCATAATGAAATGGTTGTAGATAAATTACAAGAGCAAAAAAAGCACACAGCACTGAAAAAAAAAATAATTTACAGGGCTTCTCCTTGACCTTTCTATTCTGTACAGACTCCTGGAAACAGTTTGTTATATGTACAATTACCAAACATTTTCAACATTATTAAATGACACAAGAGCTAAGCTACAGCTTGGATCAGGAGATCAGCAAATTATTGCTTGTCCTGAAATACTGGTACACTTTGGGCAACCTTTTGTTTTACCTTTATGTAAACCAGGTTCTTTATCTGGGACAGAGGAGTTATAGACACCTATCTTTCCAAGCTCTACAAGCCCTGAAAATCCACATATATTTAACTTAAACATTGATTATATACTACCAATTTAAACATTTCAGCCCTGAGAGCAACTACAGTCTGAGAGAAGCAGGACCTAAGCTTTCCTCAGCTTCTACATTCATCTCCTTCAAAACCTGTTCCTTTCCTCTGAAGGGACCTCAGAACAGGTCTGAAGTCTTCCATTTTAGCAGATATATTTTAACTTTTGCTTCCCTTCATTTGAGAAGTAGAGTCTGTCCTGCAAATTACCAGGCCCTTGCTTCCTCCATGCCATGCCTTTACATTTAGAAGGCATCTGTCTCTATGTAGCAGCTCAGGTAGAAAGAAAGCAAAATGGTGTTGGCAGTGATTTGGCAAGATGAGCAGTTAAGAGTGTGTTAGAAGATAGACATACATGAACAGCGCATGCACTCCGTGCTCTGAAAAGGAATTTACCCTAAGGTTTTCTTTTCCTTAATCTAAAATTTAAATTGTCCACACTAAAAGTACATATTTGTTCCCAGTGTTCTGAAAGCACTTCATTTCAAAAGCAGAGAGAACTCCAGACATTAGGACAGATCCTACTCTCAGCTCCATCAGTGTGAATCAATAGCAATTCTATTGAAGAAACTCAATTCCTTCTGATGGAAGTGGAAGCAGTTTATCCTAGAAGCTTTTTATGTTATTTTGCATATTTTTCTGAAGCAAAATGGAAAATTAAAGGAAACCTTTATAAAACAGATCTGAAATCTGACTACAATTGCAGGCTGTGTTTTCATTTTATTGCATAATATTTAAATAGTGACTACTGCACATACTCCCTCCCCCTCCCACCCTGGCTGGTTCCAACATGGCTAGACATCAGCCCAAACCTGGCAGACAATACTCCTATTTACTCCGTCCTCAAAAAAACCAGATCACTGCTGATATTGCTGCTCTCATTTGAAATTGATACAAGCTCTTCTAGTAATACAACCAATCCATTTCACACTGTAGGAAGACTAAGTAAACTTTCCCTCTCCTCTAAAAATACCACACACATACACTTCAACTGCACTACCCTCTAAAGTCAGGAAAATTGCTTTGTTTTTTTTTTTATAACCCTGAGAACTGCTCTTCCTGGAATGGCTTGCTTCTACCTAGGTTCCTCACATTTGCAGTCTATGATTTTAAAAAGAGATTGAACTTTTATTTCAACCTCTTTGTTTTCACTTTATACTTTCAGACTTTCTTGGCTTGATTTCCATCGGGGTTTTGTTTGCCTGGTTGTTTTTTTTTAATTTTTGATTTGCCTCAAACTTCATTCTGACTGTTAGTCCCTCTGAAGGATTGCTCCCTCCTTGTGGTTTAGGCGGCTCTGCACAACAGTCCTAAATGTTGTGAGTTATCCAGAAGAACCCAAGGTATAGATACATATTCCACAGAGCACACTCATTTACTACTGCAACTACAAATCACTTGATGTGAACTTTTCTGGTAAACAGGAACTCAGAAGGCTCTTTGCTGATTAGAAAGGCAGAAAAAAACAGCATTGGCCTTAGAGGGCCCTTCTGGGCTGCTGCTAGAACTGAACGCATGGCTGGACAGATCTTTCTGGTATACATGTATCAATGGATTTAAGAAGGGGAACTATTAGAACTTGTATTCAGCACAAAGTATAAGGCAGTTAGTTTTACCCTTCTCTAGCTGGCCATATTCTGCTCTGCTTTTAATATCACTGAGAGGCAAGTCTGAAATCAGGATTCAGTATGTATATTCTAGGCCTGGGTAAAGGGAGAGTTTACTGAATGAAGTCTGCCTTTTTCAAAGAGTGACAGCAGGGGAAGCACACTCAAGAATCAGTATTGCCACCCTGGCAAATATTATAATCAATAAAAACAGCAAATGCTCTGAGAGAAATGACAGGCACTGAAGCTCACCTGACTCAGAAACTTTTGATCAGGGTGCCAACACTTTACAGTTATCATGAAACAGGGAAAAAATGTTGTTAGGAGGAAAAAAATTACACAGGTCAGATAATTTTGTTTGATTTTTAAGAGCTGTTATGAGGAGCAGTAGATAATTTTTGTTATATACTACCTCTGCTTCTTTAAGGTGCTCAACCAGATCTACTCAATGCCAGTTAAAAGCTATTTATCAGAAAGAATCACACAAATGGAGGATAAAATAAATAGAAATTATTACCCTTTGGGGGCATGGTTTTTAAAAGAAGCAGTTCTCAGCAATACATAATTTATAAGGCTAAAAAGGACAATTGTTATAATCTACTCGCCTCTAAAATTTTATAGGAGGTCATATATCTTGTCTGAATTGATTCTTTTTTTAAACTATAGGATATATTTTAGAGCAGCATTTGTGATTTGCAGCTGAGGA
>VWZN01002273.1:963733-978822 GCA_013396955.1 Regulus satrapa | reverse complement strand
AAGAAGGCTTGGGTTCATTACAGTTGCTACTTTGATGAGATGGGCCTAGTGTTGAACACGGTCAAAAAGGCAAGTGGAATTCAAGAATTACAATGAAAAGGAGCAGCGTACAAAAGGAAAACCTCTATTATAAGTTAAGGGTGCAGCTTTGACTTAAATTCTTGAACATGGTACATAGATCTTTTTGAGGCCATCTCAAAAAGAAAGAGGATATATAAAAGGTTCCAAAAAGTAGTACCCTTGAAAACTGTGTATATAGTCATGAAGCAACAATTCAACACTAGTTCTTTATAACTCAAAGAACCACAAATATATAAGGAAAGCATTTGACAATTACTTTTAAGCAAAAAAGTACGAAATTCATGGGAAGAATAAAGTGCCATTGAATACAGCGTTATGACTATAACCTTGTGCTCAGCTCTTCCTGAAAAACAGATCATTGTTGTTTAACTGTTACTGCCTATACTGAAACACCATCTAGCATTGTATCGCCATAAATGACTTGTAAGCCTTTGATCAAGCCACCATTTTCTTGAAGGTTGCTACTGATTCTTGTTCATTTTAAGAAGTGGTGAAAAAATGAAATTGGGAAATAATAATGAAAAGCTAATATTTTCCATTGAAGGTATAGGAAAGGTAGCTTAAATATCAGATAAGTATCTGATTAAATATTCGATAAATATCTGTCATAGCCACACTGCTGCCTTTAGTCCATCGCAGAGAAAAAAAAAACCAACCAAAAAACAACCACAAAAAAAAAAGTAAGCAAAAGACTAAAGGTTTCAGATTCATCTTTCCTTGACTGAACACTCTCTCCTCAGTTTTAGAGTGTAATAAAATCTCTGAGTTTCTTGCTTTAAAGTAGGTTTTCCAATCTTTCATTTAAACTTCCCCGTGGTCCTGGAACTCCTTCAGTTTACCTATACTTTTTTTTCCAAGTGGAGAAACCAGAGATTTTAAACTTTAGCTTACATAAATTACACATTCTTACCACGGGGGCTCACATTTGAGGCTCATTCATCATGATCAACAGTCTAATTCAGAGTGCTCTCTGGGAGTGCCCCTTGTATTGAAAGATCATCTCTACTCTTTGGTTGGAGAAATGTTACATTATTTGGCTAAAGTAAAATTTATTCCAGTTTCCTTCTTAAGAGTTTAACAAATTTTCCAAACAGCCCTTCATTTTTGCCAATTTAATGCTTTCGTGGGACCCAGATGGTAATGCAGTACTTTTTAAACAGCTCATACTACAAGAAATCATAACACAGCAATACACTGCTCCTAAAGTACATCTTACTCCTATTCTGAAACTTTTTTGACCAAACACCTTTGCAATATTAGAGAAATAGAGTAACCATTGGGATGTGACATTGCCATTCTCTTGCTTTGATATTACCTAATCTCTTTCTCTCCCTGCATCTTTGTCTTTCAATCTTTGCCTTTTGTCTACTAAAATGTCTTTTATAAACAAAACTACCCTGAAGACAAGAAAAACAAAAAATGGACAAGAAGTTCAATTCAGTGACAGTTCTGCCAGGGTCAGGAGTGACTCATTATGTACACCAACACACACAAGATATTTTCATCAGGAAAAGACATGAAATGTAGAAGCTGCTTGTTTATTTCAGCCTAGATATCCTTCATCACATAAGAGCTTTACATATCATTAAAGCAGTTTAGGTAACATTAATGCATAATATCAGCAAAATTATACTTAGGATTTAATTTTGCATCAGAAGCTTACATACTTCATGTAAGGTGATACCATTAGGACAGACTGAGACCTTTAAATTTTAACTCGCTCACAGAGGTAATCAAGACTAGTTAGGGAGTTGAAAGAAAAGATTCTTGCTTTTACTGCTGCTCTGCTGTACCTTGAAAAAAACACTTTAATTTCTCTCTCTCCAGTTTTCCTTTTTATAATGTGAAGTCACATTATCAAAAGGCTTATCAAACAGTATGTTTGTATGTTACCTGCCCCAGTGGAGACCTGGTATCCAGTGGGGCCTCCAGATGTTGTTGCAGTACAGTTAATTAATATCAAGCAGGGTATCCTGATTTACAGTATCATCATTACCATGATGAGGCTTGTTCTAAGCTCAGCCTAAACCCATTTCCTCAAAATCTGGGGAATGCTGTGGCACATCTAGTTGCTCTTATATCTGACACCTGCCAAGCCCAGTAATCAGTGATATTCAGCAGTCTTAAAAGGGAGGCATCCTTCCGTGCCATTCAGTGCCTAGAATGGTGTGTCCAATTAAATCTTTTTTCCTGTTACCTGGGATAGCACCAATACACTGCAAGTCAATTAACAGGCAGTAAAATGGTTCAAGAAACACATGCAGGTGTGTTTAGGCCACACAATTTGAAAAAAACCAATTGTTATTACACAGCTGGTGAAACTCCAGCCATGAGACTGCTAAACCCCATTCATTTAGGGATATCATACTGCAAGTAAAGAAACAGAAATTAGCAGCATGCTGAAAAGGGGAATTTCCTAGGGAAACAGAATGCAAAACTGTGGCTTTTAATACAAAACAAATTTAAAAGGTGATACCTATCTACTGGTTCACTAGCAAATACATTATTCAGAGGGTTAATTTGTTCTCATGGATTAAAATATGCATAATAAAAAACATGCCCTAACTGATGGTGTGAACTCCAATTATAATTAGGATTAAATATTCTGACAGTGCCTTATGAAAATATAAACAGTATATCCAGGAAAGTTATGTGAAATTATACCCTGTAGATATGATTTTGCACTAGGTCAGAAACAGGAACCATTCTAAATGTTGACACCAGCTTCAATTTTCTTAGAGAAGGGAGCCAACGCATATTGTGTGTGCTGCATTTTAAACTTGAAGTATGCTCAAGCTGCTGCACTCTTCCAGCACTACAGAAGTCGGCTGACTAAAAGTAGGCCTTTACCTTTCTAAAAGCTGCTCTGCAAGTCACTCTTCAGTCAAAAACATGACCAGCTGCTAAAATGTCATATCCATTCAGTAAAGAAATGACTGCAGTGGCGAGTCAGATTTCACAAGGGAACAAGAACGAGGAACTTGCTCCAAAGCAGAAATCTTCCAGGAGAAAAAACTCCCATCCACCTCATAGCATCTCCCCTGGAGTTTCAATCCACTGGGTAACATTGCCAACAATTTGTGCTGGTAGAACCTAAAGTGGCAGCCACATTCCAGTGGTTTGAACCTCATTGTACATCAGATACTCAACAAAGTCTCTCTATCACTTCTCCAATTCAGGAGGACAAGGAGACTAAATAAAATGAAGGGCTTATGAAAAGAGAAAAGGGCAGAGAGAGATCACTCATGAGTTGCTGTCACTGGCAAAACAGTGGGAACTGTTTCAACTTACAGAAATTAGTTTAATTTATTACAAATCAAATCAGAGTAGGGTAATGAGAAATAAATCTTAAAAACACCTTTTCCTTGACTCTTCCTTCTTCCAGGACTTAACTTTACTCTCAAACTTCCCCTCTCCCTGCTGCCTGCTTCACCTTGGGCTCTATCCCACTGCCATTGCTCCTGCTCACCAACTTCTTTCCCCTTTTTAACTATGTTTTCACAGAGGTTATACCACTATCATCGATGGCCTTGGCCAGCAGCAGGTCCTAGTCTTGGAGCTGGCTGGCATTGCCTCTTTCTGCCACAGGGGAAGAAGCTTCTGGCAGCTTCTCACAGAAGACACCTATGTAGCCCCCCAATAACAAAACCCTGCCACGCAAGCCCAATACATTCAGAAAATATAAAATTAAAGATATGATACTTATAGGCTGTATGGAATAAACCATGCACTTTGAGTCCTAGGCCTCCTTATCAAAAGCATTGGTACAATCGTGAGATGTCAGTGAGCTGAAGGCACAGCATATATTACTTAGTAATAGCAATCAGAGCTGTCTGTCTCGACCCCTAACCAAGAGAAAAGTGAGCACTTGTCAAGAAGATGGCATTAAAAAAGAACACTGCATTCTGACAGGAAAGATGATCACAAATACCAACTTGCCACCATCCAATTAACCTAAGTGCAATAGCTATAGAAGTGCAAGGGTTGAAGAGGCTTTGGACAAAATTAATCAATTTAAACTTGCCTTTGCCTAGAGTTTTTGTTGTTGTTGTTGTTGTTATTGTTTTGTTTTTTGGTGTTTTTTTTTTTTCCAAACTCTTTTCTCTTAATCATAAAGAATATCCTAGGGTTTCAGAGTGGTCCAAAAATATGTATTTAAAGGTATTATATGACTAAGCACTATATACTACTGAACTTTCCTTTCTTAGTGTTTTCTTTACAGAATCTTAAAATAATAGAATTCTAATAGAATTTTATGTGTCAAGGGCCTATGTTCTATGTTCCTTTTGAAATCTACAAAACAGATTCCATTAACTGTATCATATCAACAGCCTACTGCAACTAAAGTAGACTTCTTTACCCAGACAAGAAGTTTGAGCTAACATTCAATAGATCCCTCCAGTCCAACAAGAAAAAGAGGGAAGTGTGAAGATTTGCAAACATAAATAGTACATGGACTCAATAACAACTTATTTCCAGTTTTTCAAAGCACATTTTCTTAAAATGACAGATTTTTTTAAAAGTTAGTATAATGTGGCTTTTGAGATGTGTCTGGACTCCAGCTGAAGGCCTTTCTAATCCTGAATCAAAGAGGTTTCCTAAGATTTGTCATGGAAGCAGAACATTAAAAATACATGAACACTGCAGTATGGGAAATTTATGTTTCTAATGAAAATACTCTAATTACTCAAAATAATTTAATAGCCGACAGATTGCATGACAGAGCACTGTTAGATAAGAAATAGTGGAATACTAGACAGAGATGGAAAAAGAGAAGAGGAGAACATAGTGGTTTGAAGACACAGCTCACAAAGGAGGTAGCCAGTACCATTTGAATGCTGGAAAGCAGGGACAGATGACAGGAATAAATGACTTGACAAAATTTTGCAGGAACAAGAAGTTATAGAAACAGAGCAAAGTACTGAAATATCCTTTCATTCTTAAGCCACCACCTAGCAATTCACATTACCTTAACTTTGCTACCTAGGAACAATTCAAACTCCCATGTTTGACATAGCATGTACTAACTAGTAAATAGGTCAAAAGGCATCTGAAACTTGTTGGAAAAAGCACCTCACATGAAGACATTTCCTACAAAGATGAGAATTTTCTTAAATCAAGATAAGCTGCAAAGAAAAAAAACAACTAAACAATCAAAAACACCCAAAACAAAACCACCCCAACCTGGCCATTTGCATATTTATTTTTGTGCTGCAGAATTTGCTTATTGTTTGGCAAACCGGCATCAGCTGAGCCCCCTGGCAAGTTTATATTATGTTAGTTAAAACAGAACTGTTGATGTCAAATGGAAACTCAGTTATTTGGAATGGATGTCACAAAAAACCTGAAATACTTCCAGTACTGATTTTTTTGCATAGTAGATGTGGAAAGGAGTAGTGAGTAAGGAGAAGGTTAATGTCACAATTTCAGCTTCCTGATGCTTCTTCCTGATATCTTCTGCTCTGCACTTTCTAGGAAAAATGTTATGAGATGTAAAAGGACAGTCAATATATCAAAGGAAACTTTTGTCTCAGGACTGTGCTGAGATCCTAATCCAACTGAAATACCAGCAGTGCTTAGAAGATGAATGTCCTCTAGGTTCTAGAACACTCTGAAATAAGTAGGAGAGAAACACAAAAGAGCTTAGCATAAGGATGCATTCCATTACTCAGCTTCCCTTGTCCCTATGGCCACTCACTCATTCATATTAGCTTCCATGAGGAGAAGCTATGTTTCATCAGGGCTGCATGAAGGGACAAAGACCACCTTTAGAGACAACCCTTTATTCAGAAACCAGTATAGCTACCATTAGGAACACTGAGGTAAAAGAAGCTCAGGGGTATGGGAGGTAAGAACAGTACAAAAAAAGCCCTAACATGTTCATTCCTTGATTAAAGAATAATTTTTGTGAATAAACTGGAGCAGCCAAAGGAATTTAGAGATACAGAACTGTTGTGATTTAGACTATGCTGTTTATGCTTGCATAGTGGAGGGAAATGTTTTTCTTACTTTTATACAGCACTTTGTGATTTAGCAACACTCTATTACTCAAGTGTAAGAACAAAGTTCCTCTGTTCATTCATTACTTTGTCAGCAGGCTGCTTAAATTAGTAGGTCAAACTCTGACATTTCTACTCAGGAGAAAGCCCTACAGAGGACCCAGATCTGAAAAATGATTTAACTTGATACTGTATGTTCAGCACAAAATAACACAGCCTTTAAAAATCAAATTTTGAAGAACTACCATCTAGTTTAGGGGAATAAGAGTAAGACATGCCTTATCTCTTTGCAATGACATAACCATAGCCCCAACTCTCCATACTTTCTCCTTCCTACACGATTGAGCCATCTGACGAGTTGATTGGGAAAGACAATAAACTTGCAACAGGGTGATCTTGTAAAATGCAAACTAAAGGAGCAATAAGGGTGATGGATGCCTGTGGCAAAGTATTATGGCTATTTTCTGTGTCTTCAGGCAGATGGAGGACAGTAGTGGCAGCATATGGCATGGGAGTTTGGGGTTGGAAGGCAGACACTGCAGACTTCTAATAAAAAGAATTAAAATCAAAGCAGCATGGTGGCTAGCAAGCCAGTCTGACAGACCAAACTGTTGATCACTCTCCTCTTTTCTGCACCTCTACACTTAACCCAGTTCTATAGGCTTCCACCTCCATTCCTAGAGCTGATCTCTTAGCTCTGCCTGCAGAGAGGGAGCCAAGAAGCCTTAGCTTGAAAGGGGTCAGTGTCAGTGGTCATTCTGGGAGATGCAGCCAGGCAGTGGTGGTCAGTTGGTGAAACTGGCCAGGGTGAAAGTCTCGTCAAAGTCTGTGAATGCTGCTCATTCCTTGAACACCTTAATGGATACATGGGGGTACAACAGCATACTCTGCACATTACACTGTCACCTGGCCACTGCTGCACTGAAGCCAAGGTCTTAATCTTTTGCACTAACTGTGCCCCACTTTCCTATGCCTTGAAAGTTCATAGCCCTTTTTGTCTTTTTTTTTTTTGTCCTGACTAGTCTGAACACTAATCCTGGATAATGTTTCATCTCACATGGTTCATCATGTCACACCAAAATTTGGACTTGTTCTTCACCCAGTATATTCCTTGTTTGATTCCTCCTTTCATCTTTTTCATTTAAGTGGATGCAACTACACTGCAGATGGAAGGGGTTTCTCTGCAGTCTGGTAAAATCTCAGAGGGATTTCACTGGATACTTTGTCATATATTTTCTGAATGTTTACATCAAAAGAGGAGAAACTGTAAGTGTGAAGTTTTAGTTAACTTTCTTGATAAACAACTGTTGACTAGATCATTGAAAATTACCCACTTTCTCAACTCCATTGATGGTTCTGCTTGTGTCCATGCACGATGGTGCATAGAGGAGTCACATCCTTTCAGTGTCTCTGCTATACCTATGCTATGGATAGACTGCGGCCTTCAAGAACTTAAAGGGTAACTACCCCCCAGCTCAGTAGCAACTTCAGTGTTGTCAGTTTAAAAACCATATATGGAATCATAGAATATTTGGATTGGAAGAGATCGTCTACTTTCATCCTCCCCTGCCATGGGCAGGGGTACTTCCAGAAGACCAAGTTGCTCCAAGCCCTGCCCAGCCTGGCCTTGAAAACTTCCAGGGATGGAGCAGCCACCATTTCATTAGGCAACCAGCCCCTCACTACCCTCCTAGTATACAATTATATAGTAATCAGAAATCCTACAGCATTTTAAACAGTCATTTGTTATTAGAACATGGGCTTTCACAAGCAAAACAAACACACAAACAAACAAACAAAAGCTCCTGACGATGATACACATCGTCAAGATTCAAAAGATTACTTTGCAAATTGGTGGACAATGCTAGTGACACAGCCTTGTCAGGCTGTAAAGAAAATGCTGACAAAACAAAGCAGACAGTATCTGTATGCACGCGGGAGAGCTTCAAGAACAAAAAAAGAAGAATGATGGCATGGATTCCCTATGTTTGTAGCTACCATGTGTTCTATATTTAGCCATATTACCATAAGAAGATGAGAAAAGACAACAAAATAGCATGTATCTGCATTTTGCAAAGGTTCTATTAATCTCTGTGGACTCCTACTGCTCTTCTGAATAAATATTACTATCCTTAAATTGCTTTGTACTTCATTACAATATTAATAATCAAAGACCCTCCTTCAGAAACTTGATATAGCTGTTTTGGAATTAGTAATATGCAATTTATGCTGATCCACCAACCACCATTCATGATCTTGCACCAAAGAAGAAATAAGTACATGACATAAGCGAAAGAGGCTCCAGGGAATTCATGTAACACCAGTCTGCATGCAAAGATAACCTATACTAACACTTAAAGGATGGATAAAACAAACAGATTGCAGTTCTTTATCATAAAATCACGATGGTCTTTCTTCACACCAGAACACAAGTTAACCTAATTACAGTCTCCCTAAATAGACAGGTACAAATGCCAGCCTGAATGCACAGCAGATTTCTGCATCAGGGTTCTGAAAGTTTCAGAAGGGTTTGCACAGCTTCTCATTAATGAGCCTCAAACACAAACAGAACAGTCCCAGTGTGGGAAAAAAGATCATCAATGAACGGCCAGAATATATCAGGGAGCACAACTGGTTCAAATTTTCAG
The DNA here is from genome assembly GCA_013396955.1 of Regulus satrapa. Lineage (NCBI taxonomy): Eukaryota > Metazoa > Chordata > Aves > Passeriformes > Regulidae > Regulus > Regulus satrapa. The sequence continues at coordinate 970,094 of VWZN01002273.1, read as the reverse complement.
GTTTATTAAGAAAACCAAAAAAGTATCAACATTTTAAAAATTCCACACCATGATGACTTTTAAATTTCTCAGATTTTCCACAATAAAATGAAAAAGTAATAATTATTAAATAAAAAATATTATTCAATGATACAATGGTTTTGCATAATTATCCAAATTTTGTTGGAATTTTAATTTCTAGATACATTATTTAGTCTTACATTTGATCTGTATTTTCATCCTCCCTTTTCCTTTGAAGAAAAAAAAGGAAGCAGAAAAGACGACAAAATGAGATAAAGCAGAAATCTTCTTACCATTTATAAGCCTAAACTTCAGATACTTATTTTATCTGAAGACACAATTTTCTAATACAAACAGCAACATTATCTTCAGTGGAAAGCGTTCAAACTCTAAAAATGCGTCCAGTTAAAATCTTGCTTTATAATGTTTGCAATTTATTTTTATCTTTCCTAGACAAGGAAATATGTGGGTTTCTCAAACTGAAATTACACGCAGAGCATAACCACTTCAAACTGGTAGCTCGTGTGGCCCACTGTTACCTTCAAAAAGACACATCATAATATTCTGATTTTGTATATTATATTTATTCAGTGCGGCTGTTGCTCTTGCTGAAGAGGTTTGCCTTCCTTAAGCTCCCTGCCAAACTTTGGGAAGCACTATCTCAAGGGAACAATAAGAAGAATTATCTTCAAGGGAGATTAACACTGTGGTCCTTTCACATTCTTCACAACATTGAAGCATGTGCTACATGGTGGCAAGAGAAAGTTTGTTTAATAGAATTTCCTCAAGCAAAGTTATTTGAAACTTATATTGGTTTGTTGCTTTTAAAAATGCAATTATCTATTCACTTTCACCATCCAGTTTCTTCTTTCAGGTGACTACATCTTGGATGGTTTGCGGATGATTTTGTTTTTAATCCTGCATATTAAACAAAGATGCAACCCTAAAGAAGTGGGTTCAATATCACAGTCAGTGGTTAACAACTCTGCAACCTTCAAGGTGGCATTGGAGACATGCACTTCCCCCAGCCTTCAGGGCTATATCTCCTTCTTTCTTTGTGAAACTACGTAGGTGGTTTCAAGAATAAAAAAGAACATGAAAGCCTTGCCATCTTTTCTAGCAAACACTTCTCCAACAGAATGATCTGAAATGGGAAGGAAGCATGAAAGAGGCTTTATTGTTTTTGAGAGAAAGGTTAATAGCAAGAGCTGCATTTAAAAAATAAAAGAAAACAAAAAAAGTGAGGGAAATGAAAAAAGCCCTGCAGCTATATCTCAATTTTGTTCAAAGCAATAGAGAAGTAGACAAGTGTCTCCCTATTTTTTTTGGATAATTTTACAGACAGGCAATTTAAAATACTTTATTTGTTTCTTTTTTCTGGGTTTTTTTTTTTTTTTTTTTTAGTATCCAACTACATGCAACAAACTCAAATGTAAACTCTGTATGTACCATCCTCTAACAAACCAGTGCACCTTCTGAGAGGACTCCAAGAAAAGGAGTAAGATTCAAACCCTACAACACCACTTTCTCTTTTCAGGTTTTCAGGACAGCTGGACAATAAGGAGTTCTAAATTATTCTGGGTGCATACTAAAACCCGACTTTTTTGGGATTTGCAATTTTTTCAACAACTATCAGTAGGGCTAAGACTCTAACTTCATTTGCTTCGGACTACCAAACAGCTACAGAAGATTTGGCATCTTCTTTTATTACCTGTTTGGATTGAGATCAACTGCTAACTAGAAATTAAGGGCATTGTTTAACCCTGGCAGCATTCCTTAGATTTCAGTGTTGTTTATATAGAAATATATTTGGCTTGAAAACGGTTCCTTTAAATTGATCCTCTGAGTCTTCTTAACCCTGTTAGTAGTGGGAGATTGGGTATACGGCATTATTTTCTGAGATTTGCCTGTGGTTTACTTGAAAAAGCCACTTTTCTATAGTTGCATTGACACACAAATGGAACCCGCACTTAACCCTGCCACATTTCCTAGCTGAACACTAGCTGATCAAAGATTTCCACTCTTTGTTGTCAAAAAGATGAACTGTTTTCTGTCCAACTCAAACAGCCCTACTATATCCAGACCAGTCACTTTCCAGAAACTATGTAAACCACAATACCAAGTCTTGACCACTAACGTCTCAGAAGATTTCCCTCTTTTGACTATGGGTTTATGTATACTTTTCTTGCTGTGACAAGCAATTTTGAAAACAGTCTGAAGTTCCATTTGTGTATGTCATTTACAAGTTACAGTGCTTTTTGTCTTGTATACCAGGGTGGAAACAACAGTCTCTGAATTGCTCCTTCCTGAACGGCCTCTCTTAAAACTATGAAAAGGAAAAAATGGGAGAAATTAAGGAGGAAGCAAACCCACAAAAGCATCAACACTATGTACCAAAATACTACTGCTAGCACAGATCAGTGTCTCTACTGGATGTCTGAGATAGCTGAAAAAGAGAACAGATGCAATGACTCATGTTTCTAAAGGTACAGCGCTTGTGATCAGAGCTGAGTTTCCTGGATTGTTAAATCAGCAACTTTCTTAAATGCTGAATTAAAGATGTTTTAAATAGTATTTCAAAGTTACAGTTGGTTACATTTGAGTGTGCTGACCTTAACAATGTCACATTAAATATTTTCTTTTTAATTAAGGTAATACCTAAGCTCTGAAGATGGTATTGGTTTTCACTTCATTAATTTTGCCGTTAAATGGAAAGTAAGACACAGATTATCAGAGCTGCATGCCAGAAGGGCCCTTTCAGCTAACCTGAGCTGTCACAACGCTCACAAGGTGCAGAGCCACCAGTTTCAGGGCTAGGCAGGCTGTGTGTGCAATAAGAGCCCCAAGCCAAGGTGGGCTCAGCACTCACAGCCCCACAGTCAGCTCAGGAGTGGCCAGCACACTCCATCCTGACAGCCACTCAATACACTTCAGCTTCTGCACAGATAAAGGGGAACCTTTTTCCCCAGAAGCAGGTGGGCTGTTCTGCAAGCTCCTTTTCTGTTAGCTGCTGGAATATTAACACTGGTATCCTTCCAGCCTGATAAAGGGAAAATTTATATATGCCAGCAATAACTTAGGAAGCACATGACCTACTTCGGTTACCCAAGTTTAACCAGATTGCAGCATGATAAAACACTGTTAATCATGTAACATAATCCTACAGTTTCAAGAGGATTACTTAAATTTGAATTAGAAATTAAAATTAGTTGTGCTATACAGAGATTTTTATAATAGGGAAGTCTCAAAAATTCAAAGTACTTCAAACTAGGAAAGCTAAAAATGTGAAAGTACGAGATATACAAAATCATGTATTGAAATACATGAAACTTAGTATTGAATGTAATGAAACTATGAATGTACATAAAACTATGTATTGAATAATGAAACTGAGAAGTTAAGTCAAGCACTTTGATTAATCTTTTCTGATTAACAGATAACTAATGAAAGTTTGTTATCCATTTTTTTTGCGTTTTTAGACAACACTAGTTCATAATCTAGGCACATATTTGCTATAAAGTATTGTTGAGATCATCTCATCAGGAGTTAATACTCATAGAGATAACAAAGCTTTCTAAAGATGCAGTTTTCTTTTCAAGAAACCAAGAATAAAGAACCTTGTACTCCAGAATATAAATTGAATTGATAGTGCTTAGAGAAAAACTTTGCAAAAGCCCAAACCAGGACCTGCTTCCTCTCCTTGTGTTGATTTTGCGTGGTAAAAATTACTGGCCAAGAAATTCCTATCTGCAACATATTGATAATTCTTTTGTGTTCAAAATTATCATTCTGAATACAGGAGCTCTTAAAAGGTTTTGTCATGGATCTGGGTCCCATTTCCATGAGCAGTAAATGTTAAATATCTTTTTCAAAATTAGGCCTACTCATCTAATATATGATGAAAAGAAGCTCCTTTACCCTTCATAATTACAAGAGAAAAGTGTTAACTGTTTAGACAAGTAAACAGCTTTCCTCATGCTCTCTTTTTGAAATTTTCACATTATTCTTGCTCACATGATTTATTACAGAGTAAGGGAAGATTCTCATTGGATCCATTCTGAAAACACCAGTAGCATATCACTGCTCACCAGGTAAAGAAGGACAGCTGGCAGAGCATTTAGTCCAGTGGCTGGAAAATAGCAAGTAATTGTTTTTTGTGAGGGAAGTTATAGTTTAATAAATCAACTGGAGAGCTTCATGTCAGAAGATCTTAATCCTACTCTTGTGTTGGAAGGGACTTGCTGTGTAACTTGGAGGAACGATAATAACAATTTTCTCCCTCTGTTTCTATTTCAAATGAGAACAATGTTTTTAAGTGGGTACAAACTGCTCAGAGATCCCAGAATGGGAGAAGTCTACACAAATGCAAACCTCACTGAAGTATTTTCTGACTTCTTACGGAGATGTTTACAGGTTGAACAATTCCTGATTGCAGGATAGGATGTTTCACTGCACAGTCCACCCCTCCTGTCTGCAACTGTTCTCAAGGGACACACATAATCATCACATTTGTCACAATGGCAATGGTGATAATGATACCTTGTGCACTAATGAAAGGCAAGTACATATTTCACTTTCTGTGAGGGTTGGTGCTTGGGCAACACTGCGTGCCAACTGTCTCTGTCCACAGCACAACCTGTAATTTAGTTAACAAAATGAGCCATTTTAGAGATCAACCATTATCCTGCCTGTCTATATCCATTTACTGCTGCTACCAATGATAAACATAGTAGGTCTTACAAACAAGGCCTTCACGGCTGGAAAAATATTAACAGAAAAAAACAGGACTCTTGCTCAATCTGATCTGAGTAGTCAGATCTTTTTTACCAGAGCTCCACAACTTCTGCTTCTTCTCATTTCTAAAGTTAAACAAAAATATCTTGGACATATGATTTATTCTCACATTCGCATCTTCACTTCCAGCTTCCTTGATACTGACAGGTTTTTGTGTGCTAGTTGTGGTCTGACAAGAAATTCTCTCTAAAATCTCTTCCGGCTTTATGCCCACCATGTATTTTGAAACCCATTGAAGAGGGATACTATGGTTCAGTTAGTCTCTTAACCAAATGAAATTTTAGGGGTCCATAAAGAAACAATGTTTGCCACTACTGATTTCACCTGCCATTTACATGAAATGTGATGAAAGAATACAGAATATTTTGATCTATTTTTCCCCTCTGTTGATGGACAGCTATATCCAGACCCCTCTCCTAATCAGTAGTGGGACCACTGTTTACAGTTCAATAGCAGTCAAGTGCTGAGTGAAATTCTGAGCATAAGTCATTCCATATCATGGTCTACTACTGCGAGTCTCACTCATTTTTCCCTCAGTATTTAGTTAACATTTGGTACTGCATTGTCCTTTAATTCAGTTGCTATTTACTCCACTCCTGCATCCCCATTAAAAAAAAAAGAGAGAGAGAGAGCGCGCACGAGAGAGCGCGAGAGCGAGCTTGTATCTTTGAAAATTGCAAGGATTTGTGCATCACAAGAAGTGGGAAGAAGGATTTGGTTTAGCCTTGAGGGCTTTGGAGCACTGCCAGAAGAGCCCTAATTCATTCTTTGAGAAGCCACTCAAGTCCCCCACTGTCACTGCTGATGAGGGGCATGCACACTCCCTGCTCTCTGAATGCAATCAACTTAGGTCTTAATGACTCTCCAGATGATTTCAACTGTCTAGAGCCATAACCTAATCAGAAGGATTTCCACAAGATTCGATTCTGAAAATGGTAAGTTGAAGAGAAACTTTATCTTCAGTCAGAACTTCACACAAAGGTACTGCATTGGACCAAAAAAGGTGGAAAAGGGATGATATCAGGTCTGGATTACCCTATTTATACCACAATACTAATGCTACGCTACCATTTAATGACAGTGTTGTGCAATTTACTTTGTAAATAGTTGTGAAAAGCTGCGGTACCTACTGAAAGACATATATTATTCTCAGAGTGCAATAAAAGCTGTGGCGATCTTTCATATTTACTTCATACTTAAAAGTCAAGTTGATTTACTAGAAAAATTATGCAGCTATTCATACACTATCCTATGGAGTACAGCCATAGGATACTGGAAGGCAACACAGACATGTTTGGGTTTTGGTAGTTTTCTTTAGTTTGNTATATATAAAATAACAGAAGAAAAAGTGCTGTAAAGGATTAACAATTATAAAAACACAGCAAAAAGAAATTAGGATCAAATTTGCTGGGTTTTTTTCAGTATGATAAAGAAAACAATGCAGGCACTCTGCTTAAGCAGCCCCATCTTAGCTAGTTGTCAGTGCTGTGGAAAAGGATGTAAATAACAAAGAAACATATCTGCAGCTGGCACAAAATTATTTAAGTTGTTTCTTAGTAGAATATCT
>VWZN01002273.1:952442-963382 GCA_013396955.1 Regulus satrapa | reverse complement strand
AAAATTATGCAGCTATTCATACACTATCCTATGGAGTACAGCCATAGGATACTGGAAGGCAACACAGACATGTTTGGGTTTTGGTAGTTTTCTTTAGTTTGGAGTTTTTTTGTTGCTTTTTGTTTGGTTGTTTTGGGTTTGGTGGTCTTTTGTTTCTATTTTTTGTTTCTAAAATATTTATTATGCTTGCGACAATGAGGCACCTGCAAGCCCTATTTCATTGGTAGACTGTAACAGAAATAATTGCCACAAATTATTAAAATATGTCAATATAAATCCAGTATTCTTTCTATAAACAATGAAATGCACTAGAACTCTGGATCTACAAAGACGTAATAAAACACCAAATAAAAGAAAACAAATGTCAGNAAAGAAATGCATGCTGAAAATAACTAATAACTTCATGTGTACTGCCAGATTTCAAATTAACTGGAAGCACCAAGAAAAAAGGCCCCTGTGTGTGCATCTTAACCTGTCAAGGTCTAAACATGAGATACAACATGGGATGAAGACCCTAAATGAGGGACATAGCAAAACCACTCAGGCAGAAAACGTCAAATATTTGGGAATTTATTGTGATGGATTTTTTTTTCCGGAACCTCTGCTCAGTTTTTCTGTATTTCTGATACAGTCAAGTTTTGACATTAAAATCTGTCAGAAACCAAAGAGCAACAAAACATAAGTTAATCTAGGACCTTAAAAAAAAAAAAAAAGCTAAAAAAAAAAGTTATATTGCTTAAAAAGACAGATACTGAAAAATATTTCTACATATATGTTAGCACATGTAGCATCCCTAACCCTGCATCCTACAACATGTCCAGATGGATGTTGATCAGATGAATCACTGGTCTGAAGGATAATATTCACACCTATGGCATTGCAATGCAATCCAGTTTTGCCCTTCATAGCACTTTGTCAAGATGTACATAGGCAAGGCACATATTCAACCTCCTTTTATTTTTTCCTTAGATTATAAAGGAGTCATTGCTCAGACTGGCATCTTGAATTTTCCAGATTGTGACACATCTCTGATGGATGGATGATTCATGTCAAATGAACCAAAGCCATGCACAGCCTTACATCAGTGATGGAAAGATGCTTAAAGCACAAGCCAAGTGTGTTTATTTCTTAGGGTACACTATTCCAGGCAAGGCAAAAGAGCAGCCTGCTTGGCTTTGTGGGTGATGCAAACAACGGAGGCAGAATTCACATTGCATTAAGTGTTTTGTAACAACTTGCAAAGCAGAGAATATGATCTGACAAAGGGGCGGAACACGTAGGAAGAAAAAACCTTACGAATATTTGGCAGCATATCCATGGGTTAAATATGTAAAATGTGAGAAACATAAGAAGTATTTAAGGAATTTAAGCTACAAAAAAATTACTCCTCTCCAAATTCTGAGAGTTCCCTACTGACATAATTAGAATAAAAACAAGCCACACAGACAGGGCAGCAAACTCACCTTGGGATATGATCTAGTTTAAGTAGATATGGGGCTGCTAAGAACTAAGGTAGGGGAAATGCAAAGGGATTCCTGTTTTTCCCTTACCTTGCCCTTGTTCCAAGCAGTTGTACTTCTGCAAGTCTCATGAGTTAAAAAATTTATTTCTTACCAGAGCAGGATCATTACATTTCTATCTGTACCCGCTGGGATGAAAATAAGGTCAATGTGTCACAAGGAAGAGGATCTCAGTGTGCAAAAAGGAAGAACATTACTAACAGGAAATCAGTGAGCCACACATATGCCTCTCAGTTCTGCACACTATGAGAAGATCTAAAATTCTGATATCAGAAAGAACAAATAAAAATGAAAGAAGGAAAAAAAATCAAATAACAAACACGCTTTCTTCACAGCAGTAGATGTCTTCAGGTTCTTATTAATGCATTCAAGAGGAGAGGATAAACAAGCCACATAAGTATCCATAATCTAAATCTCTATATCTATGTTCTTTGTACATAACACAGACCTGTTTGAAATGATTGTGTGTTTGGTTGTCCACTACTGATCTACATTCTTGTCTGCAGAATGTACCAATCTATTTTCACATTTAAATTAAAACCATCCTGTTCAACCTGGTCAAATTATTATATGGAAATCTAGGATTGGAAGACAATATGGCTGTGGATGACTTTAATGGAGTGGACAAGACAGAAATGGACGTTTTTACATATATCTACATTGAAAAGAGAAAAAAAAGTCTAATAGCAGGTACAACCACCTTGTCTTCTCTTCCCCTGCCTCCATACCTTCATCCAAACAACTCAGTATTAAAGTATCAGGATAAGACATTTCACATTTCTGTAAGATCAACCTGACAGCTTACCAGCTGTTTCTTTACTCTTCATCCCACAATGGCATGAGTAATCGAAAGAGTGTTCTCACTTTCTCTGCTAGCAGCATGGTTACCTGCTGTTCACTTCTCCTAGTCTATTCCCTGAGCAGTGAAGTACTGTCTCTTTTGTATCCCACTCACTTTGCAAACCACAGGATTTGATATTGTGTAAGAGCAGCTATTACCTCTATCTCATCCTAGAAGTTCTCATGCTGAAAAAACAGCTTCTCATTGCTTTTCTCTAGCATCACTGCCCCAAAGATACATTGGTAAATTTTTTGGTGCTATTACACTACCTTGGCCTGAAGAAGAAATGTATGGGCCAACATGTCTTTCATCTGTCTCCTTAATTACTAAAAGAGCAAAAGTACAAGTATTGAATAAGAGATAAACTTGGTCAATTTGGGGAAAGGCCCTTCTCTCTTACAGGTGTCTAAGAATGAAAGGCACTAGTGCAACAGGCTTTAAAGAGGGGCTATGAGTCTTGTACTCTCAAAATACAAGGCTCTTAGGTAAAAAAACAAACTAAAATAAAATCCCTACCTAGGACCTGAGCCAATCCTTGCAGATATGTGAAACTTATCCTGGGTTCCAGTGTATCACCTGAAGTCTAGAAGTCTGAAGAAAGTACATTCAGTGTCACAATCAATAGCTGGAAGGACACTTGAAAAGCAAGCGTGCCCCAAATTCTCTGGTAAGTCTTGTGGGTTAACATCGGTCATTATGTCAGCCTGAGAACATGTAAGGGACCAGGATCTGTGCAGTCTTACTAAACAAAAATCATTTCCCCCCCCCCTTTTTTTTTTTTTTTTGTTTTAATATTTTTTCCTGTTGCCTGTGCCATTCACTGTTTTCTGAATAATTGTGTCTGTGTAGGTAAAAGGCCAGTGGGATTTGTTAGCCCTTCTGGCAAAGCATGCAGGCGTGTCCTAAAATGGACAGCCAGACTTCCACTGTGTTTGCCAGTGCTGTACAACTGGCCTTTTTAAAATGCTACAAAACAGAAATGGGCTAAAGGAGGATGGCAGTATTCACCAAATGGCATCTCCTGTCAAATGCACGTGTTGCTCTGGATAGCCACCTGGGTGAAGAAGTAAAAAGCTATTAACACTGGGATAGAAACAGACATCCAATATCCCCACCCACACAGATGGAAGGAAATAGAACACTTCATTGGTAATGGTTTTCAGAAGGGACATAAAGCAGGAAACAAAAGAGGACAGACACCAACAGGGAGTTTTTTTGGTGTTTTTTGTTTTCTTGGTTTTTTGTTTGGTTTTTATTTTTTTAAGAGGTTCTTTTTTTCCTCCCTTTCTCTCTCTCATCTAGTGTCTAATCCATAAAGGAGCCTAAATCTCATCTTAAAAAACCCCTCTGTTCCTGGATGCACTTTACAGACAATGAAGTATGAACACAGGAAAGCACTGTGCCTAATAAAAAAGGACTTTCCTGTCTCATTCTCTGTAATCATATAATAGCATCTCACATACCAAATAAATGGAGACATAGAAAGAAAGACAGACATAGACATAGAAAAGAAAGCTCAGGATTCAAACTGTGAGGCATAGGTAACACCAAGTTTCTTCACAGCTTTTGATTTCCTGTAGCTCTCTCGAAATAAGGTAATAAACAAAGTCAACAGTAATAATACTGATACTGCCAGCACTAATAATTTATCCTGTGACAGAGCAAGAAGAAACCACTGAGAAAGTGGCCTTGCCAGACTCAGTGACAGGACAGCATTCATAGTATAAAGGACACATGATGCAAATGACAAACACAATGGGATGCAGGGCAGATAATGCTTGGTTTGTCTTCAAACAGGACTTATTTAGCAGTAGATGAGACGGAGAAAAGATATTGATAGAGGAGACAAGGAAACATGAGACAGACACCAAGACTCAGAAGGAGGGAAGCAACAGGGAAAAAAATGGATTTAATCACCAGTCAACAGAGATGGTAGGAAATATTGTATGTATTTTTGTTCTCTACGTAAATTCTTTGAAGAAAACAGTTACAGAACAACACACTGAAGTCATAGCAAAAGATACATTACAGAAAAGTCACTATTATTATCACTGTTTAATAAAAATTCCTTTTCTATACAGTCACAGCTCTAAGACTGTCACAAAGCATTCTGACACACATTGAAACCAGAACATGGCACAACAGTTAGCAACTAAATAAAGGCACAAAAGAAATTTACAATCAAACATGTTTAAGCAATTTGGGCCCAGGAACTAATCCGCCAATGGGAAGTCAGTCCACTCAAAAACTATTAGCTTGGGAGAAATGCCATAATGGGAAAGCACAGGTATAAATTTCAAGTGGATAACAGCCCCATTTGAACTGGGCCAAGGAAGCAATGCTAGCACACTTTCTGCTGCGAAAAGCACACAGAGATATTTAAAGACCATAAGCACAGTTGGAATGTCACTTCTACCATCTGTCTTAAATTGATCCTCTTCAATAATTGTTCCACTCAACACAATTTTGAAGGTCTCCTTTGTGTCAGCTCTAACAGCAAGAAAATATTTTAGCCCAAAGCCTTTAAAATGGTCCTTAGTTCCCTTCACACTTACCACAACTTGTTGAATGAAAAAGATTATAGTTAAAACCAAATACAGCATCCAGAATTTATAATGGGAATAAACAAGAAACTCATATGCACTTGTTGAGTTTGTTTTGGTTCTGTGTGTGCATGTTTGTTTTTATTATTCAAGATTTGCCACAGAAAAGTCAAAAACAGCATTTCACAATCAGGTTTATGCAAAAAACCCCAACCCAGTAGTGATGGGAAATAGGTGAAAATAGTGCTAATATGGTTGACAGTAATGCTTGCTCCACCAGTCTCCAGAAAGCTGGTTTTACTTGTGTAGACAGCTCATTATATCAACTCTATTCACAGTGTCAGAATCACTACAAAACAGAGTATAGACAAGTCAAATTTTAATGGTCATGCTTCCTGAGAATGTGTCTGTTCCTTTGTAAAACTGTTTTATTTCAACCAACAAGCCCTGTAATTTGACTTTGGCAAAGCAGAGCTGATGGTTCCAACAAGATCTGCGGTCATTCTGCACTTTTATTATAGCACTTGATTTTAGCATAGATTAAATTCTCCATGGCTTTAACCAAGTGTAAATTTTTTAAAGCTTTGAAATAAATAAAACTTCTCCCTTCATATTCCCAAGAAGAGCAACTGTGAGAAATGAAAACATACTGAAAGTATGGAGATGACATCTAACTGATACCAAATTATCAAATTTGGAGGTTGCTGTCAAATAAAAATTCAACCCACTTTTATAGAAACTGTTAATATTGATGTTAAATCATCCATCTCCTTGAATGATTCCAGAAAATGTAAAAGTTACCACTGTGAGTGGGATTTAATCCTGTATGTGAGACAGTGATTACCAGAACCTCACACTGTGAATTGTAAATACCATGCTCACTGTATGCAAGCATGACTCATCGATCTATCTGTACAGATGAACTGCATCACTTCTGAAATGAGATGGAACATTACATAACCTCAGTAGCACACAGCAATGTCAAACATTACTTTAAACCAGGAAATGCTTACTCAAGCAATGTAGAACTTAATTATAACATAATTTGACCCATATGAAAGGCCTGTACGTTTTTCCCGATGTTCTTGATTTCCTAGAAATGTTCTCGCTTTTGCTTCAGGAATTGCATATATAAGCACAAAGCAACATAAACTCCCTTTAGTTTTTGAAAGCTACTGAGTTCACAGGCAGGCATGCCCTGTCTACAGCCATACCTACACTTCAGAGCGCTATGGAACAGACATACACAAGAACAGAGCACATCAGCAGGACACTGCTTTGAACAATGAGCTCTCTGCAGCAGGACAGGTTCTTCAATACCTTCTCTGCGGGGAAAGATGGGATTTCGGTCCCCGCCTTAGTCAGACAATTCAGACATGTATTCATAGTTGACTAGAATATTCCCATTCTCAGCAGTGAGTAGGAGCACTTTCAGAATGAGAGTCTACCCATTTATCCCAAAGGCATGATCTGCTCACCAGGAGCACCTCTCCCTCTCCTGGCTACAACCAGAAGCCAGAAAACACCAGCCAGAAAACACCACTGGGCTTAAAATACAAGTTCACAGCTGATGATAAATAAGCTATATAGATCACATTACAACTGAATTACTTTTCCTTCCATAGTTCTTTTTCATTGCTATCATCCTCTGACTATACCAAAATAAGTGTGAAAATTTAGCAGGTGTTTTGGCCTACTGTTTTTAAGGAAGACGCATAATCTCAAAATGCACTTATTTGCCATCCTTTGCTATTACATAGCTTATTGACCTCAAGTGGCCCACATATATTTTCAAGTAATTATTTTCAATACATATATTTGCCTCTACTGTTTCATTTTATAACCGTCTAAAAGTATTTGGGTTTTTAAAAAATAAATTATTATGCCAATAACATGTGAAATATATATATACTAAACATGCTGGAGTTATAAAGACCCCAAAGAAATAACAGCACTCTGAATATGAGAAAGGTGGTCAAGACATGAGTGTTTTCATCGAATATGCCATAGTCTTGTTTTCTCCTAAACAGCAAACCTTTAAATGTATTGTGTGACACCTCCACTCCCCACAAACTGTGTGGAAGTTGCCGATCTTGTCTTAATCAAAACACTGGGACAGAAAGATAATAAAACTGTATACATTATTACTGAAACACTTTCCTGTGTTTATTTTTTTAAATCCTAGTTTTCCATGTACTGCATTCTCATTAGATTTTGATGCAGTCAGCATCAGTTTCTAAACAGCAATAGTAAACCTCATGAATCATTTTGGCAAAACCTTCCTTGAAGTGACTTTGAAAAAGAAAGAACTTTTGCTAGCTTTATGTTATTATCTTTGAAAACCAGCACCATCACACACTTAAGTACATATTCTCCCACTCATAAACAGTAACATACTTACAGCTAACTTTCTACCTCTTGCAGTTTGAAACTTCAAAAAATCACTTTCCTAATATGTGCTTCTAATTAAATTTCAGTCCCTAACCACAGCTGCTGTGATTCATGCATACCCTGCAAGGTTCAGTGTTAATTAATGAGGGCTCTTTAAATTCTCTGAGCCGGGGTGTGGGAGAGAAATAGGGTGTATGCAAGACATGAGGATTTCTCACAGTTGGTTGTAGGGTGTTGTGATGCCCCTCTGGGAGGCAGCTCAATTACAGTATGCATCCAAACAAGAATGAAAAAGGAGGTGGGGAACTGGGAACAGAAACCCACACAGTGTATTATTCATAAGCAAATATATAATTATGCAGTCTCATGAATTAGGGATCACGTTTAAAGAAAGACAGAAAAACTGTGTCAGAATATTGCTTAGCAGTGTACTGGTTTAATATTCCCTTCTTCCTACAAAAATTTAGAGGTAAAGTGGGACACAGTCAACAGATCCCAGGGGCCTCTAGGCAATCCAGGGACAATTTCTGACAGGTACAATCTCAAGTATTAATAAATTTCATGGAGTGTGGATTTCTACAATCCTCTCTGGGATTGCAATTCAAGGCTGCAAATGAAAGCACCCAGCAGCTCAGCATCTCTAGAGATAAGAAATTTCAAGGTGAGATTCTTGAGCTTTGCTAAATAAGCAAAGCAGTTGGTCTGGCTCACATTCATGTAAGTTCATAAATGATCACATTTACTATCATGTCTTATGCACAGGGCAGGCTGCTTGAGACAACACACTTCTCTCTTCAACTAAATGTCTGCCAGTTGAGAACACATCTACTCCTCACAGGTGGCACAAAATATTGATCTGGGAAGGCTATAATTGGTTGGATACAAGGATGAGCATTTGACTTTTCTGACATTTGTGCTTCACTATTTATTTTTTATGTAATTGCAATATTCTGCCTCTCAAAAGCATTTCTCATTCTTTATGTCTGTTCCCAGCAATGCAGCACAGAAACGATAAGACCCCAGTATCAGAATCTAAAATTAAGTAGCTGATACCTAAATGAAACCTCAGAGGGGAGGTTTAGAGGAACAGAACATAAATGAATGAGGAAGGATTTGGCCTTAGCTTTCTCTAGTGCTTCCCCTTACAAAATATTCTTTGGTACATTTAGCAGTCCTGAGTTGAGTAGTCGTATCCTGGTCTCTATCTTACCAAACAACTGATGTTACCAGTGCTCTGAAAACTCCAATCCCACAGCTGATAAGCATCATGCTTGCACTTAGGGTGGAATCACATCTTTCCCTCTCTTTCAGAGAGAAGCCTGCAGTAAAGACATCAGCAGAAAGCCTTCCCAGACTCAATTTCATGTTTGGCCCCCTGAGGACTTTAAGTAAGTTAGATAGGCAATAACCACAAAGCCTCTCAAAACACATTATCTTTTCATGTCAGTAGGAATTCTGCATAGGATTAGAGCAAAACACCAGATTGTTAAAGTAACGGGGAAAAAAAACCAAACCTCTAATTCCATATCTATCCCAACCTAGTGCTTATTGTTCCTTGCTGGTTTGGAAACCCTAACCCAGGGATACTCAGTTATTGTTTTTAAATACAGTACCTGAAAATGTAATCATTACTTTTTCATGCCAAGGACTGGCTCTGACTCTGCTGTGCTGTTCTGAGCTAGGTACTCCCTTTGCAGGGGATGCATTGCAGGTTCTCACAACATAAAAAGAGACACACAAAGCTAAAGCTAGCATGTTGCCATGGTCTAAGCAGAATTTACCCTCGGCCTAGATCTAGATCTGAGTCAAACTCAGGAGAAGCCTTAGAGAAAGCTCTTCAAAATTTTCAGCAGGCAGATGGGGCTGCTCCAAATAACTGGTTTACCAATGGAAGCTCTTTCAGGATATAGGTTCTCAGCTGTGGTTAACATCTTCAGGATTTTAACACTTGCATCTTGCCTAATAAATACAGAAACTGCAGATAAACTGCCACAGGAGCTTTTTTTTATTATTTCAGATGGCAGGTTGAAGCCAGCAAAGTTTAGGAGCAGCACATTGTCTTCTGCCTATTTCTGTCTCCAACAGGTGACAATTATCACCAATTCCTTCTCAGATAATTTTGCCATTGGCAAGCCCTCTATTTCCCAAAGCAATTAAAAACTGGTTAGTCTGTTTCCTTACAATACAAATAATTTTTGACACTTAGATCTTAAAAGACAGGAGAAAAAGCTTTCATTTCTTTTCCTCAGTGTACTCAAGAAAAGATGCCCTCAGTCTGACCCTGTGGGAAAGAAGGATTTTTCTTTCATTTAGACTACAGGAAGAATTCAAAAACCTCATCAAGACAAGTGATGCATGGAATTGCAGCCCTACTTTGGCAATTCCTAAATATTATAGCAAAATACACCTTTTTAGTTGAAGAGGCCTAGTTTTCCAGAGTCAAACCAGACAGGCTTCAGTTCAACTCAGTTCTGTAATCTCATTTATTAAATTTGTCATAGATTTTATCCTATTCCAATTTATCCCAGACTACAGGATCATGGGGCTGCTATCCTCCAGAACTTGAATACTTCTTTCTACCAGTCTTTTTCCACTACAGATCCACTACCTTTCTAGCACTTATTCATTCGTTTTGAAAGGGTAATCTTTTAACCCAGTTATTTATTTCAGAGTTATAAGAAGCTGTATGAAAAAATTTGCACAGATCAGAGGCTTTGCTTCATCTTCATGCCTCTGATTCTCTAAAATGTAATTTGGTATAGGCAGTTCAGATAACACAATGAAGAAAATTATTTGTGCCCTCATCTATGTAAGTTTGCGTTTTCTATACCTTTTTTTGACCTCTTTAGCACATAGGAGGTTGTTTTCTCACAAGCATTTCTGACCACATATAAGACAATGATGGAAGAGGCATAACCTCTTGTAGCACTCACACAGAATACTACCACTACCTGCTACAGAAAATTTTTCAACAGATTCGAGATTTGCCATTAAATGCTAAATGTTTGGCCAGGAGTGAAGATAGTTCCTCTACCATAAATTGTAAAGTACCTCTTCTGTCACATCCTTTAGGGCCACTAATATAGTAATTTTTCAGGGCTAGCATTTATTTCAAATAAACTGAAAGCCCATTTAAAATAAACCATGGCACCCAGAGACCTGAGTATAAAATTGCATTTGTATGTGCTTGTTCACAGCACTCAGCAGCAAGACACAAGAGAATTTTCCTCTGTCCTTCCACATCCCCTTGTCTCACAACTTCTATCAGCATGGAGGGAAAGTAACATCAACTTTGATAGTACCTCTGAGGTAACCAAGCTGCTCAACAGAAAAAGCCCTAGGCAAATACTTTATTATCCCTCAAGACAAATACAACAAAGAACTGACAATTCCCTGTATAATGCAATTATTTCCACCTTTAAAGACATTTTAGAGTATCCTATGACATGTTTCATCTATCCATTACATTTTCAGGATGCAGGACTCTGTTCCTCCCTGGGGATCTGTCCCTCACTCCTTATGTGATCAAATGGCCGAGGCCTCCAGAAAATCTTAGAGACTGAACTAACACTTGTTTGAGGACTACTGCTGAAAAGAATGTTTGCTATTCTCTCAATATTCTCCACAATGCTATGAAATTAAAAA
>VWZN01002273.1:910152-952431 GCA_013396955.1 Regulus satrapa | reverse complement strand
AAAAAAAAAAAAAAGAAGTATGTATGACTAAAAACTCAAAAAAACAAAGTCAATGTGTAACAAATGAATTGAAACCTTGATGTTCTCACAAAACTGCCAAGAGATGAGTTTGTCTTTGCTTCTGGAATGCTGTCCTCCAAATTTTTATATTTGGAGGAAAGATTGCAGAAACAATATAAAACTATTTAAGGAATAGAATAGTTATCTTCCCAATTCAAATCACTAACAACACTTATTTTATTCAGACTTGAGATCCTAAGGCTTAGACGATTCTTACACTGAAGTGGGATTAGGACTTAAATCAAACCAGATATAAAATATATATTCTTCCCAGATACAAAAATGAGCCTGGCCATATTGCCATATGCAAAGACATTAAAAGCAGAAGGGTAAGCTCTTCTAACCTTTAGTCTTAATGATATTTTAATATTGCAGAATTCAGTGGAAGTATGGCTTCACCTTCTCTTTTTTTTTCCCGTCAAAATACAATGATCTGAAGTTTTATGAATTTGCCACTTTTAGAACACCAAAAAATGTACCCACAAGAAATGTAATACCAAACTTATCAGTAAGTCTAAGGTCTGTAATCAATATTTCATGTAGACTCCATCTTCATTACAACACCCTTTAAGAACTGAATATTATCCATTTATAATTTTTAACTGTAAGGCCACGCAAAGCTTTGCAATGCATCTGCTGTAACTGTTGAGAATTATCATGATAATCATGACTTTTTCCCCCCTACAAGTTGCAAAGGCAGAAAATACCAAAGTAATCTGTGTTTCTCATTAAAAAACTGGTACATAACTTTTCAAAATAATTTGGTTCTCACTTAGAAATGACTTAGCAATAGATATATATATATGCACACATGCAGGCATATATATATATATATATATAGTGGGGATGTGTAACAGATCTATATATTTATTTACAGTGCCACTCCCCAATCTTTAGACCATGTATATGATCCTCTATAGGCTGAAAAACACTGGTTTTACATTCCAATCTCAGGTCTTTCCCCTAGGTTTCCATAATTTCAAATAGGTCAAGTTGTGCTGATTAATGAGCCCTTAATATCTAGGTACAGATTGTTAAAGAATAAAACCCTTTCAGAGTTTTTGCTGAGAACAAAATTAGTTAAAGAAATAACTAGATTTTGACCTGAAATTAACATTGATTTACTTTACTGAAAGCTATGAAAATCTTACAAACTCCTACCTCTCACCCTTTATAAATAAGACCATTATTCCACCAAAACAAAACCTTTTACAAAATGGCTTTGTTCGCATGACAGAAAAAAATTGAGAAAAATAATTTGAGCTTTTTTCCCCCTCAGCTACTCAGAGTTCCTTCCATGAAGTCCAAGGAGTTATTCTATGAAACAGTGTTGTAACACTGACTCTCATAATTAGTCAGTGATATCTTGCTCAGCAATACCTGTAAAGAACATAGAAGTCACATTTGGCCTTTCACTTTCTGGAAAACAATGAACTCTACTATGCTCTTTTAATATAATTACCTGAAACTATGGAATGTGTCTCTCTTAACTTTTTAGAGATCTCTTAAAAATCTAGTTCATCTTTCGAAGTGTCCTGGAGACCCATGCAATCACATATCTCATATAAATTTTGTTTTATTTAATTGGATGAATTTTAAATGTCATGCGATAGTCACTTTGAGAACATAACAGAGAACCACTTTTGATTATGTCAAATCTTCACGATCTTCAGTCTTGTAGTTAGATTGCCCACCCTCCAGATCTTCCAACTATCTAAAGTGCTGCCTCATCTTTTTTCCGTTAATCTTGAACTATGAAAAACCCACTATTGCTCCCATCACCTGTGATAGTGTATTTCACTTTTGTCAAACTTCAGAGGGCAATACAGCCACCCCAGATACAAACCACGCTCTCTGCTTAGAGATACATCTTCCTCCTATCTACTGTACTGGGAGCCTTCAGAAGATGTTGTATTTGGGGAGGTAGTGATCTCGACCAGACCATCGGCTCTCTTGGAAACTGTACTTGGGGCTTGAGAAGCCCATTGCAGAGCAGCAGCAGCCGCTGCCTGGGAACCTGCGGGAGTGCCCTGTGCCAGCCGGTGCTGTGGGCTGGTGGTTGATGTGACAGAGGTAGCCTCACAACTTGTCACAAGTAGTTACATGATTTGGTTTGCTACTCAAAATAAAAGCACTACAGAGCAGGAGGGAGGCAGAAAACTCTCTGCAGATAGGATCTGTGCAAAGTGCTGTGGGAAAATACATCTGAGCTGCACTCAGTGCTGCACAAAAACAAGTTCCCTGACCCTGAAAGAGTGTAAAAATTGCTTGCTATCTATATTCCTCTCTTATTGAAATGGCTATCTTATTAAGCCACTTGTCACCTGGTCTTTTTTATTGAAATCCAGAAAGAGCCCATGATATTTTCCAATATCATGCCTCCTTCCTTTCTGCAGAACATCAAGCTGGTCCAAGAGGCCCAAAACTTGCTGGAATAAAACATATACTTTATTAGTAGTTTTACCTTCACACACAAGGACAGCAAATACTCCTCTAAAAGATCAATTTGTTCCTCATACTAAGAGAATACTTCATTAATTGACAAGACAAATATGGGCTGAGAAAACACACCATTAATCAATAAGCATTGGAATGATAGATGTGAGTTGAAAGCTTTGCAGCATCAATTGGCATTTATTTCAAAGTTATAGTTATTTGTCATCTGTTGTTCAGGCAGTGGTTCTTAGGCAGCCTCTGGGACATATATAAATATGACTGACAGCATGTCAGAGGGTCCCATGTCACATATGGCCTGTGATGTCCTGGGGGAAGAGTGGCTGCTTTACAGAGCCAAGGGTTCAGAGTGATACCCTTACTTGTCCATTTTCAGCATATATTGTAATATTGAAGTTTACAGACACCGAGTTGATTTATTGATTATATTAACTAGTTTTAACTAAACTAAGCCTTGCAAAATGGACAACTGTTTTAAAAACAAGGAAACCACTGCCTGAGAAGACTGATAACGTGAGCACAAGTGAACAACAAAAAAAATGGCAGTTGACATTGTGTCTACTCCTAGTTCAAGCTTCTCATTAACCAGTTTATGAGGTAAAACCAGTGACAATCTGATCTGTCAAGGACTAAGCCAAACATCCTTTAATTGCAAAAGATGTAATTAATGAATAATATGAGTTATTATATGTAAATAATGAATAATCAAGAAGACTATTCATCCATGGTCTTAATGATAAATCTTGCCCTAAAGATACACTATGCCTTGAGATAGTATGAAATCTCCACAATTAGCAAGACATTTAAAAACAAAGCATCCAGAAAATGAACACAAACATCTTACTCATGCAATATCTAGCACCTTACAGGACTTAAAGATTGTTTAGCTGTAAGAGGTTTCTTATAAGTGAAAGAAAAAGAGCCACATAGCACTGGAGAAATGCCTGTTCCTCCTGCCACAGTAAAAACAACTGGAATAATAAATGGAAAACAACACGGCAACATGGACATCTTAAATGCATTTCTTATTTAACAAGACTTTAAACAACCAGTTCCTTTACAAAACTTTGTAGTGAGATGGGGTGGGGATTGACTGTGAAAATCCTTTGTACCGCAGAGAAGTTGTCTGGTTATCTTCTGGCAAAGTGCTTTCACTGAGCTATCCAACTTAAAAATGAGTTACATACTTTTCTTTAACAAAAAAACAAATGCTCCAAATTTGCTGACCTTTTTTGAGATGACAAATGGCTGTCAGCAGTATGCTATCTAGCAAATATATTGAAAAAAATAAACACAATCTGTCCCTTCAAATACAGGTGGCATTTTAAGGATGACTACAAAAAGGTTTACTGTTCTAAGAATAAATAAAATTAAGTCATCATTTCAAAATATTGTTTGTCATCCTAATCTCATCTTTTTTTTTTAATTCATATTTTTGTGTACATTTAATAGTACACACAATATATTAGTACAATAGTACATATATGCAGTAGCACAGACAGAGTTATGACTAAATAAATACATATATGTAGGGGGTGCAAGCTCAAAAACATTTCGATGATAAGAAGGAGAAGATAAAATCAAAAAAGTTTGGAGATCACTACTACAAAGTAGTGTAGGTAAGCCAGCAGTTACAGTGGCACATAATCCACAGCATGCTGTGGGATAAGGAGTGATTCATAGAGTAAACAGAAATTGCATGTAAGAATACCAAAACCCAGAAGATTTCGGGAATAGTACTTTGCAGAGAGCCTGCAAAAAATAGTTGATTGAGCTGGTAAAGCAGGTGGGAAAGACCAACCTGTGATAAAGCTGAGGAAGAAACAGGTTTATAAGACATTGCAGAGCAGAGGGAATAGCCTATCATAGGTGCTTTACGCGCTTGGAATTACACATTCATACATCAGCAGTGAAATGCAGCTGAAGCTGTGTTACTTGTGATGATATGCTGCTGAAGTGAATTTCTCTGAGTGTCCCATGCTTATATGGCACAATGGCTTTATCTCTGCATAGAAACATTGCAGCTGCTGAAGAGGAAATAAAAGAAGATTCTTTCCGAGCAGCTGAAATCATACCTTTAAAGTGTACCATTGCATCTTTGATAGGTCCTTGTGAGACAACTGAGAAATGATGACAGAGCTGAAAATACTTCCTTGTAAACTGCAGAATTTCATCATTAAGTCTATCAATCAAAGTTCCATTTGTCATCCATCCTACACATGTAGTAATACTTATTACCAGAGGTGGGAAGTGGCCACACTCCTACCTCACAGCTAATCCTTATTGTAAATAACCAAAACAGCTATTTCTACACAACAGATCCCATAACCACAAGAGATGCACCCTTGTTCACCAAGCCCTCAAAGACCTTCATCTTATTGAACTAAAAGGACTAAAAGAGACGAAGGACTGAGTATCCTAAGAGAATGGAAGGTAGTACAATTAAGGACTGCTTGCAGGAGCGATTTTCACAAATTTTAGCTGAATGTACCACTATCAATATAAGGAAGATGAATGGGGCTTTTTTCCCTCTTTTTGAATATTCTTTAAATATTCTTGGTTAGACACCAATCTCAGTTAAATTCTGCATGCAGCACATAGTTTATATAGCAGGAGGTATGGAACAAGAACAAAACTGGCCATACTTTTATGGTAAAGTTTTCTGTGTGGCAAAAAGTTGATTAAACCCTATGCACACAGCATGAAATAGGAATACAATGAATTCAGAGGAAATACTGGGAATCTACCATAGCATTATTCTGTTTCAGGTTGCTAAGAGCAAAAAAGAGGAAATCTAAGAATTATTGTTTTTATGGTAATGTAATTTGAAAATCATAACCAAACACAGTAACTGAATGGATGGCCACTCCCTTCCCACTGAAGTGAAAAGATCACTTCCACAAGCAGTAAAGGGCCTGTGACTCACTAAAGTACCATCATTCACTTCAGACAGGTGTGGAAGCACCTCTAGCAACACACCATGCTCTTTATTATCTTCTAATTCTTCTAGAGATGCAGTACTAAGCCAATCCGGTGACATACATCTAGTTTGTTTCTTATTTCTCAAAGCATGGTTTGATTAACAGCAGTACTTGTCTCCAGATGCAAAAAGGACATACATAGTTACACATGGACCAATTTTCTCCCTTTTACAAGTGTCCTCCCTTTGGTATTGTTAAGTATGGGACATTCAAACACCAAAACAATACTAGCTTCCTCAATTCCACCTTTCAGCTCTATTCCACCTTCTAAGAGATACAGCAACTGATCCAAAAAAAAAAAAAAAAAAGATACTAAATTAAAATGAAAGCATGATACTGTGCTTGCACTCTTGAGTCATTCCTCATGGTTAAATATACTTCATCTACTCCAAGCAATTTTCCTTCAGCATTCGCATTCTTCAGAGAAGCCAAGTGCAAATTAACAGCATTTTCAGGTTTTTAGTAGACAGAACTTTGAGGCATGATACCCTCATTCTTGGAACAGGAAACAACACATCTCAAATACCATGACAGTTGCAGGTAATTCTGACATTGGTAGTTATTAGACTGACATGAAATTGACTGGCATCTACTGGACACATGGTTATCTCACCACTATATTCCCCTAACTTTTTTTTTTATCGTACACCTTTGTGAACACCACAAAAGCTTATCAGCTGAATTATGTAAATTATTTTCTTGTAAATGCCTAACAGTTACTTGAAGTGACTCCAATAGTTAAATTTCCCCGCTCAGTATTCAGCACATTAAAATTTCTGTTTCATGATTTGTTCATTAATGACACTTTAATAACTGAGCACCTCATCAGCTGCTCTAAACAAGCATTTTTTTAAAGCAAATAATAAATAATTCATAAATATTTATAATTAATAAATTAGAGAGCAGAAAGATCAATTGTTGTGTATGCTATATGAAAAGGACATTCCATTAACGACATCAACGGTGCTGTTGGCTGGAATATTAAAGAAGAGAGAACTGTGTGCTGGTGGAAATGTAATGCCTTCAATACAGTCTTCTCTTGTATCAGATTCTGCCTCAGAATTTTACATTATTTATACTGATTCAAACCTATGTTTCTACTTGATCTTGCCAACTTAAATTTCAACTCAACCTCAGTCTAGCCTTCTGACCAGCTTGGACACAAGGTTTATCCTACTTGCAGAACTCTGGGTGAAAGGTTTCTGGACTGTCTAATTAAATGTTAGTAATTCTGAAATGGAGCTCCTAAACTCCCCCCCTCCAAATCTTTTCTTTTACTGTTACTGAACACTTCTTCCTGTACTCTTTCCTATTACTGACAGGATTGTAACAATCAGAAGAAAGTGCTGCTTCTTATTCTTGCTGGCTATGCCTAAATTGGGCTGCTTCCTTTCTAGACCTCCTTTGGAGATACTCCCCCAGCTTCTCTATGGACTACTATTAAAATTGCCTTTCCTGCTCAGCTGATACAATCCCTTGCTTCCATATATCTCTCTCTCTCCTTCTTTTTTTTTTTTTTTCCCCTTTTTTGTGTCATGAGTAATATATAACAGTTTTTCAATAGACTGCAACACAACATGCAGTAATTCAGGTAAGAAGTGAAGAAAATTCCTTTAACTGAATTCAGAGAGATGATGATATTACTTCCAGGCATAGATGTACTGGGATACCAAAAGTAATATATTTTATCTTGGCAATCAAGTTTTGATGACAACATGTGGGCAAGTAGGTCAGATGAAGCAGCAGTACAATGCCCGTAGCTTACATTTCCCTTCCTTACATCTCTCTCCCCTTCCACCCTTCTTTCCTTTCTGCAGCTGATGTGGAAGGAAAAAAAAACCAAAAAACAAAAAACCAAACCAAAACAAAAAACCTGATGGATTTCTTGATACATTTCTGAAAGAATTAAGTAATTAAACTTGAGCAAAATAAATCAGTATTTTTCCAACTATCTTTTTCAGATATTTTTCTGTCTCTCAAAAATTTGAAAACATCCACAGAAGTTAAGATATGACTGAATGCATGAGAAATCATGTGCCATCAGTCACTGACATAGATTTCCTTTTGTCCTTGATTCTTCTGACTGATTGCACCAGACTTAATCTATTAAATATTTAATTGCTGTCTTTCTTGGCCTCTGAACGTCTGTAACTTACCTTGAAGCCATCTAATTTTGTATTATGCTAAGATTAAGTCCCTATGACTGTTCATCCTCTCATTTATCATTTTTCAAAATTATGCCATCTAAAAGCATTTTTTAAAGGAAGATCCAGTGGTTTGTTTTGCACCTCCTATTTTTCCTTTAAAAGAGCACAGGATGATGACTGCTGTATTCCTCCCAATTACATCAACACAAACAAAACTGGTGTATTTTATTACAACTAACAAAGGACAAAAATGGATAAACTCATGCAACAATCCATATTCTCTGATAACAGCATAAAATGTTTTAGATTATATATTTTTGCAAGGCCTGTAAGAGCAGAGCAAGAGAGGAAAAATGAGAATCTCTTAGGCTGTCTCCCTAAGAACAATTGATGGAAAGATGCCAGCAACTGCTACACAAAAGAAAACCACAAACAGTCACATAATAATTGTATGGCTGACAGTCTCTTCAAAATACCTTGATTAGCATCTGTTATAGTCCCAGTACTGAAATATCCACAGCATGAAGACACTACCAGCTGTCACCAGCACAGTTCTGAGAGACAGTCTCAGAGACATTCAATCTGCTTCTTAATCTCCCGAAAGGTAACATCACCTGCTTCATGGATAGGGAGAGGCGGTGGACACTGTTTTCTTCCTGGGATTTAGCTTAAGATTTTTGATACCATTCCTCACAGCACCATTCCAGAAAAGTTGCCCAGCTGTAGGATGAGCTGTGCACAGTGTGCTGGGTTAGGAACTGGCTGAACTCAAAGGGCTGTGGTGCATGGGGCTGCATCTGCCTGGCAACTGGTCACCCAAGCTGTTCCTTAGGGTTCAGCTCTAGGGACAGTTCTGTTCAGTATGTTTATCAGCAATCTGGATGCAGGAGCTGAATGCAGTGTTAGCAAGTCTGCTGTCATTAACACCCTGGAATGTGCTGACTCTCTTGAGGGAGAAGAAGCCTTGCAGAGGACTCTAGATAGATTTAAGAACTGGGCAATCATTAACGGTATGAAACTGGATAAGTCCAAACACTGGATCCCACACCTAGGATGGAGAAAGGCCAGGCACAATTATAAATTGGGAGGGGAGTGGCTGGAGAGCAACCCTGCAGGAAGAGATCTGGCGTGCTGGTGGGGCAACAGTTCAGCGTCAGTCAACTGTGTGCCCTGACAGTCAAGACAGCAAAACATGTCCTAGGGTGCATAAAAACCAGCAAACAGCCAGGCAAAAGAAGTGGCTGTCCAACTCTATTCAGTGTTTGTGTGGTCCCACCTCAGTACCATGCCCCACTATTTGAAAAAGGATGTTAAGGCTTTTGAAAGTGCCCAGAGGAGGGAGGAAACAAAGCTGGTGAAAGGGCTGGAAGGTGTGTTAGGAAGTGGTCAGACAGCTGGATTAGATCATTGTTGTAGGTCCCTTCCAACTGAAAATATTCTACTCCATTCTAACTGGCATGGAAACTTGGAGGAAAACAGCCCAATTGCAATATTTGCCTTGCCCATTCTACAATTTCTCTAATTCTTCAGTTCTGACAGGCTACTCAACTTGTCATCACCTCACATAAAAAAAAAATCACACTTACTCAAAGTTAATGTGACTCCATTTTAGTAAAAGTACTTTCTTACCAAATTGCAGACTAGTTGCAAGAAAGTGCAAACCAAAGTTTCAAGACTCAAGCAAGACTGAGTTACCTTCCTGTTGAGATTACTGGAAGATAGATAAATGACTATAATACTGGAAATTATTATATAATTTTGGCATTGTCCCCAATACCACCAGAAGCGAGAAGAACCATGAAATTAAAAGCTTGAAACATTGCATTTTTTATTATAAAAAGCGTAAAAAAATCCCTTCATCATCTCCAAGCAACTACCCTACATCACAAATATGCCAAGAAAGCTGGCATGAACAGTTATTTCTTTGTATTCATGGCATAACTGTAATTCTGCACAACTGTTATTTCTTTTTTATTTCTGGTTTCATTCACCATTAAATCTCCAATCCTGATTCACAAGATGTGAATCTGAGAGACAAATTACAAAATGGGAGTCAAAGAATTGGTCAAGAATTGGCTGTAAAATTAGCTCTCTTAACTTTTAACAGCATGGAGAACTGTCTAAAACTCTTATGTCAATGCTCACTGATCTTTTTTTGTTCAATTGTCCTTTACAACTAGAGGAAATAAACTCATAATGGTTGTATCATAGACATCTCTCTCCTTAGCAACTCTTCCTTCATTTTATCACAGCTTCAGTGGGCATCTGCATTTTTCTTATCTTTGCCATCTCTACATTACAGTTTAAAAGGCTTCAGGCTGTAAAACCAGCTGATTCATTGGCAAAAACTTGTCTATTGTTCACTTTCTCTTGAAGAATATGTGACTTTCAGAAGTATTTTGAACAAATTATAAACTATATGAATTACTTAATCCATGAGGGGAAAAAAAAAAGATCACGGCAGCTAGATAGTAGTAATAGCTGATAGTTTATTTTTTAAAGTTGACTTTTGAATTCTATTCAGGACATCAAGGAAACAGATGGGAACTGTATTTCCTTGTCAAGTGCTGACAACTCCTGAGTGTTATAAGATATGCTCATTGAAAATGCAAGGAGCAGAACACCCCATGCAATCTAACTCCTGCGCCTGAGATACAGGATCTCTTCCCAAAGAGGCAGATATCAAGCTGCTCTTGCCCCTGTGACACTTGGATTTTGTTTGGTTCCTCCCATTCCCTTCTTCCTTTCGCATTTTTGAAAAAAATTTTGTCAACTTCCAGTTTACAAACACTGGGCTTAAATAAAAAGAATATTCCAATTGTTTATGTACATAGCTCAATCCCTTCTACTGGCTGTGGTAAAAACAGTCCTGCCTCATGCATAGCACAGCTTAAAAACTGAGCACAATCTCCTTTTGATCAGAAGCTGACATCTTTGGTGTGAAAGCACCAGAGAAATTCTGAGGGACACTACATGATAATATGGCAACATGGTGGTGACTGCACGTTACTAAGATGATCTTTATTGTGGGCTGATTGGGTCTTTCCACACATTAAAGTAACACGCAAATTCAATTTCATAGCAGCAAGTTTGCACATTTATAAAAATGTGTGAAATAAAGAGTTGGTACTAATATCCAAAGTTAAAAATGTTCAGAAGCACACTGCATTTACATCAGTGTACATCCACTCCCAGCATAAACTGCTCAGCATATAATCAGTATAAACTTCTTGCAACAGTAAACACGGCTTCTAATCTGATCCAGATATGTCCAGTTTGGAGTGTGATGGATGGGAACCACTGAGGAGCAGTTGTTTCACAGCACAGTGATGGGCCCAATGTTCGCATAAGCAAATGCCCCTTAGAGGCTTCTATACCTTGGCTAGATAAATCAGAGGGGACCTGTTTCAGTGTTGGTGACAGTCCTGATCTGACTTGGTTTGACTCAAGTCTTCCACAGTCCTTTCCACCCACAGTTTCAACTACTCTATCTCATTATTTCTTTTGAGTTTAAAGGATTCTATAACCTATTATAACTAGAAATAATTTTATCATATCAAAGTAGGCTTCTTTTTTGACTAATTGCTGCATTCCACCAAAACATCACAACAGCAGGTTTATGGCAGGAATCCAGCTTTAGACAGAAGTGAAACAGTATTTTTAGGAATGAAGAAATTTTGCTTACTGCAAATATGTTGTTATATGGATAAGAACATCTTTCCAAAGGCTTAAATAGTAATGACCTCTGTTCATTTTTACTGTTTAAAATAATAACTAACTTATAGCACAATAAAATGATATGTTATATAAAATATTTTATCAGAAGGAAAGAATATTATGCTCTGGAGTCAAAGCAATCACAGCAGTGCCACAGTAGTTGCCAATGGAAAAATACAAACATACTGACCAGTTTCAATGTTGGTTAGCTCGGCAGAGAAGCTGTTAGCATTATTTGTGACAGTAACGTCAAAAAGACCAAGCAGAATATCTAAGTTGCCTCCTTTTGTTTGGCACTCTGGCAGTATCTGCCAATTTATCTCACACCCCATTCCCAACAAATTATCTCCCCTTCCTGTACTTACATAATGGCAGCGATGGGATACTTCACACTTCACTTACAGTTCTAGGGCCTTACTGACAAACACACCCATCATGCATGACATGGTCCTTTTTTAGGACTTTGCCCTGGACATAATGATTCAGATGCAACACACAGATGCAGATAGAACCACAGGATGCAATGCTATAGACCTCAATAATGAAATCCCAGGGATTTATCATAGAAATTCTATGCAATCTCGTCACAGGTGCTATTTAATATAACATTTCACTGGAGAAAAGAGAAGCAATTAGACTGTTGAAAATTTTGTTAACAGCCCTCATAATTCAATATTGACCATCACCAGCACTACAATATGTGGTAAGACTGATAACTAATTTTGTGTTCAATTCCTGTAATAAGACAGAAAAGAAAGGAAAAAAAATGAATGGAGGTGCAAGTGTGGAATTATTTGATGAAACAAAACAGTGTTTCACCAGTTAGACCAGCTATATCTGTCCTTTATTCCTGTCCTGGTTTAGTGAACCCAGGACAATTCCTTACCAAAAGACTGTTCCAGTTTTGATAAAACACCATAGGCATATTCACAGACAATATAATTAACTGCTCTAATATCAACATATTTCAAGACTGAAAACACATATTCTAGTTGTTATTACAGAAAAGCTCTCAGGAAACAGATTTTGGACATTACAAAATGCATGAGAATTTATTATGAAATTGAGTTGAGAGGGCTAAAAAACCCCCAAAAATGCAAGCATAGTTAAGATATTTACAGCCTCCAGTTCCAAATGATACACCCTTTATACAACACCCCAATTAGGTCACACCAAACAAGAAGCCTTGACCTGGACACTGCATCAATAAATATACAACATATGAATAATAAAAGTTCCAACAGGAACAACAGAACAACGAAAGTTGATAAAAATACTCACAAGGAACATAAACCCTTTCCAGCAACAATGTCTAGATGCAATAGTAGAGTCAAAGTATTCACCCTGAAAATCATTTAAAGATTTTAATAGTGAAATGTTTTGAAACAACATATGTAGTACCAGCAGTGGAACTTCCAATTAAGTATTTTAAAATAAAGGTCAGCAAAAGACAAGTAGAATAAAGACCCCTCTTAATTATGAAGTTCTTTTCCAGAGAAAGATGAAAAATCTAAGAGTAATTGCTATAGAAACAACAGAAAAAAACAACTTGCTTAAGATTTTCCCAAGATGTTTGTGGCAGTTTTGGACATAAGGATGACGAAAGGATGGATCGAGGAAGGAAGGACTGAGATCCCTAGTGAAAGCAAGATACTCAGACAGAGAAACACATCTGTGAAAGACTACCCGTGGCCACTCTGTCCTTTAAAACTTCTAAGTAGCTCTGCATTACTTGGTCTTTCTGTTTGCACTCATAAATAAGTGAGTAGCGTCCTTCTGCAGCTGGATCTTGTATATATGCTTACTCACTGTGGCTTCTGTTGGAGCAAAATATTTACTCCAAAAAGCTTCTATGCACTTCTTCTACCTGAAATAAATATGAGCAACTTAGAAAGTTTCAAACAGGATTAATTTGGAGGCATAAATCATACAGTCCTATCAGATTATGTGCCTCAATTTACAAAGCATACAAGAATACCATTAAAACTGTCTGGAGTCCAGTTAACTTGTGATTTTGTAAATACCATACATATAGCCAAGGAACAATGAAGCATGGGAGGGCACACACAGATGTGCTTTTAAAGATCTGTTCATACCTATTACCTCTAGAAAAAAAAAACCAAAAACATAAAGGTTTTCCTGGAATACTCCTTTTTCAAACAATGAAAAGTAACTTCTTGTAGTATTTCTGTTGATGGATAGTGTTGGATGCATGCTATAAAAATATTTATCTTGCTTCCAGAAAAGGCACATACAAGCATTAGTTAGAAAATTTAGCCCTGGTGGGACAGCTATATTGATTCATTGCAATAATTACAGTCACAGTTCCTATTTCATCACATGAAGGCCACTCTGTTCTGAGGAAGGTGCAAGAAAAGAACAAACAGTTATCCCTCCCTTGGGAATGCCAGTTTCTAACTGATCTCTAGATTTTAAGTGAAGTTAGCTTTTCTCATGGTTATCTCAGACCTTGACTAACATAAATAACTAACTAGGAAAGCTGTCCAAAAAATGGTAACATTTGTGGTGACAATTTTCTAAACATACTGCATATATTCTGTTGCTGGCCTCAGCCCATTTAGGTCTGCATGCACTAGACACAGCCAGACCCTGAAGGAGTTCAGTGTCACTAACAATATAACAAGCGCTAGAAAAGGGAACTGGGAGTTGGGAACAAATTATGCAACAAAGACTTTTCCTTCTTAACTGGGGCTTTATATCATTCCTACAGTAGAAAAGTTGATACCGACTTCAAAATCTAGAAGTTGGGACTGTTACTGTGCTATGGAATTGGTATTACCAGGACTTGAATGGATAATAATAACAATGGATCTCACTGAAAACTCAGAGGTGGCTTTCCCAAATGTCATTTACTCTGGTAATTTTCTTTTCCTGTTTAATACTTCTTTAGGTGGGCTTTTTAATGCCCACAAAAGTTTAAAATTAATGGCCTTCACCCAGCTGGTGACTCAAATGTTCAGAGCTTTTCTGTTTTTATGTACTAGGAACAAAAGAAGACAACTGTTGATTTCAATGTTCTTGTTTCCGGAATAAGCTCTTTTAGGGATGTGTGTGTACATTTTTGTGGTTTAGTGATTAAACAACGTTTACTGACAAAAGTTTAATAGAAGTGTAGCAATGCCTTGTATTTACAGATCATCTTTTGTTAAACATCTCAAAGCACTCTATGAATACTCATGACATGAGCCTCTTAATTGGATTTTGAAGGAGGTAGCAAGTCTATTTTGCAGAAAGGGAACTTCAGCACAGTAAAAGAAGAAAAAAAAACCCAAACCGTTCCAGGCAATATGTTCAAAACTATAAACAGATCTTATAATTCTAAATCTTGTATTTAATTACCAGTCTCCTTTTTACTTACACATCAAATAGTTACAATACTGTGTCACCTCTTCTCAGAAAGGTTGCACTGCAGTAATTCAATCAAGTAGCACTGAAGCATTATAACATTTCTTGCTTAACCTTTCCCTTCTTCCTGACTGCCATAGACTCATACATAATCTGCTGATGTCTTTTTCTGCCTTTTGGCCTCCTACTTGACAAGCTGATACAACCTGTGATTTTTAGTAGATAGTCTGACAAGAAAAAGATGGGAGGGATCAAATATACACACCCACATTAAATTAGCCTTCAACATGACTGCTTCATGGAGAGCAAGGAAGTTCATAAACATCAAAAAGAATTAAAGCCACAATATAGTTCCATATTCTTAATTTACTGCCTGCCATTGACAGGATGGCTGTTGTAGTGATGGACTAACCCTGCACTTATGGGTCAGAACAGAATGTCAGAAATTGGAAACAAGTAGATACAGGCAGTCCATTATTCTAAAAGAAAAAGTCACATAATTTCCCCAGCTCATTGCTTTTTCACAGCTTTACATCTTAAAGCTTCCAGTAACTTTACATCTCATACTACATCTCCCAAGAGCTATTCACAAATGGGAACCTAAAGCCAGAGAGCAGATAGTTGCAACAAATACCCAGAAGAATATGCTGCGAAACAGAGGCAAAAAACGCATCAGTTCAGGAATGCTTGTCTGCACTTCTTGAGCTTCAGCCCATTTAATCTCAGTGGATTCCTCAAGATATAAAGAAGCGGAACTAAAGTACTATAGTAGGTTGCTGAAATATACCTTGAGACTTTTCATGAAAATTCCAGCTCTTGATGAATATATCTTATTTCTAACCTGATCTAGAGGACAGATCAATGCCAAAAACCTTTCTGTGTTAAGGTGCCCTGTGCAGTTCCCCTTGCACATATATTCTGATAGCATATAAACCTACCACTAATCACTTTTTGCATTAGAAGTAAATTTGCAGAAGGACGGGGATTTGCTTAATGTTTGCAGATGTAGGATTCACTGCTGAGAAATATCTTGGATAATTTTCAAATTATTTCTCTTCCTNACACACACACACACACTCCTTCTGTTTTCATTCCCTCACCACAACCATCTTTGTTCCAACAAGGCAGTGATGAAGGAGAGAATATTTCTTTCAGCAAGACTATTTCTCTTCAGGTAACAAAAAGATATTTGCCAATTTCTCTCTTGAGAGGGTCTTGGAGATGTTCCAAAGCTCAAATATTTCTTAACTACTTCTGGAGCATCCAACTATTAAAAAAGTTACACCTTTTAGTTCAGAACATCTTTATTACCCAAATTCAGCAATTCTTCTGTCAGTTGGCATGATCTGCCAGGAAGAACTCCAAGAGCATGTTTCTCCTGCATACCTCTTGTTCCAAGGTTTGATGTAATAGCTGGCATCCTTTCCTTCTCTTTCATGCCTGGCAACAATGGAAATGGCGCACACATGGCACCCTTCCCCCACCATCACAGCCCACCTGCACAGAACAAGGCTACTGCGGTGCACGGCTGAGGACACAAACACACCGAGACTAGCCCAAATAAAACAGGGGTGGGCACTGCTGCTCAGAAGGGGATTGTTGTTCTCAAAGCAATGTGAAAGCATGCAGTCAAGCCAGCTGCTCCCTGAAGCATCCTCCAGGCCACAGCTGTTTTCATGCATGTACCCAGGATG
Organism: Regulus satrapa; assembly: GCA_013396955.1. Lineage (NCBI taxonomy): Eukaryota > Metazoa > Chordata > Aves > Passeriformes > Regulidae > Regulus > Regulus satrapa. Next base: position 936,012 of record VWZN01002273.1, on the reverse strand, counting down.
CTGAATTTCAAACGCTGCTTGAGCACAAACACGTCACTGATGTCTGTTCTATATTTTCCTGTCCTCAGCTTGCTGAAGTAATGCACGGCATTCAGGAAGCCAGCTGGATATTTCCTACTGACTTCAGTTGGATCTGAATTGTGCCCCTGCTGAGTGGTATTGCGGTGACAGCCTTTGGAAGAGCAGTGACAGAATAGCTTTTACCTAAGACGCTGAAACATCACGTATGACATGGAAGGACAAGCTAGGACTGTGTTGGGAGCTTAAGTTCTGTGTCTGTCTGTGAGGACTGACACAGTCTGAGTGATGTGCCAGGCTGCAAAACACCTCACATATTTAAGCAATCAAAAAAGATTTATCTATTAAATAATCACTGCCACCCAAGGATATCTCTTTGTGAGGGTAAATAGATCCTTACTGGCAGGTTCTAGACAGACTAACTGATGCACCATGAAGACAGGAGATGTTCGCATAGGCCAAGGTTATTGTGTTGTTAGCCCAGACAGATACAACTGCTTAACTAATTAATTAGTCTTAACTAATGCAATAAAGACCAACTTGGAAGAGGGCAATCTAATTCAGTTTTTGTAAGGGATAATACAGTAGTCAGAAGAGCTTCTTTCTACTTGTAAAAGCAAGTATTTCACCTGCATATATAATCCTCATACATAGCAACATTAGGTGCATCTGTCTTTACTGATTGATTCGGCCTATTTTTTTTTTTCCCTCCCAACTCTAGGCCTTCACTGGGCACTGGTGTATGACAACTTTTACTGTAGCTGTTACTACTCCCTTACAGTGAGACACCTTCCTCTCTTCCCTTCCTTCCTGTCTGTTTCTTACTGTGCATCAAAAATAATAAATATGCCTACCAGTTCTCCTGTATATTTTACAAAAAACAAAACAAAACAAAACAAAACAAAAACAACCCCACACCTGCTGAAATTACTGATGTCTGAAAACAAGGCTAAAAGTGGTGGTGTCATTTAATGTAGAACTACTCTCCCCACCCTTGATGTGCCTCAGAGCCTGAAAAACCAAACAGTATTAATTTACTTACAAAGCTGTTATCTTTATATCTCTATCAGCTTTGGAAAAACACAAACATTGAGTTTTTAATCTTGCTGGTCAATTCCTCAAGTATCTTCTTCCCTCAGACCAAACCTGCGTCTCTCAAGATTAGCAGCAAATATATATGGTTTTAAATACAGCTGTCTTTAAGATTATCACAGTTCTACAATGACTGTTACTTGAGCACACTTATTTGCTGTTCTCAAGATTTCACCTCAACTCTAAGGCAGGAATCAGTAGTACAGAAGGTCGCAGATAACTAGTGTATTGAGAGAAACTGACTCTACTAGAACTGAAAGAATGTACAAATAAATTCAAGTTATCTTTCTCAGGATGAGAAAAGTGTTCAAAAAAGAACAGAGACAGGACAGGATCAAGCAACATTTACTGATAATTGAGATACACAACTAAGGCATCTACATCAGTATTTCCCACCAGCAGCTCAGCATTCTGCAGCAGCAGCAAAATAACTTACACTTCAGTGGAATTTTAACCACAAAAAAATTGACCACGTTCTTTGTTCCTCTGAATAGGAAGGAATGAAGACTGAATCTCCCAGGGGAATAGCTTGTATGCACAAAGAGTAATGTAAGTCATTTATCACTACTCTAATGGTCTTTTCTAATGAACGTTCTCCAGCTACTGAAAAATATCACAATAATGTAAGACACATTTTTCTACCTGAGTGAAAATGCCACTGACATCTTCTCTTTACTTAACTAGAGAATACAGAACAATGAAGGTTAAACCATGTAGTACCTTCTCTGGAGTAAAGCAGATTTACTCATACAAGATCCTCCCGAAGGAAAAAAAAAATAAAATCACTGGAGCTAAATTGCTGGAATAAACATAATATTAGAGCAAGCATATTAGAGTAGAAGGAAAAGTATTGAAACTTTTAATCTCTGGCTTACCAGTTCCAATCTGATCTATGCAAAAAGAGGCTGAAAGCCACCATTATCAGATGTTAAGGGGACTGTATGAAATCAGCACATGGAGTTTAGTTCAGGTGACTGACATGTGCATCTTTAAAAAGCAGTAATGGAAACAATAATCACTTTCTCTTGCTTTTGACAGTTTCACTATAAAAAAGCCCAACCCGCTGCCACTAACTGCCTCATAGACCCCAAGAAGCTGCTCAATCAGGTACAGCAAGTGCAGGGATCTGGGGACTTTTCCATAGATCATACTTGTCACATAATTGCTAATCAAGCTAACAAAAATCATCATTATCCTTTTCACATTTGTCATTAGCACTAAATTCAGTTAAAATGCTAAGCAAGAGTATAACATCAAAACAAAAGAACAAATGCACAGAAAAAAGCAACAACCAAGCAAACCCACAAATGAAAAAAAAAAACCAAACCAAAACTACTCAAACCAAAATCCCAATATCTCTTCAAACTTTTCCATTAATATTGTCTCTAAAAAAACCAGTGGCATTTGATAATGATCTATGAATATGGAAAAAATACCAGTTAGCAATTATTTCTGAGAAAGGTTCATATGGTTTGGTTTCTGCTATTACTTTGACTATTACTTCATTAATTATTTGTGTGCAAGTTTAGTTCAGAAATGCATATTCACATGCCTTGCAGCTTGAAGATTTTGATTGCTGCTGCACTCCCCCACTTCCTGGCTGTATTGAGCAATGAAGCTGTCCAGCTGTTCTGCGGTGCCGAAATAGTGATTCAGTAAGGAGGTGATGGCATCAGATTTGATTTGTTAGTTTGTATTGTGGTTTCTAGAACCCATGAATCCTTCTCATTAAATAACCATCCATCGTGTTGGAGATGATTAACTTCTGAAGTCAGAATTAAATCAGCATTGAATCTGCACTGCTATTAGTACAGTTAATTTTCTGTTTGATGGCTGATATGCCAGGTGTCCATTGTTCAGTGTAACTTGAAAAGTAAAAAAAAAAAAAAAATGCATGCACATGCTCTTCTTATTCCAATAACACACTGAATTCAATTTTAAAGAGTGGGTGAGAGCAGTGGGAGTTATAATGGTATTGACCTTCCCCTCTGTGGAGGATGCTAATGCTGCAAAACAATCAATATACTAAGAAGGCAACCAAAAAAATGAGGCCACATTTTTGATTTTCCTCTTTTAAGATTTTTATACTGATGATGTGCCAGGAAACTCATTTTACATTAGACCAGTAATTCTTTCTATACAAAGAAATGTTATATTAGCAGCTGACAAGCCATTGGAGCCAAGAGAGCCTTCTTAAGAAGCAAGTGAGATTAGAGAGGTTGCAGAATGGAAAATTTGATTTTTTTCATGCATACAATAAAATTCCCAAAACAATAGTTCCTTGTCACAAAAATAAAACCTAGATGAAACAGTCATTCTCTCCATCTTCCATTGAAACCAGTTAGAAACCTATAGGCTGCTTCTAAAAGAGGAAAAAAAAATCCACCAGTTTGCCAGCTGAGCATTCTTTTTCTGCTGTTGCCAGTGTTTTCTGGGCAGAGTAAAAGGTTTATCCTTTTGTTCATTAGGCAACAAGGTCTCTGCTGGACATACCTTAAGAGCCAAAGCATTCATAGTCAGGATTTAGAAAATCAGCTTTTGCATGAGAACCAGAGATGGCAACTATATTGCAGACTGTTCTAAGAAAAATACTGAAGAAACTGGACTTTTGTTAATGCTTCAGGGTTGGGCACAGCTCTCTTTCAGCTCTCTTCTAGTGCCTAACCTCAGGCCACTTTTATCCCTCTGCCTACAGAGTGCAAAACAGGCTGGAAGACAGAGCTGGCAGAGGTGTGAGGAAGAGCGAGCTGAGGAAGGGGGCATGTCGCTGGCATGCACCTTCACAGCAGCAGCCTGTGTGGTTTGAGAGCAGCCTGCCCAGATGTCTCGCCCCGGATGAGTGCCACCCACTGAGAGACAGCCTCATCCTTCTGGCAGCATCACAAAGTGAAGCAAATCCAACCCATCTGCAACGTGGGATTGCCATCATGAGGGAAAGGGACATCTTATAGAGGCCCACTGGTCTTCCTGGAATTTATGAATACTGTTGGTCTACAAAATAATAATTAAAAAGATAAAAATACTTGTAGAATACACCCATAGAAGCAAGTTAATAGGGTAGCAAGCACTAGTGCAAGCCATTCAATTATGTTTTGGTGTGTGTTTGTCACGATGATGCTTTATTAATTCATTATTTAACTATTTAGAACTTAGAAGCTATACACATCTTCATGTACTTAACCACACAATTGTTTTATCTACTCCTTCCTCCTACAGGTAAAATATCAGACTGGGCACTGGTAAATTGTCAGGAATAAGTCTTACTTAACAAGGCAATTAGTCCAACAAATTAGTATATATACAGGATCAGTACCTGCAACCTCTTCTAAAAGCCAAAATCTGATTAAAAACTTTTCCTGAAAGCAAAACTAGTCAGAGGGAGCGATACAGTAAATGAATCTACTGAACTAAACAAATGGAAGTACTTCTCAAAACCAGTTTGGCATCCACACATCAAATATTCAATAGCATTTACTTGATTTTTATTATAGCCTTCTGCCATACCATGTTGTTATTTTACTGTAAAGTTGTAGGCAGCTCATTTTCACCATCAGGGACTCATTAAGAGTCAGCAATTTGATGCTTAATGACTTGTTAACCCTGAGTAAATATATTAAAATAAATTCAAATAGAATTGCACTTTTTTTTATTACTTTATTGGCTTTTTTGTGTTTTTTTAAATAACATCTTATGTAGCAAGAGAAAGTACAATTTAAGAAGGATTTTTTGCTAAAATACGTTTCAGATTGTTCACACTTTTCAACACAAAATCCACCTTTTTGTGGTTCCCATTCTTACATTTTGTGTTATTTCCTTTTAGTTTGTGTAGTTTCTTCAGCTATAGTGTTAGCTCTGATATGGAACACATTTGGCCTATCCTCAAAAATGCATTTTAAATACTTGAGTAATACCCTCCCCTTTTTTTCATTTTCACCCCATTACAAATGCAGGTTTAGAAACATCCACTCTTGTTCTTTTTCAGGGTTTGGTTTTATAAACAAGGAGTGTGAAATTAAAACATCAACACTCAGACTGTTCTACTTGGATTTTTCTCTGCCTAAGGCTGAATCTCAAGTATTCCTATGCCCCTCTGTTTTCATTTACGTCCTAACAAGAGGCAGTTACTGGGCTCTAGCTGGTTCAAATCAACAGGACAACAGAAAAACAAAAATAAACATCCTCTAGACACCTGCAAGTCTTAGTATCTGCTACAAAGCTCTTAAGGCCAACCAAAAACTACCTGAGGACAATCAGAAATGAGGTGTGGCTGTTCTACACCATCAGTTTTTGGGCACTGTCTGCAGGCAGAGAAGTGAAAGAAACCAAACCTCCAAAACACATTATTCTAATGCCCACCTCACTTCTTGCTCTGCACTGCACTGTTCTGAGTTATGCTGCTCTTCTCTCAGGAATTATCACTAAATAACATAAGTTTATTTTATGCACTAGAACTATCCATGCTTGACAGAGTACAGTTGGTGTGTTACACATTTGCAGGAAGCAACTCCCAGAGTAGACAACGAAAATATGTCTGATAAACATTACAGTGCTGGGGTTTTTATCTCTGCTGAGATATCTCTACCGAACTTACTGACAAATCTGGTGTTGAAATCACTAATTCAGAAACAATATGACTGCAACACAATGGGCCAGATTTTCTTTTTCCTGTACATTGTACAAGTTCTGGATATGATGTCAGCTAAGGAAAATGCTGATATTCTGACCCCAGATCAATCCTCTGGATTGTTAATAATTTATCAATTCCTTTATCAACTGATAAAGGAAATAAATGCTGTTAGAATGAGTTACAAGAAAAGGTTAGGGGTGACAAACTGAAATGCGAAATCAAATTTTATAGGCAAACTGAAGGGTGTATATATATATATTTAATTATTTTATTCCTTAATTTGTCTTAGATTTTCTAATTTACAGAAGCCATTACTGATTTGGAACTCTAAATTATTTTTTAAAAATTTGCTTATTTTTACATTATTCTGGCACCTGTACCTATCAAACTCATATACCACCCTCAATAAGAAAAATCACAGGGAACACAGATGCACATGGTCTTGAGTGGAATAGACTGAATAAGATTCGTGATAGCTTTTTCCTCCCCACCATGGTTTTACTTGGCAGATTTCACAGATGAATGAGAAAGACAAAAAATGTAACTAAAGACAAGCAGAAAGATGCTTTCTCAAAGTGCAATGTTTAATTTAGTGGCTGTATGTTGCTCAAAAAAGCTTTCCACCAAAAAAAAGAGACTTTAAGAGTAAGTGAAGAGGGTTTCTTTTGGAACTCTAGTCAACCATGGGTTGACTCGGTAAAATTTTATACTTTGATACTGTGTGTATTTTAATTTAGAGACAACTCAAAGCTTCATCTAGCCCTAGTGGAGTGTTTTCAATTGGATAGAGCAAGCAACTGTTGAGTTGCTTTGAAAAAGAACACCAATTTAAGTTATCCCACATAACTAAGAGAAATAGATACCACATACCAAGCTGGAATTTGGTATAATATGGTAAGACTAATACCACAGTTTTGGAAAGAAGTCATAGTGATCTGACCAAACGCAAAGGACTTTAGACTGCTGTTTTACGTCTGCACAGGGCTGAGCAATACTGCTTCAGTTGATAAAACAAACATGCTGCTAGGGAATTCAGGCATTTACATTGAGGGTTTTGGCCATTTACTTTGTAAAATTCCTGATGGACAGTTTTGCAAATAAAATCCTAACAAGCCTTGCTATTTTAATTGTGGACTGTCTAAGCAAAAGTAAAATCGAGAGGATGCTCAAAACTGATAAGTAATTGATATGCACACTTCTCCACAGTGAAAAATAGATACAAAGACTTCCTTCACTACTGTGGCAAATAATCAAATGGAAATACAGTTATAAGAAGGGAATATAGCATCACATCCCAAACCAACATTTCTGACCCATGATACCATTCACTCAAAATCAGACTCACTTTTGAGAACCAGTGCCTAAATGAGAAAGCATGGGATTGGCCCACTGTGGCGGATCCTTGCAGTGAAGACAACAAAAATATACTCTATTTTCCCTAAATAGTATGCCACATAGACAAATCAATGAAAAGCAATATTGTCAAACTTGGCTGGGGTGGCATAGATGGTATGACAGAGTATTGGCTGACCCAGATTCATCCAATACAATGTGATGAGAAGTTTGTGCTGACAAAGATGAAGCAGAGAAGAGCACAAAAATTTGCAGTTTCTAATAGAAAACACACATCTTTCCACTGTTATTTTCATCCAGGGAAGCCTGCTAATCATACAAGAGTTTCAGGCATGTTCTACATTTCTCTTATGAAAAGGAGGGCTTTTATTTCATCCTTATATATTAGAAATAATGGAGAAGTCTAAAATCAGTTTTTATCATTAAAATCCAGCTTAACTCTGAAGACTTTGTTTACCTACTTCTTCTGAGGTCATTATTTTTGTTGAAGGAGGATTAGCTTATTTCTATTCTCTGTCATAATAAGTAAGGTCTGTACTTTTTTCTTTCATTCTCTACAATGAGATTTAACATGCAATACTAAGCAAGGTATAGCTCCATAAAATACTATTTTTTCATGGCCAAAAAACCATGCAACTCCTACTGATTCCTTTATTCAACAGATTTAGGCCAGTACTACCTCATCAATATCTAACAACGCTACAGAAAAAGAACCTGGGATTGCAGGGAGAACAATGTTTGCATTCTATATAGGAAGCTAACTTCATTAACAAAAACCCAACAAACCAACCAACCAAAAAATCCACCAACTCTCTCCTACCACCCCCCGCAAGTTCCCCCCAGAACCCCCAAACCAAACCAGAAATCACAAAAAAGCCACAAAACCAAAACAAATCACCAAAGGGAAAAGAGGCAACTGGTGACAGCAGCTAGTTTTTCTTGAATTTTTATGTTTGTTCTTGTGAACAAGAACAAAAAATACAAACAAGAACAAAAGATACTGCACAAGTCATAGGCATTTACCCCGCCATCATTCATTCATTATAACTCTCCCAAGTGCAAGGTTGTCTCACTTCTGCTAGAATCTTAGCTGAACTATGACTAAGACAGAATACAATTCCGTCAGTAAAGACATGATGCTCATGAAGTAATTTTCTGCGGAAGCACTTGAAAGCCCTCAAGTGAAATAGACGACAGAAATGCAGAACATTTTAATTATTTAGTGCATTTCCTTTGTCTGCTTTATTTTGTAGTAATAAAAATTTGTCCTGCTTTATTTTGTAGTTTTCAAATAATTAGCAGTACAAATGGAAGTGGCAAAAATCCCAAATCTATAGTACAAACATGAGAAACCATGCATTTAGGCTTTTGTACTCCCCAGTTTGCTGAATCTGCACAGCAGGAGGTTTCTCCTCTTAAGCACTACCTTGATTTTCCCTTCTTTTGCCATCCTTCCCTCCTCTTTATAACCTTTTGTTCACCCTACAAATTCTTTTCCTTTCTTGGTCATTACACTCAGAATGGTTTACTAGAGAGGAGATTGGATGGATTTCATATCACCAGAGGAGTGTTATTTGCAAGACTCAAATTAAGGATACTGCAGTTATTATTTTCATTGTTTCAAACATGCACTGAGTTTTGGTTTTGCCTAAATTTTTTTCCAAATTCGCTTTTAGATATTCAAAAATTAGAATCATAAGGAATTGATTTCTGAGCAGCCAACCTTCTCCACCTAGCTTCCTCCTTCTATAATACTGTTGGCATTGTAGTACAGCAGGCAAATAAAAATTAAATGCCTAAAAGGTTAGCGTATAAGTAAAAGAGAAAAATCTCTATTGACATCAACAGTATTTGGACATCCATCTATTTTTCCAGGCAATTGACTGCCTCTTTATGGTACCTTCAGAGACTTGTGACTGACTTCTTACAGGACTACCAGCACTACAAAGATGTAACCAGCTCAATCTTTTAATTTTACACCCATCATCACTAAGAGAGCAGCTGTCTCTCTGCAAAGGCAAACAGCCCATGAGTTCTAGGAGGCCCATGCAACAAACAGAGCTATTGTCAGAACAGTTTATAGGCAAAGTCAAGTTCAAAGGAAAGCAAGTGCAGGGAAATCAGCATTTTGAGACTGATGTTGAGGCAGGGAAGGCAAGCTGTGGTTTTCACCAAGTATTGAATTTCCTTCCCAAATTATTTTCAGGTACTTTTTCATTTTAAAAATGATGGAGAAGAATTGGGGGTTTTTGCATTTGAAAAGCTTTTCTCAAATTATAGCTGGATAGGGCTAAATACAGAAAGTCACAGGCCATATAAGCAATATGGCAATACTACAGATGGATGCTGCAACTTATTTACAGCATCTTTTGGTTTTCACCTCAGTCTTCCCCTCCAACACTGCCCATACAGCTTCTATCCACTTAATAGTCATTTTTATTTCTTGCACTGCTTAGTTACCTCACTCTTACAGTATTGCTGCATTGTAATGCTCCTATCTGAGCCTGCTATAAGGCTGATAATGCATGTGAAAGCTGACCTGGCTGCCAGTACTTGATAATTCCTGCCTTAATTTTATCAAGCCATTCTGCTGTTTCAAACCTTCCTGATACCTTAGCCTTGCACCATCCTTGCTGTTGCATCCTTACCCAGTCTCACAAAACTCACTGTAGTCTTAAATTCCATTGCTACTTTTGTTTGAACATCAAAATAACATTTTTGTAGTATGGTACACTCCTTCTTGACTCCTAGACTAAGACTTTTCAACACAATTCCCTGAAGTTTAAACACTCTATGAAAGTTCACATTCAATATCCACCTACCTTCAGGCATTAGCTGTTGCTGCTAAGGTGGGAAGTCCATTGCACGCTCTGAGATCACTGGTTCTCCCCAGACTCCCTACCTTCCAAGTACAAGAAATGTCTTACTGCAATTCATAGCCATAAAAACCACATTAAAGGAAAAAAAAGTTGGACTTCTTACATTCCTCTGATCCCATCTGCCCTCCCACAGATGCACAGCATAGGGACTGCTACAGGGTCTGCTTCTTGAATAGGTGATGCCAGTGAACCTCTGGATTGTTGAATATATATATGGATGCATCTATTTCTCACAATCCTAAACACATGTAAGGGTGGATTACATAAAATACAGGTTAATTTCAGGTGAGATTATCTTGTTCCTAAATTACATTTAAGGAGTGTAAGAAGAGAACAGAGTCAAAGCTTTGTTATTTAGAAGCAGAAAGTTAATTTCTGCAATAAACAAATATAAAAATTTTTGATGAATGGAAAAAAGAGAAATAGTCAGTACCTTTGAAAATCAGCTATCTTCTGCATAAAATGGACAAATGGCTGATGTACCAAACACATAGCTATATGGTTTAGTTAATGAATGATTACAAAACTTGTCCAAATGATTAGTTCAAAAGATGCTTGAGAACCAGAAATTCTCAGAGCTGACCCTTTACCTAAATGACACAGCATACTAATCAACTCAGCAGCTCTGCCAGAAGTCAAAACAAGCTCTTTCCTTGTAGATCAACTAATACATGAACTGCTTCTACAGAAAGTATTTCAACTCTTTGACTGACCATATGTTGTTCTTCATTGCTGTCTGGCTGGGGACATAGCAGAAAAAAATTTCTTATGAACTATATCCTGATCAGAAAAAGACAAGCATGCAGTAAAGTTGCACATACAAAACAATTTCCTTTAGTTGTGTTGGTGGCCTGGAGCCTCTGTCTCACTACAATTTTGGAAAATATTCACTGTGTAAATAAACAAACTCCAAATAAAGGACAAATTCATTTCTCATGCCATCAGGGGATCTCAGGAAATCCTGAGATGTGTCTATTCTCGTCAGCCATGGTCACAATAATGCCACAGAGTAGGATATAAATGGGCTGTCTAAATGGGAAAAGACTATTCATCTTCCAAGTATCTTCACAGTCTTTGTCAGGTAGTTATTTTCATATCTACATATTGTCTCTCTTTGTATCAGTAAGTCCACATACATTACCCTGCAACATATGTTCATCTCTTTAAGGCTGCCTATTTTACTTTGTATATTTTCCCATTTGTGAAAAATCGGATCATATGTCTAGAGCAGCTGTACAAGTAATATCTTTTCCATGTAATTACTGCTTATAAGCTTTTAAATAAATTTGTTTTAATAACTCTACAGAAACCCTGAGGAAAGTGAGTTTTAAATTAACTACACCTTTCCCTTTCCTTCTCTTACCCCCTTTGGTCCAGATCAATCAGTATAAGGTAATTACAGAGTGGGACAACTCTTTTTGCAACATTCCCAGAGTGAAGGAATCCTTCATGCCTTTGCTCTTTAAACCCTCCTGTTTTTGCACTGTTTCCTTCTTCTTCCTCTTTCTGTGAAGAAAGGTAAGTCCATTGAAAAAAGAAAAGAAGAATGAAAAAAGGCAGCTTTGCTGAGCCATTTCCCACCAGGCAGTCTATTGTGTTTGAATCACATCTTCCTATTTGGACTGTGAGCGGATGATTGCTTGAAAATATTTGTTAGTGACTACAAATGGGAAATCAGTCTTGCCTTTGAATAGTCAAGATGTTGGAATCTTTTTTCAAAGGAATTTACTCAAATTTTGTGCAGCTGGATATGTTTGCTAGGTATGAGACTCAGAGGGGCAGAGGGCAGAGAAGACCAAGGTGGTAACAGCTTTCCAGATGTTGTGAAAGACATGCATCTTGAAAAGATCAGCACCCATCATTCCCCTCTTCCATCCTAGTACTGACATTTCCTTTTCATCAGGGCAGGAACATCCTCTCTCACTACCTTCGATTCATAGTGCTATACTGCAAGTGCCTCTGTGTGCTGCTAATGTTACCACACCAGGTTTCTGCAATGGCCAAATTTGGGTGAGGTGACTCATGCTGATGGAAAATCTTAATGTTCTTTCTGAATCCATGAGGATGACATGAATAGTGCTTTTAGAAGAATATCAGTATTCTGTATGTCAGCATAAGACCCCTTGAAACTATGGGTTTGGCTGCAGTTAAAGGAGCAATGGAAAAACAAAGATTTCTTTGGGAACTCTGTAGGAGCTAGGAGCTGCTATGTGTCACAATGTTCAGGTACCTCTGGGATAAGTAGATGATTACCTGACTGTGACCAGGTGACAGTCCCTGACCTGTGTTATGGACTTCAAAATCCCAAGGCAACAAGCCTTGGACTTCTGCTTTTCTGAGTGGAAGCTATCCTTAATAAAATCTGACCTACTTTACCTGTAAATAAACCACAGGGACAGATACCACTGATCAGCTACAGATTGCTTTTTGCTGCAATGAAATCCCACTGAGATCTTGGGGACCTGAATGCCATACAGTGACAGCACAGTGGTGTTCAACAGAAATACCACAGTGGACTGCCAAAATGGAAGAGAGCATTCAGCCTAGTTAAGAAGTGACAATGGATTACAAGCCAGGAAGCCCTTAGAGCAGACCCCCAGGGCAACATGGTTAGCCTGACTTTAACCCTGTGCATGGCCTGAAAGCAACAACAGCAGATGAAAAATCTGGAACCTCTTCATGAGCTACTTCACAAAGTGATTGGCAAAGAGCAGCAGGATGCCATGTGTCAATTTGAGCTCTTGGTGCAATAGACCCGATTCCATCATAAAAAAGCATTTCTATTTCCCCAAACATTTTGTGACACAGGGGATGTAAGATGCCTTACTGAGCAGCTTCAATATGGGAAGGAGCAAATTATGAAAACCTACATATAGCTGAGAGGTACTGTGCAGAAACTCTTCAAAGGAGTAATTTCAAAGAATTTTAGACACTACAAGTGGAGAAAAACAGAAAGCAGGGAGAAATTCTATAATATTTTTTATATCCAGGATCAATGGCTAAAAGCAGGGAAGGAAAGTGCCTGTCACCCAAATGCTTTGAATTTGTCAACCAGAATTCAAGCTGGTCCTGGATTTAGGTTTTCTGCTTATGTTTAAGATGACTGTACTTGACTATCAATGCCTGGTCTCTGCTTTGAGAAGAAAAAAAAGGCAGTGTTAGAGACAAGTATTAATTAGAATGTAATAGCAAAAGAATTTACTATTCTGTTTCAGTTTTTATCCTTTCACTTGCCTATAACCTAGTCCTTCCTGTTCACTCCTAAAGCCAGTGCTCATTTTTAAGAAGCTGAAGGAATACATCTATGATTTGCTGTGACTATATATTTATGTCAGGCTCTTAACTTTTCATTGCAAGATGAGCTTATCATGAGTGAGAAATTTTTACAGTTCAGTGAGATGTTTTACTGTGGTAAGGTAGTATTTTCTGTAGCCATTTAGTGTGGAACAGGGAGGAATGCAAGACATCTTGGGTGGCCTGCTGTATGACTTTCAGCCCTGGTTCTATTCCCAGCTGAAGCAGAGGAATCGAGTCTGGACTTAAGTAACTTCACTGAATGCTGTGATGATAAGCCAGAACATTTGGCAGCATTAACATTTTATTATCAACATATAAGGGGCAGCTGAATATCTTTGTCCATATTTAATATGCTTCAGTTTTTGCCATCTCAAACTCATCAATTTTCACAGCAGTCAGACACCTGCATTCTGACAACCCATCACATTATTTAAATACCAAAGCATGAGAGGCCTCTTATTAAGGTTAGAAATCCAGGGCCATAACTTTAAAAAATACTCTTGACCATATGGACATTGGAATTTCATTACAGAACACTCAGCGACTGCAAGGCAAAGCAGAACTGACATACATCAAGACAAAAAATGAAGTATGGTTGCTTATGAGAAATTTTGGATTTTGTAGTTTTAATTTTTGTTGTCTTTGTTTTTTTCTTGGGTGGGTGTGGAAGCTACAATTGTTACCAGCTATAGATTTTGAAACTTTTATTCCTTTTGAAATGGTACAGCATTGAACTATGACACTTGCCTCAGACCTGAACACTGTACAGTGGAAATTATGTTCTTTCTTTACGGTTCTTAGAGTTACGTAAAATCTTTATTTATGTTGGTTTAGGAAGCAGGAGAATTAGCTCTAAGACACCAAGGATCTCTCTGTAAATCTGAATTAAGTCTATTTTAATAAAAATCTTCCAGTTGTTCTGTTTAAAACAGGGTAACAACAAAAAACTAAGTCTAACTCTTGGGCTGCTGATACAGTCACTGCAGGGATAAGCACCTGCTCAGCTTGAGACATATGCAAACGTAAATCCAAAGTGAAATATGCTACATGATTTATTTCATTATGCAATTCTTTTTTCCCTCCCAATGCTTTGAAAACACTAAGGCTGGCTGAAAAAAAAAAGAAGACACAGCCAGTGACACAGCTCCTGTGACAGCTCTAATGTCTCCCTGAAACGCTTTTCAAAAATTGTGGCACAAATGTTAAACCNCCCCCCAATTTTATTCTTTGCTTTGGAAGGAAACAGCTGTCAAAATCCAAGCAGGTCATGTGAAAGTGTCCTGTTAACCCAATTTTACAGAAACCTCTCGGCAGCTAGACAATAGCAACATTTAAGATGTAATTCTGCCTCCATCTGTGCCATTACTGTCAATTATGGATACTTAAAATGTTAAAATTGCAAAAGAGAAATTAAACTAAATTAAACTCAACCAAACCAAGGAACAAATAGAAAATAAAGGGCAAAAATGTGATACCATTAAATGAAACCCTCCCAACATTTACAAAGCACTGCTACACAGTTAGAAAGAGAGAGATTGTGGCTGGAGAGTTGTGAACATTTTTGCAAAGTGTTATTTAATACCAGTCCGCATCTCAAGTATGGCAATCTAAATTCCCCTACAGAACAAGTCTTTTGGTTTTCAAGGCATAGCAATTTCTACCCATGCTTAGAGAAAGAGTGGGTGTTGTGAAAAATGAAAAACTACTGCACAACAGAAGGTCTTATGTTCTACCTAAATATTTAGCTAGCAAAAGGAAGGCTAAATAGCTGTGCTTTTCCTATCCATAAATTTCCCTGGAACTAAAACAAGTGGAGAGAGGAAGAAAAGCAAGAAGATAACACTGGCCTGAAAAGAAATGGCAGAACACAGACTAAAAGCACGCCATAGGATACCAATTAGAAACTGTGACTCCTCATTACAGGATTTGGGTTCCATAACAACTTTTCAAAACACAGTAGAGGAGAAACTTCAATGAGTTAAGAGACAAACTAGTATTATTATTGAAAGGAATTAAACGATACAGTGACTTGCAGTAGCAATAGCTTGGGATCAGGGGCCTACGGGTCTTTTGCAGCCCTAAGGTCTATATTGTAAAGGAAGGAAATAAAGCTATGTCAGTAAGAGAAATAATTTAGGCCACAACCTAGATCACAGTGACAACACTGTACTCATTGTACTGCACAATGAACCGTGCTTCCTCCAGTGCTGACGCGTCTTCCTGCAGCCTTGCTGAGCACTCGGGCAAGGAGATCCCACCTCAAACAGGATGGGACCAGCCTCAGTTAAAACACCAGGATTCATTCTTGTGATCTAATAAAGAATGTTCATAAACAGTCATGGAACTAACTGGGAAGATTTACTGGAAAATGAGAAACAGATACTATGCTGTACCATTTATTTACTATGAGAACTTGTCATCTGTCCTGGAAAGGTATAATCTTCCTAGACAACCCAAAGTAGTAGCTGTCTGACAATGCTGTTTGTCAGAATAATCATTATCATGCTATTGCATAGCAGGCCCTGTGAACCCAGCTGTCTTTTTAATGGCGGCAGCTCAAAATCTTGCTGTGCGAAACAAACTCATTCTCTCACTCCCACCCATGCTAAATGCCATTACAAGCCAACGTATTAATATCACTCCACTTGTACATTACATATGATGCTTATATTTAAATAACACCCTCAGATATGGTATGAGCAATCTGAACTTTCTGATGAGACTGAAAACCGGCTGCAGATTTTAGGTTTTTCATGTAATGACTTGTTTTCCTCAGTCTTTGCTGTATACAACAAATCTGGGAGATGAGCTTCCAAGTTTCTGATTTATTTTAGCAAAAATTACCATTTCAAGCCTTAATATATTACCTTCCTGGAACAAAATCTTCTCCCAAGCACACAAATGACTGCTTTGTGTAGCAAATCCTACTAAATACATTTGTGACTGTAAGAAAAGTGTAAAGAACATGGGGACATACACAAGTGTTGCACAGCAAGACCAACAAGACTGAAGGACAGCTTGAACATTTTAAGAACAGGATTCTGAAACTGTTTTCTTTCCTGGTTGCAAAGGCAACTGGAGAAACCAAAAATATATGCAAACTGTATGTCTCCCATGATACTTCACTTACTTGAAACCTGTCACCTGTTTATACCACATGCTGCCATTCCAATTTAAATAAACCAATCAAACAACAACAAAAATTAGTAGTTGCAGAGGCAAGCAACTTACATTCATCCTCCCTATAAGCTACGGAGTTTTTTCCTCCTAAAATGGTTCAGTTCTGGGTAAGGCTGGATACTATGTTCAAAGCAAAATACAGCAGAAGTGTCTGCTAAACATTTGGCTTTCTAGATGTTCTAATGCTAACATTCCTGCAAATTATCTCTGACATGTATGCAAATGAAATAGTGCAATGAAACATGGAAACACTCAGGTCTCAATTAGTTTTCATACAGAAAAGCGCTTTTAGTCCATCCACTCACATCAGAGTGTGAATTACCTCACAAGAAGCACAGAGCCAGTTTCACTTCTAGCAATTCCTAACAATAGAGGAAGGGAATACTGTAGGAAGAAGCCTTGGCTGGTGAATTATATCTCAAAGTCTAAGCAAGTCAATATATGAACACCACAATACGACACTTCCCATGCTGTACAGTATGTGCCTTTAACACCAAACTATAATTCGTAAAACCTTTGCTTTCATCATAAATAAATCTTGCAAATAGGGGCTACTTCCAAATCCCATGACTTTTGTGGAGTCCAAGAATATCCTAGGAGAAGACTGTGTCAAAAGAACACCCGTTACAGCATTTGCTACTAAATTACATCCCGAACTTGAGAATAATAGTCCCTATTATGTAAGGCTTACAATTCATCTTTTCATTTGACATCTCCTTTGTGCACTGTGGAACCAAACAGGCTGCCTTTTCTGAATGGAATAACAGTTCTCGTTTCATATGTCTCATTGAAGCAACACCTCTGTAGAGCAGATGGATCTCCTTTGCACTACGCTCTATGAAAAGAAGTGTCATTTAAACATGAGGCCTTTATATCAACTGCAAATGGAAAAATAACCAGCATGGCTTTCTGATCCTGGCAGATTCTGACTGCCTGCTTCTATTTGTATGCTTTCGCAGATGAAAGTGTGAGGAAGAATAAATGAGGATAATTTTTATAAGCTAAAAGCCAATGCTTATCCCCCCAGTTTCTCTTCTTTCCCCTGACATTAGCTGGAAGATAGTGATGAGCTGTGTGCATGTATACGACAGGCATACAGACCTATTGCACAACTGTAGAAGAAAACCTAATTTCAGGAGTAGAGCGAGATATACAGAACTCAAGAAGCAAACTATATCTGTACATAATCCCATATTGCTCTCAACTCCAGCAGTGTTTATTGGACATCTGCCCTGGTAGCACAACAGAGCAACATTTACAGTCCCACACTCTCTCCACTGCACAATTCAAAAAGAAACTAACACACTACTTGAGCAACTGGGTTTTGTCTGGCTGCTGCACAATGCCATCTGGGTTACAGGGATTTTATTCTCCAAGTTATGAACTCAGCATGACACAGAGCTGTTTTGGAGGATGGCTACTACACTCCAGTCACAATTTGAAGCCATTTTCTTCCACTGACAGAAAAGTGAAAAGCATTAAAGTAATGCAGTTTCTTTGTGGAATTGACTTTAGCTACCTAAATCTAAATGACTATAGTATATGCCTTCCAGTTTGAGAGAAGAAAAGGGAGGAGAAAGGGATCATTAAATGATTATTTTACCATGCACACGGCAGCTGAACAAAAGTCCTGTGTGATAAGAATGAGGCATTTTTTAGGTTCTTGAAGGTAGAAGAGAATAATGAGAAGAGAATAACTGACAACTGGTGTAATACCAGGAACAGTCTTCTGCCTCTCTGCTCTGAGGAAAATAAGGAATACACATATTTTAGTTCAAAACATAACCTCATTCTCACAAAAAAAGAGTTAAACATATACATTGAACAAGCTATCCCTATTCCAACAGAAGGAAACACCCACCAAAATAGACTTTTTTCTTCCACACCAAACTCCCAGACAACTATCAAGAAATAGAGCTGAATTGACAAGCATACTGAGATCCAAAAGTTTCTAATGTTAACCGTCTTTCAAGAAAATATCCTGGGATGCCACAGGCCAGTGTGTCCCTTACTCACTTCAACAGTAAGTGTGGTGGTACCCAACCTGTGCAGGTTCTGCAACTGCATCAACCCATAAATGCTTGGGCCACTGGACTGCCTCTGTAGCATGGTTTGAGGAAAGGTGATTACTGAATTGGATGGACTAAGGAAAAGACTAAGCTTTGCTTCAAAGTTTGAGAAATATACTGCTTTTTCTTAACAGAAATCAGTATTTCCCATATTAGGACAGAGTTGGAACTAGAAGTCTGCAGAAAGGTTTGTGAGAGCCAGATACACCAAGTTTACATGCTAGTATGTCCACAGAGAGGAGATAAAGGAGCATGTAAAGGATTAGACAGATCCAATCCAAATTAGATTATGTTGAGGAAATACATTCTGGTGAGATTTCTAGGCCATCAATCTCTTACAGATTCTTATATGAGAACTCCTAAAAGAGGTTCATATCAGGCTCAGTACTCCAGAGCCCTCCACTGTCACTGTTACAGGAAGATGGGTTGCAGTAATAAATCAGCCAGGGAGGACAGGCTGCTTTTGGCTATCATGCAACTATGCTGGGACTGTGATCTCTCCTCTCTGGCAGCTGTGTCAGCTTTCCCACACTATGCAATACCCACCTCCACGGAAGAAAAACCTGTCTTAGCTCTCATTGTGCTAAACATTACCAAGATCAATGACACAAGTGACGTTTTTATTTTAATAATATAGGCAACACTACTAAACAGAGATCTACAAATGACTTCTCTTTATGTGTGTACATGAGCCCCTATATTCACCAACATTTAAGAGAAGCACACATATCTATTTAAAAAGAAACGGTTTAGGCCTAATGATCAGAAATGGCAACACTCAGCCTCTCAGGCCATTTTATTAGATCTCAGAAGCAAGTGCATCACATCCTGCAGAGGATGTAAGCAGGAAAAACTTTTATTCCATTACTGTTTTCTTTGTCTTATGGTGGAGGCTCTCCTGAAGAAAATGTTTTTGTCAGTGGGACAGCAATTAATAGTGTTACTTTGTCACACCCCACAGCCAGGTATCCTTTACTTTTCTCATTGCTACAGGTAGCTCAGATGCCACATTCTACCTTCTTTTTCCCTTAACATACCAGATTTCATCTCTTTTTCCTCCTAATACTCCTCTCCACATCGCACATTCCTTTTCTTGTTTTATTTAAAACTAGTAAAGCTGTTATTCAGCAGCTGGGAGAAAAGAGATTTGATGAGACTCATCTATTGCTGAGACCATGCTGACCTGGATCTTTCACTTTTCTCTTTCTCTCCCCAGTGAGCTGCAGTAATAAGAGCTCAGCAGCTCTAAAAGCAATCGATACAGAGATGACGTGGGCAATTACCAGCCTGGACAACTCAAAGGACTTCCAGTAAATAAATAAAGAAAAAACAAGTAAGTTTTCTGAAGCCAAACAATTCCAAAAGGAGCCTTTGTTGAGGTGGAAAGTCACAAGGGGTGGAGGCAGTGAAATAAATCAATGTCCAAGGCAGATGAGGAGCAAGACTGCAAGGAGGGCATGAGAGGTAGTATACAAGCTGGCACAACAGACTCACAAGGATCCAAAGCCATGAGGAGCAAACTGGAGTTTGCTCCAGCAACCTGTCTGCACCATTATAACTCCACTGACTACAACAATACAGTGGAATGCCGTCAAAGACTTGCTATGCTTAAAAACTCACAGTCATAAAAATGTGTACCTGGAGGACATATTAAGACAGACATTCCATTTCTCCTCTCCATTTCAACCCCCACCCAGAAAGCCTGGAACATCACAGCATGCAGCCTGTACCTCAATACTTCCCTTTTCCTGGGGCCAAGACTAAATCCATTTCCCTGTGGAAAGCTGAGAGGGAAAAGCTCCATAGCAATGGCAGAATTCCACATTCTGCCATGACTCTTCAAGATGTTAATAAAATCCTAGAGTACTAAAAAGCTCAACCCCCCATATTAATCATCTCACTAATGTTGTACTTCCGTCAGTCCCATTAAAGTAAAATAGTGCTTACTGAAAGAAATTTTTAATGGCTGTCCTCTTGCACATTGGTTGAAAGAAAAATTCTCCCAGATCAAACCATTTGTATGAGTTTCACCAGAGTGATTCCTTTTGCTTTCCCATAACTCATTTTTTTAAAATACAGATATCTCTTAAACCTTCAACTGTCTAATGTCTTTGCCCCTTTTTACCCCTTCATGTCTTATACAGAATGTTTGAGAAATCTGATGTCTCTCTCCCCTCCTATCAAAACCATGCCAGAGGCAGCAAATGAGATGTCCCGAGACTGCAGTGTAGCCCAATGGAACTGTTTTTCACAGCTTGCAAAGCTGTTTCACCACATGGTGCTCTGCATCAAACAGCTCTGTACAAGCCTCCTGCAGCCTCAGGGGGTTCGACTCAGGCTTCAGCAGCAGCAGGCAGGTGGTCCGCAGGATGACTGGCACTTCAATACTTACTATATAATACTTACTGTAGGACTGGGGGTGGCAGGAAGGCACATACATATTTCTTGTCTGTCAGTGACAACAGAAATGGGAAAACAAGTGACACCTGCTGCTAATGACAAATGATGAGCTGAGGTTCAGAAAGGCTCATGAACACTGCAGGCAGTATTCATGTGATACATGTGGCCTCTGAGATTCAGAGCAGCTTAAGTCACTGGCAAAATCTGGATGAGGAAAGGAGGAAGATGACCAGGAAAAAGCAGAGTGAGCTACAGATGGTGCCGTCTGTGTTGACATATTTGTACCCCTCACCTCACAACTTTGAACAAAAAATTTGCCTCTATACAAAAACTGGATGCTCAGTTATTGATAAAAAAAATCCAGCATTGTCTGAGATCTGTAAAGTTCAGGAAGCAGCCATTAGAAGTGCAGACTGTTACGCTGTTAGTGCAAAGACAAAGGCTAGGTCAGGATTAATCCAGGGAACCAGAGATAAGCAGGGGTCTTACCCATGGGAGTTCTAGTATCAACTGCCAAATATGAGGTTTCAGCACATTTATTAACATCCACATGTGATTCCAGAATTTCTGTTATGAGAGAGTCTCCAGCAGCCATCACTGCTGCTGTGAAAACACCGTCCCCGTGTGCCTGTGCTCTGCTAGGGGCCCATGCATGTGCTCTGAGGCTAAAAACAGAGCCTGGCCAATGTGATTTCTACAGTAACAAGACTCTCCAAGGGGGCAACTATTTAATCCATTTTTTTTAACAAAACCTTCTCTAGTAGCAACTGGACTTACTTGCTCATTTGTCACTGCTTTTTGAAACAGATGGCTATTAAAAGAGATGCCAGTGAGAAGGAAATACTGGGACTCGCTACACACTAGGTTTAGCGATGCCTTTGAAGACTGGGGCTCATGGCATGTATCAGCTCCAATGCTTCTTGGAGGCCACTCAATGGACCACAGTTCCTCCTTCTTATGTTCCTTCACTTTTGCTAAATCTGAGGCAAAAACAGTGTGAATATTCCTGTGGGGTTTTTTAGGAGAGATTCATAAAAGTGTAGCTTGATGACTTAGGTTTGGATTATTGACAGGAAAGTTAACAAATAGTTCTGGCTTGAGTGATAAACTTGGATATCAGAGAATAAATCTAGTGGAAAAGAAAAATCTATCTGTCATTCTTGGTCACATCTGCAGAGCCTGAATTGGCAAGTGGGATTTATTTTCTTAATTCAGAGCAACTTGGAGCTCTTCTGTGATCCCTTGTATCATCTCTCAGACTCCACAGACAATACAATAGCAGGTTTGATTCTAAAGCAGAAAAATTCACCTTGGATCACCACCCCTTCCAGGTTGTTTGGTTTTTCTTTGTTCAGCCTTCCCTGCCTGTCTACATTTACCCCATATATCCAGAGTGCCATGTGCAAAGTCTTTGTCCTTTGACCAAAGTCTGAGAAAAAGACATTAAGTCAAACTCAGAGAACCACAAAATCTACTGACCCTGTGCACCTGAAACTCCAAACCAGGTTCCACTTGCAGTCTGTGCAAACACATCTGGGTCACAGCAAGATTTATCCCAGCATGGACTGTAGGATCAGCCTTGGAATATCTACTGACCTCTTAAACTCTTAGCCTTTTTTCTTTGTGAGGGCATCTTGAGCTACATTTGTTGATTGGACCTGCAGTAATGCATCCTTTCAGTAATAACTAAGCAGTCTAAGTTCAGGCATCTTAAAAAACAATGGTCTAGCAGAATTGGGCAACATCCAGGGATTGATGGACACTTAAGGGTATTGTAACTCACCAACAGTCTCCAAATACCTTGTATTTTCTTTCACAACTCACTAGCTCTCCCTTGGCTATCATCCTCAAGACTTCTGCTATAAACACTATAAAGTCACATTGATTCTTCAGAGCATTAAAGATAAGTATGAGGTAAGTACCTCCAAAATGCATGTCATATAATGGCCGAGTATAAAAGGCAATCTGCTATAGCTGTACTTTCATTTACCATTTAATTTAAAACTAGTGATCAGAAATTCTCTATCGCATAAAGAAGTTTCTGTGGTGCTAATCTTACAGTGGCAAAAAATTTTACAGTGTCATACAGAAGTGTGCTTTCATTCATTCAAGGTAGGGTATGGTGACCGAGCCATGGAGTACAATCATAACAAAAGCACAGGTTAGAGAACAAAAGCCTTGAATCTCTCCTGAAAAGTCGACTTTTCATCCATAATAGTCTACAGTATAATTTAACTGTGAGTACTGACTGCAGGAATACATGTTGGCTAGTAGTTAGGGCACCTAAAAGAGAAGAAAAACATCAAAAAGCTATTGCATGACTTGACATTAAACTTTTAGTTCAGCCAAGCAAGTAAAATGGTTCAAGAAGTGTATCTTGAACCAAATCACTCAGTGGTCCCTACTTCAGAGTAAGCTGAAAGACAAGCTACAGCACTCTTAGCAAACTATTATGATGCAGAGCCATTCACTCCTCATCCCCACATGAGAATTAGCCCAGAGAAAGGAAATGTGGACATTGCATCCTCAGAAACAACTCTTTGATTTTACAAATATTCTCCCATTCTGACATCCAACTTGCTAATGTAACAATGCTTATATTTTTTAAGAACTATCCACAATTATCCTGGCATGTACAATTTATTGGTAATGAACTAATTTTAAAAAATAGCAGTGAAGTGTTTTTGTTGCAGAGAATCAGGAATAAAACTCTCTAACACACTTTGTGGTATTAGAAAGCAGGAATTTCTTTATTTTGAGTGCCAAGAATGCAGGGGATATCTTCCATCACACTGCAGTTAACTAACATTCTGGTTTATATCTATGTTACGAGTGCATATTCATTGCATTTTCCCAAAGTCATACATATATGCTAAACATTTCTGCAAATTATTTTACATATTTAAATCACTTCTTGGAACTAATTTAGAGTTCCCTACTTAGGCTAGGGTTCTCTTGAGGGTCTCTGATGGTTGTCTTTGGGAACATCCCATTCCTCCAATTATCCTTGTATGGTCCCAAACCTCCAAAAAAACAGTTCCTTCTTCTTCAATGCATCCCAGCTGTGTGGTACAACCAAGATACACCCTCTTATCAGCTTTGCTCAAGCCAACAGTTTTTATCCATGCTACGATATCCACTTGTACCCATTAATCAATGATACGGGTGAATACAGGGTAAAGCACTGTCTGTTAAAGTGAAAGAAATTTACAAGACTTAAACACTATTTATTACAATTCAAGATTTTCCCAACAGCTTTCCAATCTTTCCCAAAAAAAGCTTGTTGGTCTTTGTCATGATGCAACTAAAAAAAAAAAAGAAAAATAAATAGAGAGAAAGAAATAAGCTTTTTCATCAACCTTCCTGAACAGTTTTATTTGTGTATCAAAGACCCAAGGCCTGTCTCTGATACAAAACTAAGAGAAAAACTGCAGAAAACTAGAAAAGGTAAAAATTACAGAAAGAACTAAGTTTTGTGAGAATAAATAATTTCTAGCTCCAGAATTCAAGAGTGAAAACATCTACACAAAAACCTAAGAAATCCTATAAAATAAATCAAGGAACTAGTCATGCTTCTTGCTCTAGTTGGAAACCAGTCTAGAACACGATACTCAGATCAAACTAAACACCATCTTCCTCAGGATGCCTCCTACAGATCCTGGACTTTACTTGCTCTGCTTCTAAAGTACATTCAAATGTCTCAAGGAGATTTGGAAGCCTCATAGCACTGATGCCCGAACAGATATCCGACAAAAGAGGATTTAGAGTTCCCAAAAGAGTCACCTAGGACTAGAAGAAACGAAGAACTATTATCTTCAAAACCTACTGCCTTTTGACTTCCATAGTGGCTGTTACCTTGGTGTCCCTGTGCATCCTGATGTGATTTGGGCTCATGAAGCACTTGCTTCCCTTCCCATCTCTAACCTTATGGCTACATCATAAGGTTGCCAAGGCAGGAATATCTCATGGTCTCTTTTCAAGGCAGACAATGAGCTCTTTGTTTTATTATTAGAGTTACATCACATTAAAGTGCTATTGATAAAAATGAATAAAATTATCCATGTGGCTCAGATGAGTCAGTGCTGCCTCATCACAAATTTTCCAATAAAAATAAAGTTAGGGCACCTTCACTGAAACATAAAAAATTGGCATGGAAGAAATTCTTCCAAGTGTCTAAAAACTGTTCTGAATATCTTACTAAGCGTAAAAACCCACAGCTGCACAAGCTCTACTAGACTGCTCCCAACCTACACAAACCAAGGTTTATTCAACTTTTATCCATCTTAAATTATGTTTAAGTTTCATCTCATGCCTTCATCAACTTGAAAACTCAATTGTGCTGTTATCTACTATTTCTTTTACTGACCCCATCTCTTCTAAAATTCTTTATTCCTAGCATAAAAACTCCTTGCTTCATGTCTCATACAACAATCTCTTCAACACTCATTTCCTTGAGCTGCTTTTAATGTTTGATATCTTTTATAGACCTTCCCTGGGTTGTGACCAAATCCCCATAACTCAATCTTGCTTTACATTTGCCATTAATTTATTTAGTGATTCTAAAAGCAGAAGCATGTGGGTTCCTGTTATGACCCAATGTCCCAGTATCTGGATTGAAATGGGACAAGGTAGTGGGAGAATGAAACACGCTGGATCATATTGTCTGAGGATGAAGCACATTTCAAGGTGTTTTCCTGCAGAACATTATCAGAGGGTAGGAGGCAATGGAACAAAAAACCTCGGAGGAAACACAAACATTAGAACTAGCATTGATCAGTTAATAATGACATTTCTGTAACACACAGACAGGGTAATTGGTGGCAGGGAGAGATGGGTATGATAACATTAAGAAGCTGAAAATGCTGGTGACAGCAGGAAATAAGCAAATCTGTTCTGACAGAGCAAGAATGGATGTGAACGTCTGCCACATTAATGATAACTAGTA
>VWZN01002273.1:886715-910100 GCA_013396955.1 Regulus satrapa | reverse complement strand
CCCCCCCCCCCCCTTTTTTTTTTTTTTTCTGGTGGATGCAGTTAAGAGGGAAAGGAAGAAGGCAGGTTATATAACATGGACAAGATGACTGATATTTGTTGTTTGCAGTCCTCTTGGAAAGACATACCTGCTGAAATAATCAAAATACTAGCTTTATATTTCCCCAAAATCAAGGAACAAGGATACTCTCTGTTGTTATTGTCATTAAATATTTATACTGCTGCACATAGAAAAGAACACAGGTCAGGGCACAAATGCTCTGTGCAAATATTGCAATATAGTCCAGACCCAAGAACACAACAGTAAAAGTAAAAAAAAAACACCTCAGAATATGCTGGAGGAAAACACAAATATAAGGGTCAGGTAAAAAGCTGCACTGAAAAAAAATCTATTTTCTCTTTTAATCAATCTTATCTTTCCACCGCCACTGAAGAACCTGATTAGTGTCCTATCACCATAAATCTTTCAGTGCTCAGATTAGGGGGGAAAAAGCCTTCAAAATCCCATTCATGCCATCTCCTTCACAAACTTGCCTTTTTAGCATAGATTCACCTATGCTCTCTCTCTGTATGACCTAAATTCCATTCTCCATCCCAGACCTCTGTGCCTTCTACCACAGGAATCACCAAGAGTCAGAAGTGGATGGGGGACAAAACAGATGTGTCAAAGGAAGATGTTCAGAGCAGAGTTCTGCTATGGCTGCTGTGCTCTCCCTCTCTGGAACGCCTCAGACATGCAACCAAGGAACTAACTGCTTCAGATGATGCAAAACACCTTATGATTCTGCATTCCAACAGCAGGTGTTCACCTGAAACAAAGGCACCAGTATACTAGGTTTAGCCCTGAAATTATAAGAAAAGTTAATTAGATCTTTGTGTGGGGGAAAAATCAAGGTTAAAGGAAAAGCAAAACTGAAAAACCCCACAACCTCACTATCACCTACAGAAGCATTTTTACAGAAATTAAAAAGTATTTCACTTTAGAAATACAAACACTTTCCTGGTCCAGAAAGTATTCTTGCTTCCTCAATTAAATATGCTTCAAAATTTCCCTAGATGGTAATTAAAAATACAAGTTTTCTAAGTATTTCGTTAGGTGATCCTTTTGTATTTCATGGCTCCAAAACCTAAGCCATAGACGAACTGGGAACTTCAGAGTATGTAGCTCTCCATGTTCCAGGTTCTGAACCAGGCAAACCACCAAGAACATACCATTATCCCATACATATGGAACATGTCCAGGCAGTTTCTTTAAAATACCAAAAAAGAAGGGAAAGGAGATGGCATGCAGGCTACCTAACGGGTGACCTTCAGCAGGCTACAGAGGTTTCCATCCAAAATCTACTCACTTTTTTCAACTCAATACTCATTTGGATAGTTTTGGGTTTTTTAAAAGAAATTAATATTTCCAATTAGAAAATTCTTGACCCAGATCCAGTGCACATTAATCAGTGTATATTACTGAGCACAGAGGACTAATACACCTGTGTATACATAGATATGCTCT
Organism: Regulus satrapa; assembly: GCA_013396955.1. Lineage (NCBI taxonomy): Eukaryota > Metazoa > Chordata > Aves > Passeriformes > Regulidae > Regulus > Regulus satrapa. The sequence continues at coordinate 908,594 of VWZN01002273.1, read as the reverse complement.
TCCTTCCCTGGAGCACTTTGATGTCCAAAACAGTGGGCTACAATATTTCAGAGATGTACATGCTGCACAGCCTCAGGCATACTGCACCTGCTGAAAGGGTTGGCTAACTGCCAAACAGCTTTCTTTTGGAAAAAGCATTTGCTTTAATATCTGCTAATTCCAGAAAGGGGGCTGTGCTCTTCTTGTTTGGCTATGTCTTTGCATTTGCAATGAACAAAAGAAAGGGACAAGGCAACCATCTGTGGGTGCTTCATAGAAAAATAAAACCCCAGTGGGCTTCTTATTACAAGAAGGAAAACAGAAAGAATAAGAGATAAAACAACCTGAATGAAACAAGCTGACACCCTGAGCTCACTTCTCTGCAGCAGACTTGTTAAGCATTCCAGCCCAGATAACCTGCAAAGCCTTTGAAATAAAATTTAAAACCAAAAGGTTTCCCAAAGCATTTTCTTTTCCTTAAAACAATTTTGTTCCATCTAGTTTAGAGAAAGGGAATCCTACTCCTCCCTACACATTTTTATAGTCTTAAATGGAAGAGAATCAGGGCATCAGCCAACCAATGGTCAGGTATATTAGAGGCATTTTCCAACTAATGAGATGATGAGGAATACACACTAATATTTTGAAATAATACATATTTCCAAATAGGTGCACATGTAATTGCTATTCTATAATCAGATTCACTCAGCACTAGAGATCATAACATAAGGTAAACAGAATTTTCTAAGTTAGTTCCCTCCATATGTTATGTAATTTCTGTCCACATATATAGCACAGTTAACATCAGCAAAAAGCAACACAACTGGCCTCCAAATACAGCCTCACATCTCAACTTTATTGGCATCTCAAGATTATTACTAGCATGAGCCAAAATACAATGCTCTTAGTATAAAACTAAAGCTTCACACTAAAACAAAAGAGTGAATCAGCAAAACAAAACACAGCCTCCTTCCCATACTGAAGAGTGAAGTAACAGACTTCTCTCTGGAGATTTCTAGTAATGAATTCCTGTTTTAATTGAAGCTGCAGCCAATGCATGAGATCCAAATGGGCCTCCCTCTCTTTATCTCTCTAGGTGATGCTGTGCAAGAAAGAGCTTTTAAATCAGGCAGTGAGCATAATGAACTTCAATTTCCCTTTGACAAGGGCAAAATTACAAACACACACTTCACTTCCAGACAATTAATTAATTTGTTTACATGATTTCTTTGCTTTGTTTTACTCTCATGATTGTTTTCCCCCTCCACTTCTTTTAGACTTTTTAACTCTCTAAGGTGTAGGATTAGCTTTTGACAACTCATCCTGGTCTCAGGCATAGAGACATGAAATTAATGCAGATTTTTTCAGTGGGGAAGTGAGATATTTTCCTTCAGGCTTACTGCTACCACCTAGGGACAATATTGAAGTACATATGCCCATTCTGTAGAGGACAAGATCAGCTTTTGCCCCTTGTTAGGCAAGGCAGACACAGCTGCTACCATTTGGAAAATGTTTGCCCACTTATTAGCATGAAATGATGGACTCTCAAACTGCTGGTGTCTGCAAAGACCACAGTCTGACAGTCAGAGTTTAAGGTGACTGCCTTAGAGAGGGGCAAAAGCCTTCTCTACCAATGGGATTCAAAGAAGAAGGCACTGAAGTAGCCAGCCATAATCAGAAACCACAGGTATGTACACAAATATGCAACCTCCCAGCACTGCTCCCACTCCTGTGGTATAAGGAACCCTACCTCAAAAGGACTTGGGAGGAGTAGCAATGGGGAAAAGAGCAAAAGCACCATGGACTCAGTGAAAACAAGACTGATAGATTTGAGATAGTGAACAGAAATAAATTTTTTTTGTATGTTTCTTCTACGTAACACCACAGACTAAATCCCTCTAGCAATATCGATACTGTCTACATTACCACAGTGGTGCATGTTTAATTTCATTTCTGCTGCTACAAATATAGGCAAATAAATTTGACAACACATCTGTTATTTACTTGCACTTGACACAAGCATATTCATGACATTTACTTTGCCAGTTTTAAATTTAACAGTTTTCCTTTTATTTATATCTACTTAGTTTTAGTAAAAAGTGCTCTGGTGACTTTCCATATACATGCAGTAAGTGCAACACATTTAGCAACAGTAAAATATTCCTTGGCTATGTACCATTACTGCACATATTTCTGATTACATAGAACTAAAATATTTGAAAGTGGTACAAGACTGTTACATCCACTCACTTTGAGTATAACCAGTAACTCTGTGCAGCTAAATCATGCCTGCAGTTGTACCATCAGCAGAGATCCAGGAACTCATTTCAGTGCTCACTGAGTTGCTGACATACAATGAGGTCATTAATAGACTGTGACTTGCAACAAAAAGAGGGTTTCACATGAAATATTGGCTTATTCCTATCTTCTCCATTGTTTCATTACTCTTTTAGAGTAAAATATGAGTAGGGGCTTAAGAAGTTGTGACCACAGATATAAAGGAAGCACCACAAATATTACACAGCAGACTCTCATTAGCAGTGGGAGAGCTTTCCAAAATAGTGTAGAGATGCAATGAGTGCATCCAGGTCAAGGGCATTACCAACAGAGAATAGTGCCTTGCCCACTCTCATGCTGCTCACACACAGGAACCAGGGACTGGGGCTGTGACGACAGAGCACAGCTACACTGCCTTGCTCTTGCCCTGTCCCTGAGTTAGGCCGTCAGTCTTCTGTCTCCTGCACCACAAATCCAGTATTACAGTGGTTAAACCATATAAGTTTGCAAACAGCATTAGACAAATTACAAAGGACCGAGGAGGGAGATAAAAATTCACAAATCAATATAAGAGTGCAGATGTGAAATACAGCAGTAAGGTGATTTTTCCCATCTGACATCTGGCTTGGAATTCTCTGCATTTTCATGGTACCACAACTGGAACAAACAAGCTCATTGACATTTGACAAAGCTATACAGCTACTATGCATTCCTGTAGTGTGGCCTTTTTCTTTTGGTATTAGTTGTTATCTGCACAAAACTGACTCCTTAAATAGAAGTGTTAGAAAAACTCAATAACTCTGCTGCTTAACAAGGCACTCAGCCCATGGTCAGATTTTACAGATCCCTCAGACTCAAGTATGGTCTGTTGCAATGAGAATATGCTAGCAAATTGAAGACCATGCCACAATAATCTGCTTTTCTAAAATACAGTGTACAGAGAGCTATGTATATCAATACACTTCGTAACAGTAGGACTGGTGCACACACAGTGTGGGGTCTTTTAGAAGCTATTTTGTAGTTTTGCAGATGTAACAGCTTTGCAGAGAGAAAGAATAAACAGTGCAGAGGAACCAAGTATTTATCTATTGAGTGGATGTGGATACAGCAGCCAAATTGAGTGTATGTGCATGTGTCTGTTGTGAAGGATGGTAGGGGGTAAATGGGACAGCATAAGACAAGATAGGTCACCCCACCCAAACTCTGTATCCTGCGCTGATCTGGTACCTACTTCCCAACCTGGAAAACATTACTAGCTTTGCCAAAGAGATGCAGTTGGCTCTCACTCGTGTTTCTACTGTTAGCAGTGGAATTGCTGCTGCTCCAGACTCCAAATCCTGAGACAAGAGTCACCTTCACCCTGTTCTAGAGCTTGGTGATGATATTGGTAATTCTGTGTTGCTCATAAATGACCTCTACAGTCTAAATCATTACTTTATCTGTAACATTTTTGTTGCACTCTCTTAAATTGTTCAGAACAGACAATACATTGTCTCCATTGATCACCATTTCAACTCCTGCTCTAAAAATAACACATGCTAAACAATAAACCAGGTTTTTGTTAACGAGCCTTTGGCTTCATTATTAATGAACAAGAAAGAAAGTTGATGTCTTCAGTATCTAAAAGAGGCCTCCAAGAAAGCTGGAGAGTGATTTTTATTTTTTTTTTTCAAAAGGACATGTAGTGACAGGATAGGGGGAAAGGTTTTAAACTGAAAGAGGGTAGGTTCAGATTAGATATAAGGATGAAATTTTTTACTATGTGGGTGGGGAAGCACTGGAACAGGTCTCCAAGCAAAGCTGGGGATGTCTCATCCCAGGGAGTGTTCAAAGACAGTTTGGATGGGCTTTGTGCAGCTTGGTTTGGTGGAAGGTGTCACTGGCAGGGGTGATTTAACTAGATGATCTTTGAGGCGCCCTCCAACCCAAACCATTTGATTCTTTGGAAACAAACATGTCCTTTAATCATTGCTATTTCAACAAATCCCTTCTTTCTTGCCAGAAAGATCTGATAAAGAGTTACTTACATTATGCCGGAAACTGCTGAATTTGAAAACAAATGGAAATAACTCCTGCCCCTCATTCTTCCTACATTTTTCACAAGCAATTTGCTTTTCCTGCCTTTGTTTTGGCTTAGTTTGTTGTTTTGCCATTTCCTTCTCTTTCCTATTGCTTAGATGAAATTCCAACAGCCCATTTCTCACTGCTTTGTACAATGGCAGCCACTGCAGAAAGGCCTGTGAAACGTGGCACCAGCTGCATGGGGCAGAGGAGAAGAAGTGCCATTGCCTGTGGACATGGGCTAGAGAAAGAGGAATTGCTCTTTACTGCCCAAAAGCAATTTTCAAGAGATATGAGAAAAGCTTAGAAGAAGAAATGCACAAATACAACGAGCAGTTTAAGGCTCTGTTATTTGCTGGGCGTAATTCACACTCTGAGGCCTATTTTACTTAAATAATCTATCATTTTTAATCTGCCTTTCAAACTCTAAGCAATTTTTCAGTTTCAATTGGAGTCTGTCATGATCATAGCAGTCAGGGAGCATATGTAAGCTGGTATCAGACATTACTACCAAGTGAGCCTGCTTTCTAAGCCTTCTTACTAGTTCTTTGGCCTTTAACCACCATCTACAGTAAGACAAAAAAGTTTTACAAGTTTCTCCCAAGTTCAGTTTACTGTTTACATAGGCAGCCTAGTACAAAGCCTTCCTGAACAAATATATTTATTTCATTGAGTGTTTATGTCACAGATTATTCATCTCATCTTCTTGAGATTATTTTACCTTTGAGCCAAATTTTGCACCTGAAAATCTCCTGAAGGCATTAATCATGTCACCTGATCTTTTTATAGAAAGGTTTCCTGGGGTAAGTATTATCAAAACTTTTTTTCTGGAGATAGTTGTAAACCACACTGTTTCCCATAGCACCCGAGTAAAATCCTCACTAAATATAAGCAAAAAAGGGAACTAAGCAATAAACCAATGACTTGAAGGCCTCAAAGGCACAGGTCACTCTGCCCCACAGCATTGGTGGCGTACCATAGGAGCTGCCTCCAGGACAGCACAAAACTGCTGTGATAATAATCTCCTAAACACAAAATGGACACGGCTTCCCTCAGTTGCCTGCAGCTTGCATTTCTCCTAAAGCTCTGTAATAATGGAGAGGAAACTAGAAAGATGTAAGCTACTGGTAGCAGAAGAAACCAGCACAGCTCCCTTGAGCCTCACCTAACACTGGTGATAGAAGTGAGCATAGACAGACTGCTTAGTGGTGTAAATTCAGGCTAAACCCTCCAATTTCACTGGAAGCACTAGAGGTTCACACTAAGCAAAACTCCAGGACTATGCCTCTAAATAACCATGTTCAATAGATAAGACACTTCAGATATTTAAAGTTCACAAAACTGAGTAAGCAACAATGATCTAAACTGTCACATTTACATGATAGATACATTTTTCTAGCAGAGCATCTCTGAAAGGTGTTTAAGGTCATCCAAATATTCCCTCAGAGTAATGAAAAAAAGCTGATTACTTAGATTTTTTTTTTTTTTCCCCAGCAATATTAACATGGTGCTACTTCTGAACAGGTAGCAGCCCAATGCCAGGGCATGTGTATCCATAGAATCGAAGACCACATTCAGCTCATTTCATTAAGAGCTTTTTACACATTGCACAAAACAGCAGCCAAGTCACATCACACAACAGCAGGATGATTGCAATTGTTAATTTAATTTCCAGAAAACTGATATCTATACGAATAGAGTATTTTTAAAACAGTAGGTTACATGCCTCTTAGAACTTCTATTAGGAGTATCAACTAATCTGTGGATAAAAGATGCAGTCAAATGAGCTGACTTCTAATTCCCAGCAGATACCACTGTACACTACAGGAAAAGACAGTCAGACAAGAGACAGTCAGATTGCCTTCACCTTGCTATGCACACAAAACTATTACACATATGGGAAATAAACCGTAACTGCTCAAAGTTGTCTCACACGTGCTCAGCCATCCAACAGAAAAATGGACAGCCAGAAGAAATTAGGACTGTTAATGACATGTAAAAGCTCTTCAGACATGAAAATAGGCTTAGGGACATTTGAGAGATGCTTGCAAGAAGCATTTTGATTGCACAACTGAAGCTACAGGATTCAACAGGAAGATGCTTCAGCTTTGGGAAACCATGGGACCTGGTGCTCCTACAGAAGCAAGGTAGGTTCTTGTAGCTTTGAAATTGGGTTCCCTGAGAGATTACAGCTGGGCTTCCAACCTCACCACAGGTTCTGGAGATGAGGCTACAGAATTTCCTCACACATGAAGAAAATATGGTAACAGGAAGAAAGGAACATTAAGGACACTTATTATCTGTCCTAATACCTCTGGCAGAAATATTGAGTTATTCTTATCAGTCTTTGGGCAATGCAGAACACAAATAATTAAGTTCCTATGCTCAGATCTGTAAGCACACAGAAGCAATATACATGTACTAATTATCAGGATGCACATCAATGGCATGACTCATCAGAAATAAATGAAGCTACTCTCAGCAATATATTTTCCTCTAGGAAAGATACTTAAACAGGAAAGCAGAATAAGCTAACGCAGGCAGGCGTAAAACAAAATATGAGATTTCCCCCATCTTGCAATTCCTACGATAAGCATGAGATTCAACCTGTCTCAAAAGCCCTGCTCACAGCCATTAAATCAATTTATTCTTCTCTCCCTATCACATGCAGAAAGCCAGGGAAAAGCTGAGTTGATGTTTACCCCTTGTTCACTGAAAGCAAAATATCACCATTTCAGATTCTCACTATGAGCTTTGAACACATGGGAGATAAATGAGTATGTACTAAATAACACCCCACTCAATCTGATTTACTTCCCTAAACAACTAACAGAAGCCTCACTTCTTCATGGTAATTAAAAAATTTCATCTTTCCTGAGACCATTGCAGAATTTTGCATTTCAGTCTAGAATTCACAACCTATCTAACTCTACAGCCCTCAACAACCTCAACTTCTACTTTTGATCTGCCTTAGGTAGATTGGCAAGACCTGAGCAAAGAGTTTGTGAAACCTGGCTATTAGAGATCCAGGCTTACCCTCAAGGTTTTTTTTCCCCACCCCTAAATAAAGCTGAATTACTTACAGTTGCAATCCAGACTATTCTCATTCTCTTTCTCTCTATGCACATGCTGAAACTCATACTATACACAAATTCCTGAATAAATATACATAATAATATCTGTACTCGTTTAATGCAGATTTCAAAGGCCATTTGTGTGTCACTTATGGAAATGAGTCATGAACCTTGCTTCAAAGGTTTTTTTTCATTGCTCTACAAGACGCTCCAAACAGTCCCAGAGAAAATAGGCTGCTCTTAGGGTTAGGGTGCTGTTGAAGCACCAGGTTTCACTCATTAACCATCAGTGGTATCTAGATGTTCATCTGTCCACAAAGGTGTTTCCTCTTTTCTACCAGACTACTTATTCACAGATAGCACCTGTAAGAACAAGGTAACTTCAGTAGGTTTTAGCACGTTATTCTTTTGAAATTATAAATTATCTGGGCTTCTACCTTTGACCAATGCATTGTGTGCTAGCAGAGTATAACTCTGTAACTCCTACTAATGATATGATATTGATTTTACTGACAATGAAAGGGAAAATGTAGTACCTCAAGGGACTGTATTTGGTACTGTGCTAATTAATGCAGAAAAATTTGGGGTTATATCACATGTTTTAATCTCTAAGTATTACAAAGTACTTAACCAAACAGTACAATTGGTGTTTGAAGTGAAAGAGCTCCTGGCAGCTACAATGGACTTGAGAAAAAGCTTCCTCAGTCTCAGGGGTAAAAGCAAATCCTTTCACACAAGTTGCACCAACACATGTTTTGATACTGGTTAAAAGAATCAGATTTATCTGGGTAAGTTAAACAGACCTTTATGCTGCCTTTGTTTTCAAAGTAATTGACATTGCAGTGGAGCACCAACAAAGGGAACTAGGAAATGTTGTCATACACTTTTTTGTGTGATCCATTATTTTGTGATCTTTTGAAGATCCCAAGTAAGAAGAAACAGGAAGAATGTCAAGAAACAGCTTTAAGAGAAATAGAGGAGGTGTGGATATTTTTAAAATCAATACAGAAAGTGCTGTCATTCCACAGTTGCACACCAGTTTAATTTATAGTTAAATAATTATAATTTGAGACTAGCCTTTACTTGAGTGCCTAAAGGAAAATAGAACAAAGAGAATTCTACATCCAGCCTTAAAACCCCACTTAAAAATAACAGGTGGTTACTACCGTGTTTGATTTTGCTGCTGCTGATGTCATGTATCTGGACCCCAGTACCTTTACCTGTGAGGCAATCTGTTGGTAAGCACAGTTTGCACCATTATGGATAATGCATATATTCTGCATAATGCTAACTGTAAAATGGTTCATGCATATCAATAATGATACAAATGTCACACAGCATCAGAGTTATTTCTACCTGCATGATTCATCCACAATCCCACTAAGATCTGGCTAAGATTCCTTTCCCCCAGTCAAGGCTAGCACTTCCTGAGGCCACCTATAATTCTACCCATTCACTGCTGTGCCATTGTAGGCACCCATGACATACAACTCAGTTACAAACCACAGGCAGTCATGGGACTGCTGACATTTAGAACTGCAGGGTTTTCACAAACATTTGCTTTACTTAGGACACGTAGGCAAATAAATTCACTAAATCCAAACTGCCTTTTTAATAAAGTCAGAAGATTACCTTGATCTTGCTTGACCCTAATCTATGTTTTCCTTCAAGATTTTGTATACCCCTGTAAAGAAAATTGCAGAATAAGAATAAAAGTTATCAGTTGAAGAAATTAATCTGAATTTAAGAGTTCTTATTACAAATCTTTAACAAGCCACTAACTTTTACAGTCTTCAGACATCTGAGGATACAACACTCATTTCTGCTGGCACTTCATATCCATCTATAATTCTGCCACAAAGATTATTTTTCTAATTTGTCACTGTGACATGTTCACACATCACAGTGATCCTAGCTCTGCAGTGCTCCACAGATTTCCTCTCTGTGCCCAACATACATGGCCTATCTTTATTTCCACAGCCTACCCTGTCTGGTTTTTCTCTTATTAAGAGATCATTTCTGATCTTCCAAAGACCTATTGTCTCAGTCTTCACTCAAATTTACACATAGACAACTTTTTTGCCAGTCCTGTTCTTCATACTTGGCAGGAGCTCCCTATTAAATACACCTTAAGTACCCCAAGAACTCCCCTGCAATTTCCAGTTAAAATTCTTTAGAACTCTTGAAGTGTGGAGATCACCAAGTATGGCTGCCTCCTTGTTATTCCTGTTTTATTCCTCATTCCTTTCACCTGCCTATGAAGGTATAGCTGTTGTCTTTCCCTAGGTTACCAGCGTAACACTCTTGATAGAACAAACCATGTTTTTTGTCTGTTTTGTTTTTACACATAAATTCAGTTGCTTGGAAAATACCTGACAGTTCCAAGTTCTGCAGCTCAGTATCTTTTTATTACTTTCTTCCAAACCATATCTCCAATGTTTTTTTCAGAGTAAAGTAGCCGGTGATAAGCACAGGAAGGTAAGCAAGAAACTATTAGAAACATCAAATAGGACCTACACAGCCGTTTCTGAGCTAGACTTTTGCACCAACTGTGATAAGGGAAAACTCAAACTACTAAATCCTATTCCTCAAAGCCCACACCCAGCAAGGGTGAGAAGCTTCAATGTACTCACAAGTGAATAGACACGTTCAGCACTGATGTTCCCGTTCAACATATAAAACCTGAGAACACTGACTTTTCTGCAAGTTAAGATTTCCTTCACCCTCCTCTTCTTTTGCAAGTGTGTCTATGTGTAGCCAACCATTCTACCAGAGAGCAGAGCTGCATCTTCCACAAGCAATGAGCTGTTCCTGCAGCTGTTAGCACAATGTCTCCCTTGAGAGTGCTCTGAAGTGCTAAACAGGCCACCATAACTTCCACACCACTTCTTCTCACAGGGCTTATTTCCCAATTTCTTTTAAGAGGCGAATTCTAAGACAAGCAAAAAGAACACATACCTTCCTACATTTGGATTTTTTGAATTCTCTTGAAGAAGCTTCCCCTTTAGAGTTTCTTCTTAGAAACCAAACACATTGAGAAGTATGCATCCAAATTTTTATTTATATAGAAATATATATCTACACACACACACACATATATATGTATATCTAAAACCAACCCACTTCAGATTGGCTGGATTACTTAAAACCAAATGCCTCTGCACAAGAAGCTGGAGACTCAGTCAAGAATGTAAAAACATAAACTTGCAGGAAAACAGTCTCTTGCTGTTACCTACATTTAGTTACTACTCACCTATCATCCTACATAATCTCAATATATAAGAAAAGACAATACCTTCCTAAGCATGCAACAAAACAATTCCCAAGGATTTTAGTACAGGCTTTCAAACCCTCTCCAAGCTAGCAGGGAAAAGGAGACCAGCTTGCAGGGAAAAGGAGAGTAGCTTTGCTTTCTGGCCAATGATTTTCTTGGAACCCTTTTAGAGGTAAAGTTCTTAATGCAGCAAGATGGGTTCAGATAAAGCACTGCAGTCCAGGGCCTAGGGTGCTACTGTTAGATACCCCAAGGCTCATGGATTCCATATCTAGTTCTAGCAACTCCTCCCTTTGCGGCCTTGCGTTAGACTTGCAGGAGTCATTTGCTGCATCTGTAGAATAGGTGTAATGATAAGCCTAACTATTTCTCTCTTGCCCCAGTCAAATTCTCTGAGCATTATTGATTCATCCAGTGGGAGCACCTCCTCTATTTCTCTTGAGAATGTGCCTTTACAAGCCAGAACTACTGCACTCTGCCTTGTCAGTGATGTACTGTAAAATCTAAGGTAAATCCCTCACCCCTTTACCTTATTTTGCCCATTTTATTTAATAGAAGCATTGTCATATTACTGGAAAAACCTGCAAGGCTGTTGTTAGGATCAGCGAAATATTCATTACCTTAAAGAACCCAAACAATGCAGACACACCTAACAGCCTATTCTAGTGCTACTACTGTGCCTTCTAGAAGGAAAAAAAAAAATTATATATATATGATTTCCTGTAAAGAAAGAACAACTGCTAGAAACTAGCTCTAGATTAAAGCACCATCTTTTAACTAACAACAGGCATGTGTTGCCAACTGCATATTTGAGAAAAAACTACTCATTTCTGAGGTCAGAGGGAACAACTCCTTCGTGGTATGAAAAAGGAAAATAAATACCTTATCAAGTAATAAATAAAAGAGAATAGTTTTAGCCCATATAACCATCAAGGCATATCAGTGAAAGAAGAGAAGCTGAAGAAAGACTATTAAAAGAGATGAGGCATTCATTGTACACGAATAATATCTGAGATATAATTCAAACTTCTATCAAGGCAGATATCAGCAAAACCACCAAGAGTTACTATGTACCTACAGAACAATGTAATGAACACCTGAATTTCCCTTTATTATGGCTATCCCATGTTCTTTAGCAAGAAATGCATCATTAAAGAATTGTCAGCTAAGGGATATGACTAAGGGCATCACTGCAGCATAACAGACTTAAACCCCTGCTCATCTGTTGGAAGCAGCTCATGCACAGCACGCAGACTTTAATGATGGCTGGAAACCCCTTCTAGGCTTAAATCTATTTGCCCGCTTTGAGATCATAGCATGACTGTCAGCAGTAGCTGCCTTAAAAAATAACTCCTAAATGTTTTTTCTATAACTGGCAGCCACTCTTTACTGGAGAATAAGTGATCACTAAGGAAGGTGGGGGTGTGACAAAGGGCATAAAATGATGGGCCATGTTTTCTTGAAAATCTGTCACAGAGCTCCTGTCTATATGTCCTGGGTAAAAACAACACAGTCTGAAAGCACCAGAGAAACAGATTTCTTTAAGACTGTATACAGAAAGGAAGAATGTGTGATTCTATCATAGATCATAACCAAGGCAGGTTCTGGAAATAGCATGGATATACTCTTGTGGGTNTTCCTTCAAGTGTGTGGTGTTCAGCATCTCCCACTTCTTTGGTGATAATTCTCCGTTCATTGGAGGTATTTCTCATTAAAAACTATACCAATTACTGTAACTTTCTCTTACCAGATCTGCATAAAAATGCATAATGGTACCATAGAGGGTTTGTTCATGCTTTTTTCTCCTTCCTTTTTTTTTTTTTTTTTTTTTTCTTTTTCTCTCCAAAATATTTTTTTTTTTTTCACTATAGTTTCAGTTATTCTTATACCGAAAAACTTCTCCTCACTGCTTCAATCCCCTCTCACCTCTAATGCCCAAGGGGGCTATCTTACATCCACTCCTCAAAAAAAAATTCATAATCAAAAAGGATGTTGAAGATACAAGTTAGACTCAAAGGCAGGGATCTGGAGCAGTTCACATAAAAGCATTTTTTTCTTCTATTGAAAACATAACTTTCAGCCTATCTGCAGGCCTAGATGTCACACCCCCCAAAAATTCTGCACATACACACACTCACATATCCACACGTCAAAAGCCTTTGCATAACAGCCTTAGCTGAGGTTTAAATGTTGTTTCTTATTAAAGTAACTAAGTCCATTGATCTCACGTGAATTATGTACAAGGGGATGCATATGCTCCAGCCCTTTTGAAATATATTTAGGTGGAAGAATTATTTGCTTTTGATTCTTTGCAGATAGTATCTGCACCACCAAAAATCCATCAGAGTTACCAACAGAAATTTCTTCGTGAATTCTGAATGTCCAGTTCAGTTGCCTTCACAGCAAAAGACAAAATGGAAACACACTACAGGTGTAGTAAAAGGTGACAAAAGATCACAGTAGGACACTTCACCTTCCTATCCATAAAACAACCCAAGTAAATCAGTATCTCCAAGTATTTTTATCATTAATCACTTTAAGGAGGCTTGAAAATATTTCTTCCCTACAAATGGTTTGCCATTATGCTCAAACAGATGATTGTTTGAATGAAAGACTGAAGTACTGAATGAGAGCAATGTGTACAACATGAAATGGTCTGGTTACAGCTACAGTTAGACTTCACACTTGTATGCAGTATTACTATGTCCATAGGGCTAGAGAGGGAAAAAAGGTCAGAAAAAAACCTTCCCACTATCCAGTCTTGCCTACAGGCATTATAGGATAGCTTTATCAAACATGGTTGAGATATTCTTTACCTAAACCATTTTGTGTCCTCCTATATAAGCAATCAGTCTTGGAAGCTTCCATGTTATATGTATACATGCAACAAAGTCAACACAGACAAGTTAAAACACTATCTTCTGAGGGCAAACTCAAATACTGATTTAATATAATAGACTGGATTGTACCATTCAGTGCAAAGTGATCTAAATTCTGCTAAGGGCATCTGTAATAGGAGTGGTAAACATATATGTTAATATAATACATATGGTTTTACAGATAATTACAGCACCCCGGTGAACTCCAGTCAAAGTTAGTCATTGTTTCTTGGCTGAGGTGCTTGCTTGTGGCCTATTCACTAATTCTATTTATGTATTTCTAACAGGGATTTCTGGTACATTTCCAAATAGCTTTATTCATTTATTAACAATGTGAACTGGGATATGCAGATATTTTTCTCTGTAGTCCCCTGGAGATCAAGGGGCACAAACTTGCATAATACAAGAGCCAACAAATGAAGTGAGTAAATTAAAATTGTAAGAGGAGAAAAAAAAAAGTTCAACCAATTGCCAGATACTGAAATTATTGTTATTGAGAAGAATAATTACGCAACTTCAAGGAATAACCAATCAGTATTTATTTCAAAAGTATTCAACCCGCTTCAGGGCATGTGTAAGCACCCGGCTATGAGAGGCTCCTTCAACTACTCATTGCCACTTCCCTGCCCCTTGTGCAGCAGTACTAATTAGCAACATAAAGAAATATCCCCTGCCTTTTTGTCATCGTGCTGTTCAACTTGCCTGATATTTTTGATAGCATAAGCCAGTGTTTGACATATGATTCTGCAAGATCACATTATCTAAAACAATATTACCAAGCAACCTCAGAATGAGGACTACATTAATGAGGACGACTCAAAGCCTGAGTGAGGAGTAAGTTGAATAACAGACACTTCTACTACATTAAAACCATTACAGAGCAGGCATCTTCCTAATAGAGGTGCTTGACATTTCCCATTAAAATAACTTATTTCAAGCTATTACCATTGCAAAAATGAAAATGTTTAGGCTGAAGTCACCAGTACTATATGTCTCCCTTAAGTTGTTTGCTTCATGAAATTTTAGCCTCAAAACAATATCTGCTTCTTAATACTCTTCCCTCTTTGGAGTCAGGAAGAGCTCCCAAGACTTCCTAAACCACAACATTTCCATACTTTAAACAAACATTTGTTAGCAATTGATTCAATAATTTCTCTCAACTCACATAAGTGATTGTTCACAACATTAACAACCTTGGGAAGCTTTATTGAGCAAGGTGACATCTTTTAGCAGACCATTATATCAGTACAGCAAGGAAAATGAAATTTTAGGGAAATATAAGCCCTTTCTTCATGTCCCAAAGGGAGGAAAAGCTTTACTACAGCTTTCAGAAGAAAACCTCATTTCCCAAAAAGCTTCCAGACATTCATCTGCTATGTGGTCAAATAAAAGTTTTTGCCAAGATACAAATCCTGCTTTGATTTTTAGAACATTGAAGCTACAATATAAACAACATTATTCCCATCAGTTACTGTGTTGTGTTCAAGTAGCGAAAGAAAGTGCAGTTATAAATGATATTCTAGTCCTGTTGTGACCTGGAGATGTTCCATGGTAGAATCTCAGCTTTTTTTTTTTTTACTCATTTGCTTGTTTTAGTCAAATCTAAGAAAGTACTACACTTACAAGAGAAGAGTATTTACATGGCCAGATACTTAAAATAAGTAAACAGAACTGTTTTACTATTCATTTTTACTTGCCAGCTATAGGCCCGAGGATATGATTTGCAGAAATACTGAGCATTCTCAACTTTAAACAACAGAAACTCTGCGTAAAAATACAAAATACCACCTGGTACCAACAAAATTCTCAAAACAGTTTATCAATGTACAATTTGCTAAGGAGAACAAATATGCTCCAAACCCATGGAAATTCTTGGCTTTAAGACGTCTTTTCCTTAATAATCATCTAATATATCTATGCGCTTTGGTGGTGACAGTAGAGATGAGGATACACTCTCAACAGATGAGGGCTTGACTCACTAGAGATGTGATGAGGTTATAACTTTTTCACATCAGTACATAATAATAATTCTAAAGCATTGCTGTTGTGGTTTAAGCCCAGCAAGCAACCAAGTACTGTGCAGAGGCTCAGTCACTTTTAGCCACCCCACCTCAGTGGGACGGAGAACTGGAAAACAGCAAAATCTATGGGTTCAAACAAGGACAGTTTAAGAATTGAAATAAGTCAAGATATAAAAATATTGTAACTGCAACGAAAAGGGAGAGGAATAAGCCCCCCAAAATTACTAGAGATGCACAATACTATTGCTCACAACCCACTGACTGATTTCCAGTCTGACCCCCAGCAGGGATCGTCCCTTCCCAGCCCAGTCCCCTCAATTTGTATACTGAGAATTATGTTCTGTGGTACAGAATAACTCTTCAGGCATTTCAGGTCAGCTTTCCTGCCCATCCTCCCTCCTGGCTTTTTGTGCACCTCCCCTGTGGCAGAGCACGAGACCCTGAAAAGTCCTTGACTTAAGGTAAACCCAAATCACAGCAACAACTAAAACATCAGTGAATTATCAATGCTATTTTTACACTGAACCCAAAACACAGCACTGTACCAGGTACTAGCAAGAAAACTAACTCTATCCGAGCTAAATACAGGACAATCCATCTACAATGTCTTATTAATAATTTACAAGCAATAGGAAACTTTGGTCCAAACATTCTATAATCTCCACAAAGAGATAAACTAACCTATAACAACAGATAGTAGCATTGCATCAATATCCAAAGAGGCTGGATCTCAAGAGTGTTCTGTAATTCTCAAAAATAACCTTGCCTCATGCTCCTGAGTCAATAATGATGGCAACAGCACAGCAGGTATGAGCCCAAATCCTAAAGTTGAATCAATAATCACTATGCTGGGTCATGGCCCTGCATCAATCTGAGATAGTTTTACATTACAATGCTGCAACAACTTGTATGATATTGCAAGGTCATCTTGCACTGGTTTGGTGGTACCATGCCATGATGTTGCACAAATATATGCAGATACTTGCCTGTATCGCCTCCTGCACAGGAGTATAGAGAAATGCTACATTTTGAAATGACCATCAGGGAGTCAGCATGCATGATATTACTGATAAAGATTGGTGACATGTATGTCACAAGGCCACCTAATTTTCTCTTTACAGGACAAATTCAGCTAAGTGTGAGTCCTAAGTAGGTAAAGTTTTTGCAAAATTAGCAAAGACACCCCTTTACCCAAGACTGTCTTTCACATTTTCACTCCAACCTGAATGGACAGCAGGTACTTTGTTCTTGCACACTTTTTATCTGCTCAGCCATTTGACTGAATATGATTGACCTCACTACAACCCGAGCAGAGTAACAAGATTCAGAAGGAAATCACTGTGACAGGGAAATGGCCCAATTATGCTGAGACCAGCTTTTTCCCTTGCAAAAAAAAGATACAAAGCATAACACATCAAGACACAGAAGGAAGCAGGCACCCAGTGATTGCTGTTGAAGGAGAAGAACAAAGAGATGGCAATTATTCTAATAATTTTCCAAGAGGTGGCAATAATGTTTCTTATAATTGCAGAGGGAAGCAGAAATGTCAGTAGTTCCAACCAGCCTTTCTTTCTGAATGGTGCCTGAATCAGCTCTTCATTTAGGCTACTGAAGCATCAACTATATTTCTCATTAAAGTATACTTGGGTCAGTCTGCTTTGGTCACACTCAGCTTAGATTGAATTTGAGAGTGATAATTACTGTGAATTCACATCATTTTTCCGGGGTGAATTTGTTTCAGTTTCTCGATCCTATTTCCCCATGCATGTTTCTTTATATTTCCCCTTTACTGATACACCGTTTTCTTACTATTGCTACATTTCTCATTGTTGTTGAAGTATGTTTTCCTGAGATCCATTTCATGGGGTTTTATCTTTCAAAAAACCCAGACATTGACTTATAACTGTACTATAAAATCTAACAACAAAGATTGCTTTTAAATAAATACAAAAACAGCTCAGTAAGATTAAACAAAAGATTGCAAAGCAATTACTAGTTATTTTGTCCTCATTTCCAATGGCACGTAGTAACCAACAACCCCAGTTGGCAGTAGACCTTGCACTGCTCTGTCTACTCTGTGTGCGCGTGTGTAATGGGCAGGAACAAGAATCACTCTCTAAAGGCATGCAGTTTGAAAAATACATAGAAATTAGTCGTATAGGTTTTGAGAATACTTGGCAGAAGAACAAAATGTAACAGTGAGGAAGAATGCAACTCTGTGCATACTCTGCATCACGCTGGACCTTCATGGAAAGGTTTTTGCACAACGTAGGCATTCCAGCCTCTCTCACGGCACATACAAGACTCTTCCACAAAGGATTTCAAGATGAGTAAATATTCTCCTGTCTATCATTTACCCACCTGCTGTAACATTACAGGTGAACTGATTCAAAAAGCATCTATACTAGAACTGTATGTAATGAAGTTGGAGTGCAACACTGAATTTTAAGCAGAACTTGTCTCGATCTCCCAGTACTGTGTGTGACGTGTTCTCGAGTTCCCAGCCCATCACTTCATATTTCATTTTGACAGTTCAATGCATCCCACCCCAAGTGCTTGACCTGAAAATGTAGACATGTTTCAGATGAAATAGGAGGTTAATTAGAAAAGCTGAAGTCATTAATGAAGGCTATCAATTATTAATCAGCTGGTCCACCATCCTCTTTCCCCCTATCCAGATGTATTTATAAGTCAGTGATAGGTTTTTAGGGCTGATGACATCTCCTAGCAACTGTATCACTCTGGTTATATGATTAGACCCCACAAGCAGAGGAGGAGAAGATCAAACACATTTTCAGAGAGAAGATTTCTAAGGAAAAAGCCGAAGTGATAAAAGGCAGAAGAAAAAACGACTTCACACCTCCAGAACCTTCCTGACCACGGTACTGCAGTGGACTGTGGCCTTGCATCTGAGTCTCTGAGTGTTGCTGGTAATGAAGCGCTGAACCATGAGACACAGAAGATTTTCATTTAGGTTTGCATTTTCATAAAGAAAAATTACAGCAATGCAACAGCTGTTTTAAAGTAAATATAACAGTCAAATAATATAGGCATCCTATGACGTAAAGAACCTACCAGGAGTTTGCCACAGACAGGTAATTTTGCATACTCATAGGCAATGTGGAAAGATGTCAGAATATTAGCAGGGAAAGTTATCTTCAGAAAAAGAGAGCAGAGTTTCTATTAATTATCCTCACATAAGTGAAATTTATTTTCCTTGCAAAATAAATCTATCATTGAAGAAAAATGTTTAATTAAGAAATGTTAATAGAAATATGCCTTTTCAACAATTTATATTAAGATTTTATTGCCACATTAAAGATGAAAGCCTACTCAGTTGTGAAATCATCACTTCTACGAAGTGCTAAAATCATCATGATTTGTTAACTATAGAGCAAGGGAAAAAGACCTAGGAAATGCAACACAAAATCTGTATTCAGAGGAAATGATGATTACCTTGGTCTTTTCCTCCTCTGGGATTCTTCATTACTGCTAGATGCAAAATATTTTTCTATTGCCATTTTTCAAAACCTAAAGGTGCTTTTCTTGGGTTATTGTCCGCATCATCATAGATTAATTTTAACTTCTAACTTAATTATAACTTTACTGTATATCACATACTGAAGCAGCCACTTTACAATAAACCAGTATACAGAATCGTCATGAACTGGCAAAATGACATAATATTCCTCCCCTCTAAGGTCATTAAAAATCACTTAAATCTACCTTAAAAAGACAAAATTCTATTGAATATACATTATTATGCCTTCTGCTTCAGAAAATTTTCTACTACTTTTTGCATCACAGATCGGCAGAACTAACTTTATCTTTAGTAATACTTAATGTTCTAAAGTTCAGCTTCTACCCTCAGGAGAAAACCTCAAGTAATTCCACTGCTTGATTGTTCAGTGTAAACAGAACATTTTACAAGGCAAAAGTTCACAGAAATTTCACAGAAGATACCTCGCCACTGTACTAATCTTGTATCTCTTTTTATCTTACCTTCCACTTTGAAAAAATTATTGCTTGCAAATACTTTTCTGCTGACCTTTGTCACTCTTCTTCAGATAAAGTTTCAGCAAGTCCTGGACCATTTCAGACATTAACTTGCAAGTTTTTAGTGCATCTTTGAGAAACATCCATTTCATCCTTCTAAATGGACCATCACTGTTGCCTCACCCCCATATTTTGAAGACTATACTCCCTACATCTATACTGAATCATATTTTTCCTCAGTTTGGCAACTCTTCAACAAGCTTCCAAAGCCTGAAGGAATCCCCCAGCACTCCAAAAGTGGGGGCAGAAACTGGCAATAGGTTGGCACACACACAGGCTAAAAGGATATGCTTCTGCATGCTGGTCTCAATGCATTTAGATACTTCTATTAGTAAAACAACTACCAGAGTTTTTAGCAAGACACTATCATTACAAACTTACAGATCTAATTTTGATCTCAGTAAAAATTCTCAAAAGAATAGTCTGTTTATATCAAAAATAATCAAAGTGCTTTCAAAAAAAGCAAGACAGCCAAGTTGTTTATATCAGTACAATAAAGCACCCTCTTACCTTCAAGCAGTAGTCTTTTTATACTTTGAAAATTAATTCCAGATTCTGTGAGGGTTCTATTTTCTTTTAAAATTCCAAATACCTACAGTTATCTTACATGGTTTCTTCCAAATTTTCTATAATCTATGAGTCAGTACTTGTAACGCATTTCCAAGCACACCATCCATACTCTGCTAACAGCTCTGACATGGGAAGGGAAGCAGGAAGCACAAATCATAAGAAGCAGCACAAACCTGGACTACATGAGATGCAGTGATGATACATTGAAGCCTAAATTTACTGTCTTTGAGGCATATACTTTCAACTATCTTGACATTTACATTCTAAGTACTCTTTAGGGTCAAATGTAGTCATTCCTATGGAGCAGATTCAAGTCTACTAACAAAGAATTGAAGGAATTTTAGTCTCCCATTTACTCAAAACTGTCCACCTAATGCTTTGTAATGGCTGTGGCTTAGACCTGACTTTCAGCCAAACTCTCATCCAGCTGCTGGCTTACTTTCCTTCCTAGTTTTCCTCCCTTCTGCTGAAGACTAGGAACAAGAAGGCTTGTGGTTCAAGATAAAGACACAGAAATCACTTTCCACTCACTGTTGAGACAAAACAGATATAGCTGAGGGAAATTAATTTACTACTAGTTAATGTATATTTATTTATTTACTTATTTACTGGTTGGGACAGCAGGAAGCAAAAAGACCAACACTAAAACAGAAAGAAAACACCTCTCAACCCCCTTTCCCAGGCTCAACTTGACTCCTTCACTGCAGATTCCAGTCCCCTGCCTTTGTTATTACCACAAGCTACACACAGACCCCTCAGTGAAGCAACAAAGGTGGATGGGGTGGGTTATGGTCAGTACACAGCAGTTCCTCTCTGCTGTTATTTCTTTCTCATACTTTTGTCCTACTCCACAGGCCATATTTTTTGGAATATCTATCTGTTCCAGCATGAGGTCTTCCACAGGCTACAGCAGATAATCTGCTGTGTCATAGAGCACCTGCTCTTCCTCATCCCACTTTCATGTTACCTCTGATGATTATCACCCTTTTCTCAATCCCTATCCCCATCTAGGCTTTTTCTGCCCTTTCCTGAATGTGGAAAGGTCTTGGTTTCACCTTGGTCTTGTCCCACAGACAAGAAGCCACCCTTCAGCTTCCACCCTGCCCATATTTACACCCAACACAGGGTTTTTGTATGTGATGTAATAATTCAGATGGGTGCATAACACTCTCTATTGTTCCTCCCAGTAGTACTTAAACAAGACGCAGTTTCATCTGTGGATACATGAAATTGGAAGTAGATTCATTTAATTCTGCAGATATCTACCCACTTATGCTACAGATTTTAGGAGTTCCTGTCATCTCTGTACCTAATTTATCTACCTGATATAGTGCATTTTGGTAGTGATGCAGACCACAGGCTGTTTAGTCCAGGCAACACAAGCCAAAAGTCCCAACTTATGGAGGCAGTAATTTTTTTTGTTCTCATTTTAAGCAAGTGACAAGAGCAACTTTCTCCCTTATAGTCTTCCATTTGTCAAAAATATACTTCAAGTGAACAGAGTCAATGTCACAAGTCATCACACCTGACAAAAGACAGAATGCAGCAATCCAACCAGAGAGCACAGCCCTGTCAATGAACTCACTCTGCCCATATTTGCCTGGTTTGAGGAACTTATCACCTACTCCAATAGGGAAGAAACACAAAAAACAAAAAACAAAACAAAAAAAAAAAAAAAAAAAAAACAA
>VWZN01002273.1:868001-886688 GCA_013396955.1 Regulus satrapa | reverse complement strand
AGCTCTTTAACTAGCTCAAATGTATTCTCTGGACTTGGCCTTGCCCAGGTGATACAAGTGGCCCCCAAACCCCTAAATCACTTATTGTATGAGAAGTTCTGGGAAAGAAGCAGTGAAACTCATAGTCCCAGGAAAAGCGTGGCTTTTGACACAGAAGTGCAAATGTGAAAGCCAAAAAGTTTCTGTAACAAGGTAAAAAATAATTTTATTTCCTGTTCAAAGAAACAGAAACTATCCAGTGACTGTCAAGCATGATCTTCATGGGTAGCTCCAAATCAGAAATTTCTTTCAGCAAGGACTTGGGAATATGCATCATGATCCAAATACTACACCGCATAATACTCTCAGGCAGATGCCATTATTCTTAGGATTCTTATTCTTATTCTTCCTGTGCAGGGCCAGAGGTGGAAAATTATGATCCTTGTGTGTCCCTTCCAGCTCAGGATAATCTATGATTCTGTGAACCCTATGAATGCTAGTGAAGGGATTTTATACTCAGAATTCCTCTATGGAGAAAAAAAAAACCAAAAACAAAAACAAAACAAAAAAAAACCCCCAAAAACCCACAAACAAACAAAACAACCAAAAAACAGTGTTCCTCAAACTTGATATATTTAAAAGTTGTTTAAAATTAGAATTTTCCACTTTCATTGAAGACAACGAAATTCAAAGAAGAAAGAAACAAGAATCAGGCATCATGTACCTCTCACAGTAGCAATACTGAGAAATCTACTGGATTATCATCACTTTGGTCATTATGATGTGTGCCGGAGGCCAGGTGTTATGCAGAGAACAATACTGAAAGCACTACACATTACCTAAATGAGGTGGACAAAGCATCTCACATTCCTAGTTTTGCCTATTTTTGTATTTTTAAAGGCAAAACACTCCTTCTCTATACCTCTATAAATCTCTTATATTCCTAGCTTCTTTTCACACCAGTTTTGAAATCTAAGTCTGACATTAAGGAAAAAATAAGCCTGCTTACAAATATCCCTTCTGAGAGGAGGAGTATAGGAGTAGGGAAGCAGGAAATACATTGCGCAACTGATCAAGGGATGCTAAGACACAGCTAAAGTAAATCAATATTGGGTGCCTTGCTTCAAAATTGTGTGCAATAACGTCTTACCTCTGTCCCTAAAGAGCAGCAATCATCCTTCAGTGCCACTGCTCACATTACAAGTGATGTCTTTTCAATTATCTCAAAGGCCAGATTTACCACTCTCTATTCACAAGTTCACAAGCCCATTAATAGCCATCTTGGGAATCACTGCAAGGCTGCAGACTACCTATCACATGATGATCTCGGATAAAGGTTTTATAAACTGAGTCAACATGCCATCTAATGTGTCAAAATACTTTTTTTTTCCTATACTGACAACAGGAAATGAGAGAACAGCCCCTCTGCCTTCTAACCCAGCATTATCATTTAATACCAGCTGTCACTGAAAGCTAGAAATAAAAAGTTCCAGGGAAATAATTACATGTAAAAAGTAATGGCATTATGATGGATACTGCTACACTGGGAGGGAACTGAAAGATTTTGGTTGAGAACACATCCTTTAAACTGATCCCACCACTGCTGTAAAAGAATTTTGGAACAGATGTGATTGGATGACACCTGTGTGCAGCTGCACTCACCTGTGTCTAAACCAGAACCTCAAGCTCAGAACCAAAGACACTTCGGATGGCTTGCAAAGAAGCAACTTGGGTATACAAGAAAGTAGAAATACACATTTGATGCTGCAGCTGCATAAATAAATCCTCCCAAACACAGTGGAACATTCAGGTGTTAAAGCAGTGAAACCTGCCTGGAGCTGCAGCTTCTGGACTTGAATGTTTGAATTTGCATTAGGCCTGAGATATCTTCATGAGAACCCACTATAATAAAGGAATAGCCCAGAAGAGCCTGGGTGGGAAGTTGCTACACAGGCAAAGCAATTCTCTGTAAATGCCATTGACAAGTAAACATCAAAAAGCCAGGGAGGAACTGAAGAGCAACATCGGCACAACACAAATGAAGGTTAGATTGACATGTATGAATAAATAAAGGCATTAAAATAAGTTAAATTTTAAAATCTTAGGAAAAAAAAATATTATTTTTAGAACAGCATTTCAAGAGAAATAGCCAAACCAGAAAACCAGAAGGGATGAGGTACATCCTGTACAGCCAGAAAAGAGGATGCAATGGTACAGCTATTGCTGTAGAGGGTAGATGGCTGGACTTGATAACCTAGATACTTCTTTCCCTGTTACATATTCCTAAACTGAGATGCACACCTAGAAACTCTGAAAACCTCATCTATATGTGAAGCCGCAAAACCAGAGATCTTCCCATCAGAAAGGGAAAATTGAAAAAAATTCTGATCTAATGAAGATTTTTATTGGCTTCAAGCTAAACAATTTTCTAACATGTAAAATAGTTGGAACTGTATGCTTTTTTTATCTACAGATTTCAGCTAAAATTGAGTTAATCTCCTTTGAAAAAATTAAGGCTGTTAACAGCAACAATTGTGGCAAAATCACAGTAAAAAGAACTACAGTTTAAAGAAATATAAATGAAAAACCACAACCTCCTTCCCTTCACAGAAACACAGATGAGAAAAGACAAGAATAAGATGCAGGAGCACAACAGTAAGAAGAAAATTTTCACTTTAAAAGAAACAGAAGATGTAAACATGCAAACAAGTTCTTCAAATAATTAATACAAAAAGAAAGTTTTCTAGTCTCACAACTGGACAGAATCAGTACAGTTAGATTCTCACACACTGCAGGAAGGTCCTTTCAGTGTAACAGAATAATGGACTAAATGCCTCTTGTCAAACCTTCAGAAAACTGTTAGGGTGAAAAAGCAAGTCTCAGCAATGATTCCTGGAATGATGATGCTGCAGAGGATAAACTTATACACAGGCTTCAGTACAGGTGTGTACTTTAGTACAACACCACACAGAAAACCACACCCAAAGGGAACCCCTACTTTTCCCTCACAGTCGTTTAGTCCAATAGCTTAAATATCTTCAGGCAGATCCCAGTTTCTCCCACATAGAGATCAGCTCATTATATAATGCAAATCCAGTGGCTACTCCTGAAAGTCTGTATTAACCTCTCTGTTCTATAGGGAAGATATTGTTACTTAATCTACAATGCTGCAGCATGAGCTGCCCACCTGAATTACAGCAAAAGGATTATAGCAAATGATCACTGTACATTGAGGGACTAGTGTCTCTGAATATACTTAGGATATAACACACCTTCTGTGGAAAGATAACCTGCTGATATCAAGACTGTAAGAACTGTTTAGCAGTGCACCCAAAGACACAGACCCAAGCCTTCCCCTTAAAAATGGAGAAATGCCTGCAGAGTTAGTGGATCTATTCCTATTACTAGTTTAAATAGCATATTAGAAGCATGAATATGGTTCCCTACAGAACTGATTAATCCTACCATCTCTTTAAGGCTGAGCAGTACCATACTAAAAGGGTTTAATGATCCAAAACCTGAAATCCTGTATGTGCTACTGAATTTCAGATAAGATTTTCTAAAAATAATACAGTAAAAGAGACATAAGAGAGAAAAGGAAGCCTGTTTCACTATAAGATACTTTTCTTTTTCATACTTAATGACTGCTATTACCCACCTTCCAGAAACTGCACTCTTAACATCAGCAATTTACAAGAATAAAGAATAAGCTAAAACAACGGCTGTGTGCACTGAAAGAAAATTTGGACAGTCAGAGCTAGTAATATACTTGATTATCAGGTATAGGTAAAAATATGCTAGGCTGATGCTTTACACTGTCCCAAATTGTACCAGTTTTAAAAGGCAATCTTTTTCTGTAGGCTAGAAATTGTTTAAACAAAGGACCAAGAATTTAAATGTAACAGGAAAAAAAAAGGCATACCAAGATACTTAAGAGAATATTCACACCACATAAGCTTTACTTCAACTTGCTTTCAGACTGTTCAAGTCTTTAAGCCTCTTCATCCCACTATCCCACCTTTACATAAGGAGGTGGAAGAAGAAAATGCCTGTATCATGTATTTAACATAAAAGCCTTTCAAACCAGCATGAATCCTTCAGTTCAATCATGCTTTATGTACTGAAAGGTTAACTAATGGGAGAGGCTTATTAGCACAAATAACACCACTTCTGCCTTGATCCCAACAACGCACAAGCTAAACAAGTTCAGGCTCCATGCACTTAGAGAGGAAAAACAAGCAACAACAAATACACCACAGAGTGCCTGGTGCTGTAAAATCAATCCTCAGATGTGTGGGCAACAGCAGCTTTCCCAGGGCACTACCAGGTGTTGATACCAAACCTCTCAGGGTGGGAGAAAGGAGCACTTTGAAGACTTCTGATTTCAGAAAAGATGAACATTTGGAGCCAGCCAGCCAGCTACAGTTCTGAGGCAACAGCCCTAGTTACATCATTTAACCTCTAAAGCCTCAATTTTCTCATTTCATAAGTAGGTTTCAACTACCTTTTAAAGAGATATGGTGTTTATATAGCTGTTATAAATTACAAGCAAACGAGTTTTAGGCATTAAAATAACTGTTAGAACAATGCTTTTAAATAGGAACTGTGGCCCTTTCTTGAAAACTTACGGCAAGAGAAACTCACAAGAATTTGAATGCTGGAGTTATAGCCAAATTCCAGAGCATTTTCTCCTCAGAATTGTCTCTGCAATGTCCTGGTAGAATTGTAAAAGGCAAAATTGCCCTTAATTTCCCATATAAAATGGTGCAGGAGTAGTCTCTCATGTTCTCTGGAACAGATGATTTTCATCTCAGTCAACTGTGTATCAATGATCAAGTTATCTTTTCCCTGCATTGAGTTTTGAAAGCCTATAAAATTCAAGTCATATTGCAAACAATGTGTAATATCACTTGGATTAGATCAAGTTTGTATTTTTTTCCTCCTCATAAGATTCAATAATATATTCCTGTTAAGGATGTTCTTCCTAGAGGCTTAATAGAGAAACAATTCATTTTGCTGTAGCTGATGCAGTATGAAACAGTTGTTAACCTTTGATGAGAAGGTTACATCAGATACCAAGCTGGGGTAAATTATGCTGACAATTGCCCTTGTTTAATTGCTTTTGAGTAGTATTCAGTATGTCTAAGTGTGTGGAGAATTATTATTGTACCCTGCTGCTATCCATTAACATAAAGATCAAGAATTTTACTTTTTTGATGCAACCATAGAGAAGGTGATAAAGGCTTTAATTGCAAACAGATTTAATTTAGAACCTATTAGTGCAATTTATCCAAGCATACAGAAGATGGGTTAGTCCTAACAAGCTTGTAAGTTTAAAGCTTCTTATTAAAAGCAAAAATCTATATTGCTGATTGTTAATCTACAAATACAAAACATTTTAGTCTCTTTTGGAATGAGCACTGAAAACCTGACACTTAGTTCTTTGAGTCTTGGTTATGTCAAGCAAGAAAATTCACTGGAGATGGCCTTACTTCTTTGACTCAGCCAGAAAAAAAATCTTCACATTACTTCAATTCCTTTGTATTTAGCATTTAAAAGAAAAATATTAAGAAGCAGAATAGAAATTTTATCAACATAATAATAATAATTTAAAAAAAGTATCCTAAATATTTCTTTGTTTATTCACTCACTGACAAGACTGTGTGGCAAAATTTGAAAATCCCAATTACTAGTTCTGAAATACTAAGAGAAAGTAGTGCAAAACAGCAAAGGCAATTCATCTCAGGTTTCATTTAAATTATGATATATGAGAGAACCTTAGATGACATGTTCTACCTAAACACTACAGTCAAAAGAGAGTAAAATAAATATTAAGCAAACCACAGTATTTTTATTTTTTTGTACAGTGCAAAAGAACAAGCAACAGCATAATATTTATTGCCATACAGAATGTTGGACAGATACTGTAATGGACTCTGAGATTTGATTAACATCTAATAGAAATTCACAGAACCACAATGAATCCCAAGACAAACCAGGACAAAATAAGCTAGTTTCAAGCTCTAGAACATATTTTGAACAGAGGCTGCATATTTAGGGACAAAACTTTCTTGTGAGTTATTCCATTTGCTTCTAATTAGGAGCATTTTTTTAAAAAAAAATCTGCACTTAGGCTGAATTACTAGCATCTGACTTTGCAAGATGTACAACCCTAGAAGTGGCAGATGTGTATTCTGAAAAATGCTGTCCACTACACCACTACACCAATCCTCTATAATCTTAGTAGCTTCTGAGACTCAGCAAAGCTATATCTTTTAAAGTTATAGTAATTAGTTGCCCTTATCTTTAAGGCAGGTTTCAGTAAGTTATCAAAACCTAACTTCCCACTGAGTGTCCTCCATCTCCTCCAATTCTAAATTTTTACTCTCTGTTGTCCAGCTGAATTCAACAGATTTGAGAGCCAAAATGACCAAAATTATATTCAGATTGGTGACTCTAATCAGGTCAACTTATGGTCTAATTAGCAATTTTACTATTCATGCCAACACTGCCCTACCAACTCTTTCTTCCATGTCTCCGATCAGCTTCACAATGTTCAATGACAACTGCAAAAACACTAAGATCTATGCACAAGCTGTCACTGAGTGAGGAGTTAATGAATCCCTGTATCAAAGCACTGAGCATGCTGCCTGAATGGAGTCAGGGATCTAAAACCCATCATCCTTAGCCACAGGACATCAGCACGCACGCCCTGCACCGCTGCATTCAGCGCCGCATGTTCACTCCAGCACCGGGCGCAGACACTCGCCACAGAGCAGGGAATGGAGCACAGAAGGTCACTGGGAAAACCGGATGGGCCACAGTGCCAAATGGCGCCACCCATTAATGGGCACACCCGGGTGAAAAATGCCCTCACGTTTATGGGTTTAGTCTCAACTTACGGCCTCCTATCAGAGTCTCCTGGTCAAGAGCCAGGATATAACAATAAATGGACAATTCCTATGCACAATATGAAATAGTTCCAATACATTAAAAATGGATTATTAATCAGCTTCTAAAACTAAGAAAACAAGTACCAATAACATGTTTTAAAGCTGGCTTGAAAATGCAAAGTTTGTTTCCTGTCTTCAAATGAGTTTTCCTTTACTAATTATTGTGTGCTCTAGGGAACGATAAATGCAGCATGCACAAACACATGGGACTCCAGAGACTGAAAGAGTTTAGGAAAGGACAGGAAAAGACTGGGAGCATTTTGGGACAAGATCATTGTGCATTTAAATAGAATGCTTCCATAAAAAATAAAAAATAAAATAAAAAAAGAGCCAGGCTCTTTGGCATTTTTACACCAGCTGGCAAAACAGCCAGTGACGTGCATAACTGAGATTTGAGACTCATTCAGATATACCTCTCTCAGGCAAAATAACAATGCTGAAATTATATATATTTGCTATGGGGATTTTTTATTCTATAAACCTGACATAATGGGCAAGCAGCTAGATTATAGTCCATTTTTTTTTTGTGCAGATGATCTGCATTTGGTAGCCTATAATAAACATGATTTTCAAAGTACACGGTCAGGAAATGAGGCCCTCTTCCAGGTCAAAACTATCCATGACAGCTTGACCCTGCCTAAGTACCCCCCAAGCTGCCCATTCACTTACTCCTCCCCAAGAAGGATGCAGAGAAAATCAGAAAAGCAAAAGTAAGAGGACTTGTGGATGGAGATAAAGACAATTTAATAAGTGAAGCAAAATCATACTGCTTCCCATTTACAGGCAGATGTTGAGCCACTTCCTGGTAAGCAAGGCCTCAACACACATAACTTACTTGGAAAGACATTGGCTGTAAAGCATGAACATCCCCTCTTACCCCTGCTTTTTTTTTTTTTTTTTTTTTTTTTTTTTTTTTTTTTTTTTTTTTTTTTTTTTTTTTTTTTTTTTTTTTNTTTTTTTCTTTTGTTTTTGTTTTTCTCCTTTGCCAGGCACATTATCTTATGGTATGGCCAATTATCATTATGGCTAATTTGGGTTAACTGTGCTTCTTTCCAAATTTCAGTGCAATCATGGCATATTAACTATCACCTGAATTCATTAAGGTTTGTCTTTTAACTTACAAATAAATTAGCTTTTAGGGTAATTTTACCATCTCAAATTCTTGTGATCAACATAAAGAACTGGGGTGCCACTAAGATGACCGCCTCGGCTGAAGATAACTATCATCCTAAGGAAAAAGGAAGATGTGACTTTAAACGTGTATTTAATAACATAATTATAGAAAGGATGTAAACACGTGTGATGTGCTCTGCAGAACCTATTTGCAATGCAATAGCTCAATGCTTGTAGTCTCCCAAGTTATTCACTGCCACCCCAGCCTTTGTGGTGCCAGCACTCTATCTGGCCTACACAGCTAAGCAGAAACCTGCTCCTCTAGAAAGGAGAGGCAGGACCCTTTCTAAGGTACTGCAGTATATGTACATATCTGTTGCATCTGAAAAGAGCATTTCCAATCCCAATTACCTTAAATAGAACACAACCTAAGTTAAAGGTATTCATTAACTAGTTAGTCTGAACTTCAAGAACTGACAAATCACAGTAACAAATGTTTATAAAAGATAAATATGATGAAGTGAAGGAGAGACTCCAGTGAATCTTCATACACTAATGTTAAATCAGAACAGTTCTTCCAGCCCCTCATTTGGCTCATTTTGCATCTTGCCTAGGAGGTTAGTAGCCACAGTTTCAAGTCTTCACGTATATGTTAATTCTCAGGTGGTACCTACTAAAGACAGTATATTCAGAAGTCTCTGCCAGAGAACTTACTCCTAGCAGAAAGCTACATTCAGATAGTTTTTATATGTAAATAATCACAGGAGACCTGCAGGGCAGTACCTCAGAATGGTTGTTAGATGTGTCTTGGTAAAAAATGTATATAGATAGTTGGTACTTTGAGAACCTTCTAAGTAACTAGACAATATAATCATTTGCTTGAAAGCTCATACTAATTATCTCCCTTTACCAGCAAGCAGCCTAGTCACACTCATCCACTAGTTGTTCACTTCCTCAGCTAAAAGTGCTATGCAAGATGTCTCCTGCACTTAGCCATTTTATAAATATTTCTTGCTTCAACAAAGAAGCCTTTGTTGCATTTCACCTTTTGCTGATTCACTGGTTGCTTCGCTATAAAACATCTTTGATTAAATATTGTTCTACCAATCTGTAGGAGCTCATAGTTTGTATAAATTAAATTAGGAGAAATATACACAGCTCTTTGCTGCTTCATGAAGGAACTGAGGCATGATGGATATTAAACACTTTGGAATTGATAACTGCTTAACTACTTCTGCTATTCTCCAAGAGCTGTAGCAAACTCAAAGACTTACTTTACACTGCTTGAAATCCTGGAAGGGCAAGAGTAAAAGCACTGTTCTAAATAGACATCAATGTAAAAACAGTGAAGATACAGTAGATAAAATTATTTATATTCACAAAAGAATTAAACTAAAAAGAATTAGGATTCTATAAAAGAATAAAAAAGGTGATCTGACATGGTGAATCACACTATGAGAAAACTGTAACATCAGTAAAGGCAGCTAAAAATAAAGTGAAACACAAGATAGGATATTGAAGCAGATCAGTCACTTTATCCATGGTCTACAGCCTTGGCTGACATACTGCCTGCAAAATACTGCAGGTAAGTCTTAAGTAAACCTTGTTCTTTCTACTTTCTTGGGTACAGAAATGTAACCCCGTTAATGCTCAGTCTGTATACAGCCTAGGAAAGGCTGAACTATTTTGCATCAAAGAGGTTTTGGTTTTGGAAAGTAAAACACAAACTCCTATTTTATTTTGCCTCCATTTATTATCTCAGAGTAACACTTAAGTTATTCAGTTCATCATATACTCTTTGGTTATGATAAGGAAATGCCTCTGTCTTATCTTTCTCCTGATTCCAAATCATCTGCTTCTTCTGTATCTGCTCAGATGACATGCCACCAAAGCTTGGAAGGCAGACTTCACAGAAAGGAGCCATAATTGGTTTTACAACTGTAAAATTCAGAGACTTGGGCCAATCACAGTATAACTGTAAAGAAAATAAATGGCTGAATGTACCCATTCATTTTCATCCATTTATGCTTATTCTCATTTAGCAATGATATCTCTAACACAGGGAAAACTTACTTTTTCCTACACTTACTACTTAAAAATCAGAATGGGCTACATCAGATACTGTAGCCTTCAGTGGCAGTCTGGTACTAAATGATGGTTCCCCCCCTAGCCTGGGTCTACTTAAACAAAACTCATCCCAAAACCACTAACATTTTTGCCAAGACCTAAATTCCTTCTTGTGGGGAATTCAGAAACTGGACGAGTATCTCAACACCATTCTGAAGACCCAGAGGCTTGACGGCAGTTCACCATATGGAACAAAACGAAAGAATGCAGACTAAACCAGCAGCACACATCAATGACTTCTGTCTTCACAATTACTTACAAGAATGACACCCATCATCACTTGCAGCTGTTTCTCTCCCCATTTCTTCTCTAGGTTTTTTATGTGGTAAAGCACAAAAAATAAGGTGCAGTGGTGTAAAGCAAATGAACATACAGAAGCAATGAACCCACAATTCAAGACACACAATCTTTTAAGCATCCTTTGTGGAAGATACAACCTGGTATAGGTTTGGACTTTTGCTTTGAATGAATTGTCAGGAAAACAAACAAAAAATAACATAAGGACAGATCTGACACTCTAGCAACACTCTCATTCCATGTGCTACAGTCTGTTCACACAAAAAACTCATGCTTCATATGCAACATTGACCTGGATGATAGGCTATCCATTTTTGCAGGGCTGCCACCTCATACTTCATTGTAAGTCAGGAGAGAAAATAGCTTCAGAGGCTGTAATTTTTTTTCATATTAAACAGACATCTTAGTCAATAAATTTTCACGATATCTGAAAGACTCATAATTAAAAAATGAATTGTAACAGAACAACTGTAAATTAAACAAGTAAATATGTAACTTCAAAATAAAATATCTTCTTTGACTTCAAATCTTAAAAATAAAAAGAGGTCACAAGGGACACTCCAGAACATATAAGATATTTCAAAAGCAGGCTAACTACTAAAAGGTCTCCTTAGAAGACTATGGGCAAATTTTACCATCTTTAAAATATAATCACATATTGATAAACCATAGCCATAACTATTAGTTTTGGATTAGATTTTAGTTTAGTGACACATACTAGAAAACAATGATCATCAGATGACTTTTGCCACCTGTTCTCACCAAACTTCACCCAGGAAGTGTGAGTAGGACAGCATCCAGCAAATAGCCTCCAAAAGAGTCTGTGAATGGAACACCTAAAAATGCATCCCCATGAGTTTTTATTAACCCAGAAAAATCCCTGTCACTTTTATTATTACTATTGTCATTAAACATAATTGCACCTGAAAAAATCAAAATGCTAAATATGTATAAAATAAATTACATTAAAATGAGTGTTTTCTCTTTCTCTTATAATTTACTTTATGGTCTAAGTAGTTGGGCTTTCAAAGTTTATTTTATTATCACTTTAATCTGTTTTCATAGCACAAATTAAAAAATCTATTTATCCCACATTTGCATTACAAATTTACATGTGCTGCCTTGTTTCTCTAGACAATTGAAAATGGTCTAAGAGAAGGTTTTGAAAAAAAGAAGATGGACAAAATCTTTGATTATGAGAGCACAAGCATGTAGCTGTTTTCAGTTGTTTTCTCATGCAATCTGCTAAGAGATCCTAAATGGTCTTGCATTTTAAGTGTCATTTCAAGATGCATCTTTAACTTCACATTTCCTTTTTTTTTTTTTTTTCCCAAATAAACCTGATGTAAGCTCACTTCTATTTCTTTGAACCATAAAACAGAGATAACAAAGTCTTACAAACATTCAAGAAGTCAATAACACTTTAAAAGTTCCTCTTCAACTTTCCTATTGCATGTCACAGCATGACTCTCAGAGCACATTCTTTATTTGGACAGTTAGGTAGAGCCAGTGATAGAGATGATGAACAGTAATACCATACCCAGAAGAGCACAGCAGCATGCCTTTGCTCCTCATGAATGGCTGGCAAATCCTCCTAATCCATCCTGACCACAAAAGGACAAGAGAAATTAAAGCTGAACTAGTTCTATATTTACTGCTAGTGAGCAGCTTCAGGAATAAAATTGGCCAAACTTTACAGGAAGCATTCAACAGAACTTTTAGCAATAATATTAACCACTAATAGTAGATTTTACTCAAATAACTGAAATAATCTGAAACTAGCACCATGCCATACAGAGTAGCTTGAAAAAAAAAAAATAGGAAAGAAGCTGAAGAAATTTCATTATTTTGTTTTTCAAAACTGACTGGAAAGAGACGGCAATGATTTTCTTCTGTTACTATTTTTTAAAAATTCAATCTTATGTCTCAGGTTCATTTTTTTTTCAGTCTATTTGCCAATTTTTTTAATAAATACAAGATATATTTGTCATTAAAATAATCAGTTAAGGGTAGAGAAAGACAGACGTTTGAGACCAGGATATAGAGAAAAAATACATGCCTTCATCATTAATGCTGAAAAGAATCATTGTGCAAGTAGTTAATGCAGAACTAAAATTTTCTTTGTTGGTACCTGTGTCCATTTCCCTTCATCCTCTCACTGACTACTGCTAAGAGCCTGACTTTCATTTTCTCTGTAACATCCCATTAGGCATCCAAGAGAAACATCATTCCATCTTAGACTTTTCCTACAGTCTGAACAAATTAGTATCTCTGCACCTCTCCTCACATGCAAGAATACTGTCTTCCAGTTAATTGATAGCATTTTACATGTTCTAATGTAACACCTGAATAATATATATTGCCTTGCTCAGACATGTCAAAGCACATTTACTTAATTTGAGTCACAGAGTTCCAACCAATCATGCTCAGCACTGTTCACTTTTACAGTCTTCTGGGGTTCTTTTCATTTTGTTTATACGAAAGAAAGAAAAATTAGTTTTATATTAAAAAATGCCAGAATTTGATCTCATTTTAATTCTAGCACAAAACAAACTAAATATTTAGATACATCACAAAAGAGAAAAACCAGACTGGTTGACAGTCCAACGGCTCAAGCCATATCTATCCTGTTCCAATAAATCTGAATTTCACAACAGGATTCACAACAAGAACCACTTAAAATGCTGGCACTGAGTAAAAGAACTATGATTCTGGTTGTTTTAGAACCACCCTGCAATACACCCAGTGCTTTAACATGATTCTGAAGGTGGCAAACTCCAGCAGCAGGAGTTTAAGGCCCTTCGTCATTCACATTAGGCCTGTTTTGGCCCCTGGCATTCCTTCCTGTTTACTTACATCTTCTAGATTCCATGAAATGTCAGTGTATCCCCAGCTCATTCAAAATTTGCAAATGGCCCAATTTCCATTTCACTCTGAATCAATACATCATATATTGCAAGTAACGTGAGCATCAAGTAACATGACCAGCCTCTACCTCTTGTAAACCTCTAGGCTACTTGCCAGATGAAAACAAAGCAAACAGCCTCTGCTCCTCCCAAAGAATCATATAAAAAAAAAAAAAACAAAACTCCAAGTGGTTCCAGTCTTGGTGTTCTCATTTTCTCAAGTAATTCAACCATTCTAAAACCCCCTTCACTCAAGTTGTCACAAAAGTATTATTTTTTTCTTGCAAAGCCATGCTGCGCTAACATCAAATTCTTATTCTTTTGTACTACCCTGCTAAAGCAAGCATCAGATATATCAGAAAGAGGATCTGTTCAGTTCTCACTTAACTTTCTTCGTGAGAAAAAACACAACAACCTATCATTCCCTTTTATTTTTTTCCTTCCAAGAACAGTAATACTTCACCACAAATTCAGCTGTCTTCAGGACTGTGCCTATGAATCAGTAGATTACCACTGATGTAAAATGTTTCTTCACTTTTTAAACAAATACTACTATTGAATCACATATGTCTTTTGAGTTTTGTTTTGTTTGTTTCCCCCCCCCAGTTGGTTTTGGCATCAAGATTTCATTCTCTGTGGATCCCATTCAGCAACTCTACAAAACCTTAAGTAACTACTATAGGCAGTTTGATGAGAATTGAAGGCATAGAAAGCACAGAAAATGACACATGATATTTTAGAGTAACAGTTTTCTTCAAATGCATATCCAGTTAAGAGAAACCCAGGTCTGGGAGAGACATGGGTCTGTCTGTACTCACTATGTGCAGCTGCAGAAAATCACCAAGCCCAGGGGCACTGTCAATCCGGACAAGAATGCCATCCTTCACTGTCGTGCTGAAGCCCACAGCAAGACGGTCTGTCCTTGTGCTTGGTCTGTCATTAGCTGGCCAGGTGTAGAGGATGAGACCTCCACTCTTCCCAAATATATATGTGGCACCAGCTACAAGATACAAAGGAAAATGTATTAGTTACTTACTTGCCAAGTCTGGTGGAAACGCCGGGATTCTGAGAGGAGCAACTTAGAGAAGTGCATGCTTTCATTAATTACGGGGATGAAATAAATGCCTCCTGCTGGCCAGGCCTGATGAAGTACATTATGAGGTCCTCAATAAACACAAGCAGCATTTAAGACAGAGATAAATTAAGAGTTTATCAAAAACTATCAAGGTAGCTAATCAAGAATGAATTATTTCATTAGTGCTAATACCCCAGACAAGGCTGGATAGGATGCTGCTGTTCAGGGGGAAAAAAGGCCACAAGCCACTCCCACTTCAAAAGCATGGGATTCAATCTTAAAAGGGGGTTCAAAGGAAACATTCAGCATTTCTCCTTGACACTGAACTTGCCTTCAGCTAAAGACTATTCACACATAGTAGGAGACTATACTTTCCTCAACACTTCATGAGATTTTTTGATATCTAGTTCACATATTTCCAGCACCATTTGTCTTGTCACCACTGAGCCTGGGTATTTGTTCCTTGCCCTTGTTTTTAAGGACAACACCAAACCTCTCCCATGCTGAACACTGTCCTCCCACATTCATGAGGGCCATCTGAGCTGAGGAAGGCAGAAATGCAAGTGAGGAATTATTGCTGCAGACAAGGAAGCTGAGAAGCAAAAGAGTTTGGAGTTCACTTTCTGACTTGTACTCAACAGTCTGAGTTAGGAGCAAGATTTTATAACTCAGCAGTTACAAAATCGTCCCCCAAGCTTCTTGAAAAACAGATCTAAATTTCCTCTCCTGTCCAAATCTACAGGCAGCTCAGGAAGAACACTCCTCCATGTTTCAGCCACTTGCTGCACCTCATTTTTCTGAGCAGTATTACAATGGCTACAGAAGAGTAAGCAAAAATAACCAGCTTCTGTTACTGCAACAAGGATAAAACATATGTAGTAAGTACAGACAATTACTGGGCACATTTTTTAATCTGGGTAAAACTACAAG
This sequence comes from Regulus satrapa, assembly GCA_013396955.1. NCBI lineage: Eukaryota > Metazoa > Chordata > Aves > Passeriformes > Regulidae > Regulus > Regulus satrapa. The sequence continues at coordinate 871,308 of VWZN01002273.1, read as the reverse complement.
TGAGGAATTTAGATTTTTTTTTAACCATAACCATCAGCAACATGTACCATGCAGCCCTGTACAGAGTAAAAGTAGATAGATACAGAAATGGGTGGGAATGTATTTCCCCCACCTGCCTACAAAGCTGCAGCTTCACTAAAGCTCTCTATGACCTGAATTCTAAACAAATGGTACACATTAGTAGAAATAATTGATACACTTCTCCCTTGCTAAAGAGGCTTCCTCTACACATCTCAGAACACATTACCAAAACAGACATCAAAAACTCAGCCACAGAGAAATGAAATTATTTGTGAACAGCTGACTCAATGACAGAGTGAAAATGAATCATGTTTCCTTCTTCCCTTCCAGGCCTGTGCACATCCAACAGAAAATGTCCTCAGTAAATTCAGACAAATGTGTCTAAAATCAGGGTTACATAGGAAATTTCAGTTGTAATTACCAAATTACCAAAAGAGAAAATTCTGGCATTCTGGAACTGTGCACATACGCTATTTCAGTTTGAGAAAGGATAATTTTACTGACTCCATTTTCTCATTCAGCTTTAAACTCCAGACAGAGGGTGTAGGACTATTTTAAGACGTGTAGAAAGAGGTTTTATTTGTTTGTTTAAATTCATCCCCATCTCTATCTCAAACCTTATGGTTGGACAGCTGGAGATGACCAGGTAGTGAATTATCTATGTCCTCCCACATGCTCAGGTATAACATCAGCCCCTTTAGACCTACACGACAAATATACTCCTTCAGTTTACCAGTTTGTTCTATTACTTCTGTGTGTATTTGCACTACAGACTGAAACTAGGTGCAGCAATGTGGCAAGCAAAACTAGACTTGCTCATTGTTGAACGGCTTCACAAAATAAAACCCACTTCCCAAAATTACTCTCCTTTGAATTTCAAATTCTCCTCCTTTTCTTTGTACTGGTCAGGTCTTTCAGCAACAAAACAAGCTTGGAAGTGAGTTCTCCCCTCTTTACAAAAACAGATTACTATTTTTGCCTCTCTAAGTGTCATTCGGCTGCAGGTAGACCATGTGAGTCCTCCAATGAGAGCCAATTAGAACCAATTATGTTCTCACAGGCCTTTCATGAGATTTAACTGCTTAAACAGATCTTATTTTCTCCTCAGAGAGCACAGATTTTTCTTCTAAGCCTAACCTGACCATATTTAATACTTTGGTACTGTGGTACCAAGGTTCCTAAGGAAAGATCAGAAACACTAAGAAATAACATAGTATAAATCTGCCTCTGTTGGGTCTTTTTCCAGTTTTCTCTGAGATAGCTGTACACAATGGTTCAAGAAGACATGTAGTACTCTGGTTCAGCTGGGAATGTTAATTTAGTTCTGGAGTTCACCTGGTCCACAGGCTGTCCAACTTTACCTTAAAAGTGTCAGTGGTTTACTCTGATGGATTTTGCTGTCATATATTCTGGCAAGGCACTGAGTTCTTGAAAGAAAGATAATTCAGGTGCACACCTGTAAGCAGTAGTCTGAGGACAGTAGTTTTGCCTTATTTTCCAGGTCAGAAAACATCTGGATAATGAGAGATGGGTCACTTGCTTTCATCTGTGTGCAGCTGAATGTATAAATATTTGCTGGATACATAAATGCCTCTTCCCTTCACCAACTTTTTGAGGACAAACAGGATACCCACTGACGTTTTTGCAAAGAGATGCATATTAACATTGTGCCAGTATAATTTTTTCTCAAATTATGAACAAAATAGCCATTTCAGTCTGAAAACATAAGATGCATCAAGTAAAAGTGAAAGTCCAAAAAGAGTTGGTACCACACTGCAATCCCATATAGAGAAAAGATAACCAAAAAAACCCCCAAACTATGCAACACAAACACACTTGTCTGAAATACCTCTATTTGACCGCAGCAACCATGAGTATATAGAGATTGAAAGTTCAAGAGAATTGAAAAAGACAAGCAAATTATAGCCCTGGACTTCACAAAAGAGATTTCAGGTTCACCAGAACTTGACAAGGCCTGGACAACTCCATGGGGTTGGACTTGCTTTTAAGTTGGTGTGAGTAAGATGACTAGATCAGTTTACCTCCAGCAGTTAGTTCCTCCTGATCCTAAATCAACTATTATCCTTCCTTTGTGGTGTTACAGAGAATTGTAGAATAATTAACCAAAGCATTCTGATTAAAAAAACAAACAAACAAAAAACAACAACAACAAAAAAAAACCCCAAAAAACCCCCACCAAACTGGCAAAGTGCACATCTGTTCATCTTGAGATCTTCTTGTACCTAAGCTCTATTACAGTCCTCTTTATTAAACAAGAACACATTTTTTTCCAAGATACTTTCTATTCAAGACAGACAGGAGACCACACTCGTAATGAGCAGCCACTTTATATTTAGTTTTTCTTCACTCTTAAATGTTTAATTATGTTAACTCCTTTAATATATACACCATTTGTGCCCTAAAATAGAAAAGTCTGAAGGACTGATTAACTTCATTGCATCACAATGTATCAGTGTTAGAGTTTCACCACTTCAGCTATGTAACACTAAATCCAACCTATACCATGCAAAGAATAATAAAATCAAGGATACAACATCAGTTGAAACTTGTACACTGCCAAAAGGATGCACATTGGCGGAGTAAAAAAAATGAAGCTTCTGGCAGTTGTTTTTAAGACTTAACTCATTCTGGCCACATCAAATAGACTACATACATGCTGCAGAACTCCAAGTTTCCATTAAATTAATTTCTTGGGAGTAAAAAGAGTGAAAGAATGACAAAAGAATATTTTTAGGACAGTCAAAGAAAGGACACAGTGTCCACAGGCATTAACAACAATAACAATGAAAATAGGCAAAGTTTGCACCCAGTTTGTTATATACTCCCAAAGAGCATGGATGATTTAGCTGACTCTTCATTACTTGAAATCACTTCAACTGGGTCAACCCTAGGTATGCTGAAACATCTGTATCACCTAGAGATGACCTAACAGGTGTTTTCAATTGCCAACTTGTGCTAAGTTACTCCTGTGGGTCTTGCCCGCTAAATTCCCTGCATTCAGCATAATACAGCTTCTTTGCTTCACAGTTATATCAGATGCACAACAGCATCTCCAGCTATCATTACAAAACAAATTAAGAATGAAGAATAAAATAAAGACCAAGAGATAATTGTCCCATTCCTTCTGCCCTTCCATATTTACCCAGGCATCAGTCTTCACAATAGCTTTTCTTCCTTCTCCCGTTATAAACCGTCATGTCATTGCCCTCAATCCTAAACTTAAATTACAATGTTATCCTAATCCCTGTTTTACTCCTCATCCTCC
>VWZN01002273.1:755360-867624 GCA_013396955.1 Regulus satrapa | reverse complement strand
AGGTTATTGTAAAAAAAACTTCCCTAAAAAAAAAAAAAAAAAAAAAAAAAAAAAAAAAGGAGGTTAAAAAGGTTACAGAGAATCAAATCACCATCATCATCTGGATCATTCGACCCCTGCATCACAGGATCCTGCCTGGGAGGAAGACAAACAGACCTAATACCTTCTATGATATGACTGCTAAAACATCTTTTTATTTATCAAGAGCTTTTAATTGCCTAAGAATAAAGAAAACTTAAATCCCCAGAAAAATTGAAAGCTTCCAGTGTAATCTTCAAAAGAAAAGAAAAAAATAAAAAGGCAAAAAAAAGGGCAAGCTTCTGTGCTTGGAGTTTTCATGAACTAGCTCTTCTTCCTTTCAGGATGCTCACTCTTTTCTTGAGAAACCCTCTGAGACTGAAACTGAACGACCATATCCATCTCAAAAAGCAGGCATTGTTTGACATGAAAGTGAAATTCCTTTCTCACTTCAAAATATGAAGGAGCTTTGTCTACACAAAAAGGAGGAGGAGCTATAAAAGCTGCGAGACTAATACAAAACAGAAGCAGCAATTCAGATCACGCCTGCTTTCTGTGTTTGTCTTTTTTAATGACAACAAATTAATACGAGTCACTTTCCTCCCAGTATGTGTGCATCAGCCAACAATTGGATCAGACAGTATGTTACTTCTTATTAGTTACACTGCATTAAAAAGATTGGAAGAGGAAAAGAAGGAGAGCAAGGGAGCGTTCCTAGAACTACTAGGTCCAAGATAATTTACGGTTTAAATATGGATTTCTCTAAATCTGGGATACTAGGAAGATAGAGGGGTTTTTTCCAAATATAAATTTGCCATGGGACATGTTTGGGATATTTATAATCTCAGAAGGAATTTAGGGATTTAGCTCCTGACTAAAACAGACCCAAGATGACCATAGGCACCTCACCTTAAACATAAAAGATTGCAACACTGAAATTAGTTCTTATATTTCTAATATACTTTAATTTCCACCATAACAACATGATTGGTCAGAAAAGGACCACTGTCACATCTTCAGCATGATCCTAAGTTTATCCCCAGGGAAAACTAAGAGCAGAACAAGCCTATTTCCTTAAAGTATGCACTCAGACCATGAGTCTTTTAATCAATTAACTCAGCCTCATGTGGTTTGTTTATACAGCAATCCCAAAGAGATGCATTTTTCAAGTACTTACGCAGTCTGTCTTTGAATACATTAAAAAGTTTTGCATTCAACATACTATCTTACAAACCCTTCACAATTACTCACACAAATCTGCCATTGATGTAGCAAGTTAAACATCAGCCAGCTGTGGGCCCTATCAGCACAAGCAGCCTACAGCATCTTGAACTCTATTAACAGGACCTGGGGCTGTTCATAGATGAAGTGATTATTCCCTTTACTCAGTGGTTGTTAAACTGCATCTAGAATAATGCATCTGATTTTGGATTGACAAACTGGAGCGCATTCAGGGAAGTGCCAGAACAGCAGTTGGGTGGATAAAGCGCCTGCCTTGAGAGGAAATTCCATCAGACTGGGGCTTTATCAGCTTGAAGATGACACAGCTTCAAGGGGATCTAAGGCCAGTCTCACAGCACCTGCAAGAGATTATGGAAAAGCCAAAGGTAGGCTCTTCATAGCCGTGCACAGCTGGAGTACAGGATGCAACTGCCATACTTGGAAGTGAGAGACTCTACAGCAAGGAAAGAGTTTTCTCCTCACAAGGACAGACATGCAAACAGGTTGCCAAAGGAGATTTTAGAGTCTCTGTGTGTGGAGGCTTTCAAGATATGACTACATAAAACCCTAAGCAACCTGATCTGACCTCACAGCTGACCTTGTCCCAAGTACAGTCACTAAATCAAGATTTCCTGGTTTGGACTAAAGATTTCAGTCTGAGTGAAAAAGGATCACCTTTTTGTGTAAAGATTCAGCTTTTTCATACTCGCTCTTGCTAAATAGATTACATGCTCCCTAGTTCTCATTCTGCAAGGCACAGTAATCTGTCCCTATATCTATCCTCTCAGTGTCAACTTTGCCTTGCAGACTTGTACCACCACCCTCAATCCTTAAGTAATTTCTTTCAGCAAAGATACCACCTGTGTCATCAAATTCAGCCCCCACAGCTTTATGCAGCTAGATGACAGTCACCAATCTAGAAAAAGTCCACAAGGACAATTTCTCCAGGTCTTTTTATTTTTCCTTCCCCCCCCTACACATTAGAGCATGAAAAACACTTTGCAAAAAAAAAAAATCCCAAACTCCCCACACTACTGATAACAAAATAGAAAACAAAAGGCTTAAAACCACTATGTACCAGAGAAAGAGACAAAACTACAAACAAAACTGAAGTATGATATTTGCTGGGTAAAAGTGCCTGGGAAATTGTGATCCTTGAGGAACAGCAGGATGTGTTTACTAGGATCAAGTTATCTACCACCTATGAAGAGACTGCATTACTTCATTATATGCAACTGTGACTAAATTCAGTAAAAGTAGGTGGAACCATTTCTTAGTTGCATTCTGCTGCCAAAGAGGAGATGGCATCAGGATGCAGTTTCTTATTTCTTGGTATTTCCTGATAAAGAGAACCCAGAGAGGATGTCCTTCGAGAAGCCCAGAAGGCAGCATGCCAAAGGGGCTGAATAGAGGCTGCTGTTAGCAAGGAGAAGCACAGCAGGATTCATAGCTCACTTGGGGCTTGGAGGAAGGACAGGAATTTTAGTTCAGTAAAGTTTTACAGAATCTGAACAGTAACAAAATGGCCTAGATACCCTCCTCAGGATGGATGAAGGCCAAAATGCTATTACTGGTCTCAGTCCGGTCAACACTCCTCTAGAGAATCTCTTTCAAGTGTTTATCCTTAGCCATACTTTATTTATTCCATTAAAACAAACTAACCCTCATAAAAGGACAAAAACAAAACAAAAAATCCAGGCAAACAAAAACCCAAAACAATGAAAACCAACCAACTAAAACAAATTCCCCAAAACCCAAACAAAATAACCCACACCAAAACTAAAGCAAAAACTAAACAAAACTGCAAGGAAAACTCACAGCTTAGTCACTTCAGGTTTAAGTAGCATAACACCTTGCACGACTAGTCTATGTCTCCAAGGTATAGCTTGTTTAAACTATAGGCAATCCATCACTCCTCCTTACATACCTGCTCATATTTCCTTAATCATTGATATCAAACCAGAAAAATACAGATTAAATGTACTGTCTTCACTGTCGTCACTGCAAGAGACCAAACCCAAATTTTCAGTCTAAAAAATGTTGGGCCAGAAATATCAGCTAATGGGTATTTATTAGAGCCTCAGAAGGTAAGAGTTTCACCAAACCTAATATGCTAAATCAGCAGCAAAGTTAGGAAAAAGAAGAAATTTTTCAGACATCTAACTTTTTGCTGGCTATTAGCATTTTAACAGTATGCTTCTGAAATAAACTTCTTGACCTATCACCACTAGCCATGTTTTGGCTCTCATCAGAGCAGTCTTAGAGCACACAAACCTGAGTCCTTAAAATCTTCCAGTTTAGTTCAAAACTGAACTGGAAGATGCAATCCAGCTTTTAAGAAGATACTAGTCTATAGTGCCAGACTAGAGCCAGTCCAAAGTAACACTTCAGACGAAAACAGCCTGCAGCATAGATCCCGGTACTAAATTTCATTCTATAAATCAACTCTCATGCTGCTGTTACTGTAGACACAGCCTAGTCTTTTAAGACTAAAGGAACCCCATTTTGGTCTATCAAGAAAAGAAATTCAGAGTTCTGAGCTTTTTGACCTCACCTCAAATATGACATTGTCCCTTACAAGTACTGAAAGGTCAATGATGAGAAGAAATGCATTTATAGAAGCTCACCATTCCTAAGGCTCTCTAACCTCCCCCAGGTTCACACAGTGGGAATGTAAAAACAAATAGTCTCCAGAGCTAGTAAGAGGGCATACAAACTCTTCTGTAAATGATATGCAGCTTTTCTTGCTATTATCTCTTCTTGCCACCATGAAAGGACATCCACCACTAGGAGAGATGGACATAAGAGAAAGCAAACTTTATACAGGCAATCTGTTAAAAGTACCATGCCAGAGTAAAAGACAAGTGTAATGGTTGTTTAATCATTCTTACCATGAAATGCCAATTCTTTAGTGTCTTATGACATTCATGAATGATGCAGAGGGCTGGCATGATGAATGCAAAGCAATTCCAACTGACAGATACTTTCAGAGAATTTATATCCTTCCCACACTCCCAGGACAAAAGGGCTCTTGAGCTGAGTTATCATTTGTTCCATGAGAGGATTTACAGTCTTGCCAGCAACTCCTTTTACCTTACTCTATAAAGCGTTTATTTTGATATACTGATTGTGATCATTCAAGAACAACTGTATCTGAAGAAAGTCAGCAGGGGAGAGAAAAAGGAGACTGCTTCTGAATTACTTGCTCACCTTGACCTGGGACTTCATTCCCCTCAGCCAGTTTGCTTTGTCTTTGGTATCAGTTCTTTCCCGGCATCCTCTGCTATCCCATTGTATTACATTACAAATGTAATATCACTCAAGGGAGACATGTAATCTCCCATGCCTGGCTATCCTTCCTTCATGGCAAAAGGTGAAGTTTAGCCACAAAAGCCATCCACCACAGTCCATGTCTTATCATCTCACTAGAAAGCACCTTAGCAGGTGTGTAAATCACTGTTTACACACCACCCTAGAGTGGACTCTGCCTTACATTTACACATAGCAACAGCTCCTGCCATGAGATTCAGGGGCAGAACACCTGGATGTTATTCAGAACAGCAGGGTGATGCAGGCACACAGCACCAGTCTCAACAGCACTTAGAGACCAAGATACCCCCACTGCCATGTTGAACACACCAGCATCAGACATGTCTTGCATGAGGCAGTTTGGCTAATGCAACACTCCTCACCTCTGGCAGAGGCTACAAGCAAGTTCTGTGAGTTGATATTCAGCCACTCTTCTAAAAGTTTTCTTCATCACTATTGTATTCTGAGAAATTCAACAGTTACAATCTTGATTAAAATACATTGTCACTTAAGAAGCCCTGAGTCAGTGGCCTTCAGCTGCACAAAGCAATAGCATGTGTCACACGAGTGAGGATAATGAAAGGTCTGTGGGCTGATCACATCGATCTAATGACAGCAGTGATTTCCCTACACTTCATTTTGAAAGCTTAAGGTGACTTCAGGCAGAGAAGAAATGTTTCTATAAATATTACAAATATTATCCATATTATCAATACAGAGAAGGATATTACCTTTTTTGGACATTTTAAATTATGCTTTAATGCCACGCTTTTGCACCTCTATATAGTATTTGATCTTAAATGCCCCAAAATGTACTGTTCTTAAAGGGAGCCTAATAGGAGAAATTTAACTTGCTTGGCTTTGAAATTTATCAAGAATTATATTAGAGGGTAATGCACATCACCACAGAATGTTAAGGTAGACCAGTGACATGTGCTACCAGACACTTATCTAGACACGGAGAAAGGACTTCCTAAAGCAGTGAGTAAACTATATAGTGTTTAATGGGTATTGTGAAAAACTTCTAGAAAGATAAATTAATAAGGGTGAAGAAATAGCAAAAAATGGGTGCGTCATATCTTCTTATCCTCTTTTCCCACTTAGAAATTTTGATTAAAATTGATACATATTTTCTTCACCCATATTTCAAGTGTGTCTTAATCTCCACCTCTAAGCACTAAACCTCAGTATTTTTGTTTCCGTCTCTACCATTGTATTGTGAATTGCCAGATCCATTCCCAATAAAGCATTTAATTACTACATCATTTATTTGGGAGACAACATAGGGAAGAACTTCTTTCAGATGCACCTTCCAGGGTGCCAAAGACATAAAATTCTATATAAAGTTGATTTTTCAGGTACACCTTCCAGGGTGCCAAAGACATAAAATTCTATATAAAGTTGATTTCTGTGCTCCCTAAAGGGGGGGGGGGGGGGGGGGAATTTTTCTCAAATAACCTGGAAAGACAAATCCCAGTCTATCTTTTCTTCCTCTTCCATGCTGTAAATATAAACTATTGATTTACCTCTAGCTCTTTGATGCCTTTCACACGCTTCAATAATACAGAGGATTTGTTCCTCATACTTTCATCTCCAGGCCTGGAATGCCTCTTAAGCCCTCCGTTAAGAGTCACTCATTCTTCCTCAAACTGCAGCACTCGCGTCCCACAGAGCTCCATAGGTAAGAGCTAGTGAGACATACAAGTAGCACATGATCACTTACCTCCTGACTTCTTCAGAAGGTGAGACAGAAAGAAGTTTTTAATACACCCTAGTTATTCAAACTTTTGATCATTTTTGTTTGATCTTCTGTAAGCCACCTTCTGAATGCTATATAAAACCAATAAAATATGGATAAAAAGTAATTTCCAATCCAGCACTTTGCATGAAGATGGAGTGGCAGCATTGTTCCACCAGGTCTATACTCCCATAAGAAACAGGGACTTTCTCACCTCGAATGCTTAAAAACAAAGAACCATTGGACAACTGAAAGAACCATGTAGAGATCATTTAGTTTCCCCTCTCCTCCAACTCAAAGCAAGGTCAAAGAAAGAAGGTTACTTAGGAACTACTTCATTTCAGTTTTGAACATCTCAAAGAAAGGACATTAAACAACTTCTTCATTGGCAACCCCTTCCAGTATTTTACTGTCCTATTTTCTAAGTTATAATTTTCTGTTTTCCATCTTCTGCCTATAGCTTATCATGCTATTTCTGTGAATCTCCAAGACAAGTCTTACCTATAAAGTCCTAATTTGGTAATTAAAGAAAAATTATAGTTTGTTCTTCCTCTCTCCCCTTAGGGTTCAAGCCTAAGGGAACAAACCACGTCCTCTCATATTTTCCAGCGCTTCTACCACCTTTGCAGTCTTCTGCCAAGTGAGGCCCAAACTAGAATGCACTACTCCAGATGTAGTCTCACAACTGACTTCAGGGTAGGAAAGCATTCCCTCAGCCAGCTGACTGCATTCTTGCTAAGTTAGATCACTAAGTTCCCCAAACAAGGACACATTGCTGACTCTAAGTCAAATGGTTAAACACCTTTTCCACAGAGATGCTCTCTTTCACTTAGTTGGAACACACCCTCTTGCACCTCACAGGAATTCTCCATCCTAGATGACTTGGCATTTTCTTTAGTCAAATTTCATAAGATTCATCATGATGACCCCATTTCTCTAACCTACTGAGGGCCCTCCAAATTGCAGCTCATTACTGGCTACACCAGTTTGCCAATTTGCAAACTTGCTAGGAGCACACTTGGTTTCATCAGGTCCTTCACCAGGTCCTCAGAATGTATATTAAACAATACTGACATCAGCATCAAGCCCTGAGGGGCATCACTAGTCATTAGCTGCCAGATGAAGTTTGTGCCATTGAGCACAGCCCTTTCAACCAGCGAGTCAAGTCAACTTCCCACCCAACTCATATCTCATAGGGATACTACAGAGAGACTGTAAAAAAACCTTTGTAGAAGTGAAAGTAAACAACATCTGCACCCATTATCCATCGAGCGAGTGTCATTGCAGAGGGCAATGGGTTGGGCCAAGTATAATTAGCCCACAGCAAATATAGTTGAGATATTCCAAATTGGGTTTCCATCCTTTGTGTGCTTGCAGGTAGCTTCTAGGAAAATCTGCTCAGTAATCTTCCCAGGATCTGGTGCTAGGCTGACTACTCTATAATTCTCTAGTAGATGTCGCATTTGCCCTTTTCCCCCCGTCATTAATACATTTTGACTTGTTTGGTTTTATTTTTCCCACCTATTTTCTCTCCAAGTATCTCACAGTTTCTCACTGTATTTATTGAAGATCAAAGTGCCACAGTGTGATGTAGGCTCTCGGATCTTAATATTTCTTCTATCCAAGAAAGAGTTTCCTCCCTTCACATACGCTATCATCAAGATTCCAGTTAAAAATAAATCTCCCCTTGTGAAAACTCAGTCTCGGGACCTGCAAGCATTCCTACATCTATTTAAGGGCTGAAAACATAGAGAAGCTCCTGTTCCACGTAGTTCATAAAGAACAGTTATGAGCTAAGTGATTGCCTGTTTCATGAACATCGAGTATGACCAGTGCTACATATATCACAATGTCCCATTTCCCTGCAAAATTTCAGGAAAAGTGTTTTCCTTCTTGTGAAATGGGTTTAGATTCACACTTCATTAATCTGATATTCTCTTCATTTTAGCAAAGTTGAAGGGCTCCCTCATGTTGTATACTTGGAACTATAGGTCAGATCTTCTGATTTAGGTATTCTGTTCCAAACCCAAGCCCTAATTCTGCTCCTTTGCTCTGGAGAATAAGATTACTAAAGAATTCTTCTGTTTTTTTCCATCAGTGAATGTTGCTATAAAATACTCATAAAGCTTATGAAAGCTGCAGTTTCTTCAGGGAAATCCTTCCAACATGTTATTCTGACAGATACATCTTCCCTTCAGTACTGATACAATTGAATGTTTTCAAAGAACAGAAAGCAAGTTCTAGGAAAAGCCTTCTTCTCCTCCTCCCTCCCCCCTCCATGGTGTCAGTGGTGCAAGCTGTTCCTTGGACTTATACTCCTGTGTTCAAAGGCTCCCAGGTTATTTTGAAAGGTGGCTTCCATACAGTACTTTGACGTACTTTTACACATTTGTACATTAATTTATATCTTTTTACATACAATCAGTTTCCTTGTCACTTTTGCTAATCCTCAAAGTTATTTATATGTAAACAACAGCCTCTGGGTTTTATTCTCTCCATTTGATTCTCCCATAAGTCATAAAACGCTGAATTGATAAGCTGACAATAATTGCTACAACGGAACAGTAAGGTCACAAACATAAGCAAAAGAGAATGTCATCCTGACCTTGCAATGAGCGTAAATATGAGTAATTCATCTCAGGTCAGTGATTTAATTCAAGTACATTTAGTTATAAAAGAAATCATGCTCATTGCAGTATTTCAAGGCAGTATCTGTTTGCATATTAATTTATATTCAAATATAAAACCTCCTGTAACATATTTTATTGGGGAAAATCAATCATTGGAAAACTTAAGTCACTACCAGCAAAATTTTCCGCTTCTTACAGAGTGTATCAGAACTTCCTCCACCACTCACATATTTCTGTGACAATATATTCCATGAGTAGGATCTTTCTTTTTCAAGGCTATCCTCATATAACACTGCCAGAATAGACTTTAACCACACACAGCTGAGCAGAATTAAGAAAATACATTTCTGCCCAGTTATTTTGGCATCATGCATAGTCTATCAGCAACCAGTTACTGTCATGGTAGAGTGAAAGGAAATTGAAGACTTAGTAGGGTTTATCTAGCAGCTAGACCATCCAGTGGAAAAAGACTAGAAATCAAGCAAGGTAAAAGACGTAAAATCCTCTCTTCTGAGTTAAATCAAGTTAGGCTATACATTATGAGGGAGTTTAAGGCTGTCCTGTGCAAGTTCATTTACCCTGATATATCTACAGCTGAACTACACCAAGGAGATGGCATAAATAATGGCTTAGAGAGAAGAGACACCATGTGCTAGTGGTTGCCAAAATAACATTTTTACTCGTCCACTCATGAAAGACCAACCAATCCAGACACTGAGCAACTACAAACACACTGAACTCAGACATCTTAAGACTGGTAGTCTACATACATTTCTGTATTCATTCAGCAACAACCCCTGTCAGCCACTGGTAAAAGGAGCTGGTCTCTCAAGAATAAATAACTATTAACTATCTAGGATAGTTACTAATTTCTACCATGTTTGCAGATACACTACACTTGTTTTCTATATGCAACANTTTTTCCTCACACAATTTAGGAACAATTTTGTAGGGAAAAAACAAGACCCAAAATAAACATATTAAGAAAATATCAGCATAAAAAAAAAGAACTAATGTAAGTTCCAAAAATTTCACATGAGACTCTCACGGCAGTAGTAACTACACCTGCTCATCCAACTAACAAAACCACAATAACCCTCCCCCATTCCTGCCCTTCAACAACAGGCCAGCACCTTGCTTAACAAGTTTGCAAGAAAATATAAATTTCCATTGCTGCTCAGCTCTTTCTTCCAGATGTGGAGATTGCCATCACTAAATACTACATAAATCAAAATATTGGATTTCCTACTGCAAACATATTGCTATCACCCTTTTTATTAGAAGGGGAAAGGCTAAAGAAGTTCTTTCCTTCAATTAAACTGCAAAACTTGGCTTTACTTCTTCAGCAACATTAGCATAATAAATTATTGTGCTCATGCTTATTTCTCTTTCCAGACTACCCTCTGCATGCAGAAAAGAAAATAATTGCAATATTTTCCCCTCCAGATCTTCTTCTATGACATATGTCTTCAACAAGACCCATGAGAAGTGAATTATGAAATTATGGGTAAGGCAAGTAGCATTTAATCAGAAAGAAAAGTATTTGAAAGTTCCTAGTTACACATGTATACCACTTAAGGTGAGCCATTGATTAGACTCTCTAGAGACTACAACAACACAAGTCGAAGAAAAATATTTCTGTTTAAAAAGACAACTGATACAGCATTCTGAAACAAAATTATTCTTGCTTCCAGGCACACAACCCTATTACTGCAGCTCCCATTTTTCCTTTGCTATTCCTGCTGTTTCTGAGTAAATTTATTTGCATCCAGTTTGACATTACAGGGGATTCTGACATAGAGGAACATCTTCTATCTCCAATACAGGAATAGAATTTAGTGATTTGTTTGTTCAGCACCAACCCAAGGGTATTTTGATGTAATGGTGGTATTTTGCCTGCCACCACTATAAGATAAGCAAGTCAACAACAGCACATATGTCAATAATGTTGAAGCACAGACATCTTAAATGTATGTATTTTTCTGGATTAACTTAAACTCACTACATCAAACTATTTGCAATTTGAAACAAAAAACAGATGGAAGTATTGGCTAACCTCATACCTTTCTGCTCCAGTCTCAATTATCCACATCTAAAAGCACTGAGGAGATGGAAAAAAGGCTATACACATGCTTATCTAAGAAGCATGTTTCAAAGATTCCTATAGTGAAAATGGAGATAAACTTCCTAAGTGGCAGCGAAAAGGAACAGCTAGAAGTAATGCAATGAAATGGAAGGGGGGGAAAAAAGAAGAAACAAAGAATTCAGCTGAATATCAAGGACAACAAGAAATAAATAATGATTATAGAACTGTTAAGTTTGGAAAAGATTTCCAAGATTATAAAATCCAGCCTTTGACTGAACACTGCCATAGCACTAATGAAGATGAGTTCTCTCCATGCTTTTATTTTCCCTCTCCTAGCTCTGAAGCAGGCCTTCAAATAACCATCCTCACTTTAAAGCCATAGTGCATAAGCACCAAATAACATTTTCCAGACATGTTTTGAGTGGACACACAAGAAAGCTGTCTTCCAGAAGTGCATATGGATCCCATAATCCCTTGTACAGCACTACTGTTTCTGGTGACCAATATCACTGCTGTATATTGACTGAAATTTTTACAGAGAGCCTGTAATCAGCACTGTTCAGATGTGTCCTTAAAGTTCTTTTCAAGTGGCAGTTTGAAGAACGTCACCAGCAATATTTATTTATTTATTTTCCTGCCATATGTCTGGGACCTTTTACTTGGAGACTTCTGTTTGACTTCAGTTTCAGTTTCACTGCTTTTTCTCTCACCCTGCTGATGTCTGCCAGAGGCATCACCATGGTGACTAAAAGACCTCCTGAGAAGATAACAAACCCTCAAAGTTTTCCTTCAGAGCAGTCTCCAGCTGTTGCAAACTTTCCCCATTTATCTCTTCACAGCCTCAATTAGAGCAATTGCATCTTGGAACCGATTTCCTCCTCCCTCCTACTGAAAATGCTTTGGTCCACCTGTCAATTGGCATCCTTGCTTCATTACTTGCTGACAGCACACAGTACAGCTCCCTTCCCCTGGCAAATTATTCCTAATCAATTCCTCCTGCAACATTATCTTGTAGCTCTTCAACACACAGACACATACTCCTCACACTCTGGGAAGGGGCTAGCTGGGATGGCTGCCTCCCTAAGGAACTATGAAACATGAGGAATTTGGTGCATGGAATATTTTCCTGGGCTTGCTGCTGTTTTGATCTGGGACATTGGATGAGTTTCATAGTCTCACTCTCCCCTTCTATCTACACACAGTGCTTAGAGAAAAGTTGATGGAAGAAAGCCGGATTACTCAGGATGAAAACAAAGAGCAAGTAAATAAACAGTACTAATAAGCATTGCACTACATTATGATTGACTGTTAACCCACAATAAACCCCCGATAATCTGTTGATTTTTGCTTAGTTGCCCTATCAAATAATGATTTTGCTTTAATTCCAAATCCTCATCCCCTTTCCTTACACCAATAAGACAACATAATACCACAGAAAGACAGCTATCCATTCTGTAACCAGAGACAAAAAGAACCTCCACAACACTGATGCACCATCTAGGTAACTTAATAATTTTAAGTGAAACAGGCTGTTTTATTCAGAGAAGACAAAAAATATTAAAGTCACCATGAAATTTGACCCATACTACCAAAGATTATTACAACTTGTTCTTCTGACAAGTGGTTGTTGCTTGATTCTGTTATTTCAGTATTTCTTAATGCTTTCTTAATGGTTTTTTTTTTTCTCAATGGTGCCATACTATTCACTAGACATCAGTTTAGAAGTGTGTCTGTTTTTAATGCATATACTTCTATATGCATTAAAAAGTGTCTCCCTTGGTTTTTAGCAGTTTGTTAATGTATTAAAACACACTGAAAGTACCTGTGCATGTGGATACAACAAACTCATCAAACAACTGCTTCTAAAGGATGCAGAGCACATAAGGGCACATTGCTGAGATTTTAGAAGTCTTTCTTTTCTAGCACACTTAAAACTGCTGAAATTTTCTCAGCTGGCATGGCTCTGAATAAGGACATCTGCTTGGCAGATTTATCACCGGGAGAAGACACACAGCGTTTAACTACACTGCCTCCAACACTGCTGCTACTGAGTCATGAATTTCTAGGGCTGAAAACTAAGTTCACCTTTGAATTGTTTTCACTCCTGGCCCTCCCAGGTGAGGCTGCCAAAAAGATGTGCAATCAGAGTCATGAGTGATAATGGGAAGTGCCAAATGGATCCCAGATGCACCAGCTTCTGCCTCTCTTCGGCACAGACACAGCACTAAGCCTTTAAGGGCTAATGTAATGTCATGGAGCAGTGCTTGTTCAGCATCCTTATTATGTGCAGGGAAGCAGTTTTCCTTTTGTGCTATGGAGTGCAGAACTGAGGGCTAGACACAAAGATCAGAATAAGGAACATGGTTCTCTTTACCTTTTTTTCTATATGGAAGAAGTGAAGAAAAACCCCAATCAGCTTACCTTACAATAAGAAAAGTTTTCTGGGCACTTCATCATATAAACTGAAACAAGCTGCAACTTCTAATATTTTTTTAAAATTATTTTTATAATTTTCAAGCAGTTAGTAGTCCAGAAAGCATATGTTTGTGGATATCAGTAAGCATGTGACAAGGGTAAAAGATTATTACAGGCTGACTGGATAAGCCATATGTCAGTCAAAGGTGGAAAAATCACATGCTTTGTACTAATATCCCCAGAAACAGGAGCCTTTCTAGTTTAATCTGAAATTAAAGGAAAAATGAAATAATACATTCCTTTTCAAATCTGTGCTGTCAGAGAAATGGAATCAAACTATTAAGGGCAGTGAATGACTCCCAGCAATCTGTAATAAAAACATGTTAAGAAACAGAACCTGACCTTATAATTTTTAAGAAACATTTTTTCTTAAACATTTTTTTTTCTTATCACTTATTACTCAGAAAACAATTATCAAGGGAACATGATAAATTCTTATAAATGAGATTTTTGAGACATACTGCCACACAACCAGTTTTTAAGAGGAAAAAAAATATTTTTGATTTCTTTTTGCTCTCTGCTTGCATTTACTTCTGGCACTCAATACACCCCAAGGAAACAAATCTCAGCACTGCATGAAGCTAGCATGTCAGCTCAGAGACCTTCCTCAGACATGTTCTGTTGAAGTTAGTTCAAAGAAAGACTGTGAGGTTACCTTCCCCTTTTTTGTTATTTAAAAAACACTTGCATAATGTTGACTTTATAAAACATGATTAACATTTCCAATATGGATTCATAACAACACTGTCTAATTTAAATCCATTTTTCTATGATTTCATAGTGCTTAGAAAGAATAAATATTATTCCTGTTTGACAGCCAGTGAAAAGGACCTCAGTGGTCCACACTTCTGGAAGAGCCTGCAATTCCTAGTAGACTGAATAAACAAGTGCAGTAGCACAGCATCTATCTCTCTGTGATACACCAAATCCCATAAAGTCAGTAAGATAGTAGAGAAAAAAATTCAGGGTTTCCAATAGGAGGATTCCCAAAGGTGCCCTAGGAGTCCATAGAGACAATCTGAAATTGGACTGTGGAACCACACTGCTATGTTTCTAGTTTGTTTCTGTTTAGAAATTCTATGATGCATTCATGATATTTCCTGATAATTATTTTTGACAGTAACTCAAAGCTCAAAAGTGTGAAAGCTAGAAAACACTGTCTGTTCCTTACAATATCTCATCCATTTTGATAGGGACCTATGATGATATCAGCGTTACAGCTTCTGATGAGAAAGAAGTTCCAATAATAGAAATGACCAAAACATTTTCATGCACAGAAGAGTACCTAGTGATAAACAGCTAAGAGTCACAAGCACTGAAAATGAAAAAATGGAGCATCACAATCATGCCTTCCTAAGTCTTATCCTGCCAAACATATGCAACAGGACATCTGCTGCTCTTTAACCTCTCTAAAAAGCCATTACATATCACTAGGAGGAAAAAACCTCTGCTGATCTACCAGTGGCACAAATGCAAGCAAACCCGATACAGCATTTTGATGTTTATGAGGCCTGTCTTTCTATAAAGCCAAGTAAAAGGATCATTTTTAAGGTGTTCAATATAAATCACAAGATAGAAACTAAACAGAACCAAAAAAAAAAAAAAAANNNAAAAAAAAAAAAGACCTTAAAGATTCAGAGGAACTAAAATAACTGCCATGTAAACCCCTGACCTCTGTTCCCTGCTTCTCAGACTGGGAGCCCTGAGGTGGTTTGCCACTGAGGCACTATATCCTACCACCAGGATCCACATTATGTTATCCTCAAAGTGCATTCTCTCCATAAGAATTAGAATAAGCAACAGGCTATAAAATAATTACAAAAATTACTGTCAAAAAAAGCCTATTGCTCAAGAGGAGAAAGGGTGCATACAAAAATGCACTGAACTAGAAATGATACCACAAAGCCCTGCAGCAGAATGGTCTAGAACATCTAATTAGCTATTGCTGAATTTATTTTAACTCAAAGATTTCCTTTTCCACTCATTTGTAGAGGTTTTCATGAGAGAACAACAAAAATTGTTTCCAAATCAAAACAGAAAATTCATTTGTGGGATGCCTGCAAGAGGCATAAAATTTGAGAATCTGCACTATAATCCAAGTTATCTGCATGACATAGAAGAGGCTCAACCACTGCTTCTTGCCTTACTAGAAGCCTTACAAATACATCAAAGACAGTTCTGCTGCTGTCCCATTGTCAGCCCAAAAAGGTTATCTAAATCCCATCTTCTTTCCGAAGATACAAATAAAGACTACAGAACAGGAGAACAAAGACTTAGTTCAGAGAGACCTCTGACAGTCAAAGGAAATATAACCTCGTATTTTTCACATGGGAGGTATAATCTTCTGTTGCTCAAGCATCTGTTTATGAAATCTCTAAAATATGACAGGCTGTTTCTGCACACATTGTCAGTTTAGAGAAAAATACAACATGAAATAACTTCCATCTGTATAAAAAACCTCAGATTCTCACATTTATTATAAATGACCTAAAACTAGTTCACAAATACAGTTATAACAGGGTATGCAGGAATCTTACCAGTAATAGTAGAAAACAGTATGTTCAACCATTTGAACACATTCAACTCAAACAGATATAGCTTAGAAAATATCAAAGGTGAAGAAAAAGACGCACCAAAAGCATCACCCCTTTTGCCTGAAGTTTTATGTGACCATGTCAATCTTTTCAACTTTAAAAATAAACATTCCTAAAGATCATTCATTTATGCTCTTCACTAGAAACATAACTGTAGCTTCACCTGTGAGTTTTAAAAAAAAAGTTGCTGGAAACAAAGCAACATTGTACTTATTGACATATTTAAAGTCAGAGAAAGCAAGTGCTCAAATTACAAAATAAATACAGCTCTAAACCATCTGGGATCCTTCCTACTATGTCATTCTCTTACCCAAGCAGGTGCCACTGCTGCTCTTAATGAAGTCAAATTAAGATGTTCCAGAGAACTTCAATGCCTCAAGATGAAACACTGCTTCTCAGCTGAGACTTCCTTAAAACAAATCAAAAGGGTAAACGTCTATCACATCCTCACCTTTTTTTTGTATGTACTGCATTTTTAGCATGCAAATAGAAATTCACTGCATTTTCCTTCCCTTCAAGTTCCAGATATACAAGTCACGAAACGATCGAATCTAAAGTCTTTGTTGGATTCAAAACCTACTGAGATCAAAGGCTTTGAAACAGGACTTTTAATGTTTGGAACAGATTTCAAAGAGGCCTCTAATTAAATTTATTTCTTTTTATATTTTTATTTTTCATGATAGAGTTAAGGTATAATTGGACAAAGATTTGAAAAACTCTGATGAGGACCAGATTGATATAGAGAAGGGCTTGAGGAATCTTTTCAGGTTTATTACCTATTATCTTCCAGTATTCCCCTCACCTTTACTTAAGTTGCATCTGCCAAAAGATTTTACCCAGAGGGTTACAGCTGCTCAAGATACCCTCTGTGTTCAGATCTCATTTAATTGTATAATATCAACCATTCCCTGGAGTACACATTTAATAGATGATGAACGTGTTTCACGAACAAGCTTTCTTAAGAGTGTTGAGAGATTTGAAAGTCCTTGCAGAGAGCAATGGTCTATGTAGCTTCATATTCCACGTAGAACACCATTGGCCTGTTTGAACGCACAAATGGTGGGGGAAATGGAGCCCACCACTGGGGGAGCAATTCTAATTCTAAAAATACATTAATAGGTAGAATGAGCACTCATTGCATTGGATTGAAAGATATTACACTTGCTGGCTTGGTGCTAAACAGTCCAGTTCTTCAGAGAGATCAAAATACACCTCTGTTCTGCCCCATGACCATTTTCTGCTTCTTCCCTTTCAGCTTCCAAACCTGCAGCCTCTCTACATGTACAAAATGAGGTGAGGACACAAAAGCCTGAAAACAGGCATTAACCAAAGAGAAGCTGACATTGCAGTCATGGGTCTCTGTCAGATGTAACTGTCTAGTAACCAGAGGAGAGGACACTGAAGGGGGAGGTCTCTGAGAGAGAATAGCTTGACAGTAAGTAAAGCACAGAAGACATAACTGAGGGTATAATCAAGACACAAGCAACCTCTTCCTGCCATGTTTACGCAATATTATTTCAGTAACATCTTGATCCATTTATAGATAGACAAAAAATATTATCCATAGCTAAACACATGATGAAGGATCTGGGGAAAAGGACAGCCTCTAAACCTGTCCAAATGCATAGCATCAGCATCCTGAACCAAAGCAGTTTTCAAACATACTCCCATGATTAATGAGATCATGACAGGAACTTAAAAAAATCTTTTAAAGAAAGTCTATCAGTACAATATAAAGAGGAAAGAAAATGTCTTCAAAACCAAAATCACAATCTACATATATATACACACACACACATATATATACACACACACACACACACACACATATATACACACACACACATATACATATATACATATATACATATATATATACACATATATATACATATATATGTTTTGGTAAACTTTTCTTCTAGATTAAGTCTTGGTGCTAACTTACATTTATGCTACAGTCTGCAACACACATTCATTTACCTGGAAATTAGGTAAATTTGACCAAATTAGACAGAAGGTTTGATGAATAGGTTGCAGAACAAAAAAAAACCAAAACCAAAACCAAACAAACAAACAAAAAATCCCTAAAACCAACCCCTGGAAGGGGAATTATGCCCACAGCAGTCCAGGCAAGTAAGTACTCATTACAGCCAAGCAGCATCACAAGTTTCCATCTCTCAACAATCAGGAAGCTATAAATAAATACTTCTTCCTATTTCACTGTTCTAAGATCTTTTTTTTCCATGAAGTAACATCCTAGAAAATCTGGGTATTTCAGAAGTGCCACTTCTGACCTTCTGCATTTTGTTCTTTTATTACAGTATTTTCAAAAAAAAAAAACACAGATGCAAACAATACAAACTGACTTGGGGAAAAAACCAAACAAACTTGGAAACCTTAAAGGACCTTCTGATGCAGCCAACTGTGCAAAAGGCAATAGTGTTTCTCTCAGATCTATGTTTATCTGGTTTTAATGGAGTGGATAGTACCCCCTTTTAACACATTGCTTTCTATCTATATAATTTTTTTCCAACTAGGAGAATCTAGAATCACTCAAAAATTCATTAACACTGACATTTAGACAACACAAAGCCATTTCAATTCAATTAAACAAACACAGTGTGTTAACCTTCAGCAAAAGAAGTAGCCGTTCACTTTTATAGGCTGCTGTAAACAGATTTCTGGGCTTCAAAGCCAAGATCAATAAAGCTTCTGCAAACAATAATCATCTCACACAGACTCCATCGACAGCTGCTCAGAAAATATAGGTTGATTCTAAAGGTCTTAGTGACTGGGTGCTTTCTCAGTCTTTTTCTCTTGCTCTCTAACACCAAGTGCAAATGCCAAGACCTTAGTGCATTCCTTCAGAGCAGACACTAAAAGGAGCTGTTCCCTTCTTTAGCAAGAAAGTCTTTCCATTGCGAGAAAACTTTGGGACAACAGTGAACCCATGTGTTGCACAACTACTGACATGCTGATGAGATATAGATTATACTATAAACACTATTTCTATAAAGCAGGTGAGAGATGGAGTCTTAAGTCTGCCTCTTTTTCCTTTAGATCAGTGCTATTAGTTTAACACTAATGGAAAACTTTGATCCACAGAAAATGCAGGATTCAGGGGGTCAGCTCTGTCCACAGTGACTTGCTTTCTTTCCTGTCAAATTGTAATACAAAGTAACAGAGAACAACTCAGAACAGTGGCTTCTGCTTTCCTTAATACTGCTAAAGCTGCGAATGCAACGGCCAGCCTTATGTTCTTATCTACTCCAGTAAACATTTGACTTCTTCCTACTTCTGTCCCCACAATCTCCAACTGCCTATATAAGGGGGTATGCCTGCATGCAGGATCTTGCTTGGGTGCGGATTTAGTTGTTGGTGGCTGTCCTTTTTTTGGAGGGGGTGTGTTGTTTGGTTATTTTAAACAGGTCTTTGGATCAGAGTTGGTATCTTCTTCACTGATGCCATACTTCAAGCCCACTGAATACGGACAGCCAGCAAATACAGTAGCAGTGCTATGCTTTATCGAGTGCAGTTATTATCACAATAGTCAACAGAGGACACTTAAATAACTGGCTGATCAGGAAACACAAAATGCAAAGAGGGGGATGGCAAATCACATCTTTGCTCTTCTAGGTACATTAGGAATCTTGCAGACACAACATCTCTAAAATTAATATTTAACCATGAGATGCAGTATCAGTGCAGTTACATAATGACATATGGCCAGTATTAGAATTACGCTTTTACTGTGAAATGAACTTATATCTTTATATTGTTTTTCCTTCTTTCTCAGCAAACTCCCTGTGATGTAAGAAGAAGGGATAAACACAGAATGAGAAGAGAAATTAGGAGACTTTATCCTATCTTCTCTCATATGTCAGTGAAGGATTGAGGTGAGAACACAAAATGTACTCTGTGATAGCTCAGTGACCAGGTCTCACTCAGGTCAGTGGATTAGGCTGCTTGAGAACTACTGAAAAGTCTTATCTCTGAGTAGAAGATTACGGCTTCATTTTGTGTGGTCAATATGAGGGTTTTGGAAGGCTTCTTGAGGGTTCAGCTATGGCATTAAAAAGAAGAAGTACCCATCTTTCCTTTAGAACACCTCCCTACAACTAGTTTCATAATATATGAAAAGGAAGCTATCACAAGTGTTTCTGTCAGACGTTATACACTAACAAGGCACAGTACATATATTTAATTCTTTCAGAGTTTAGGACTTCATACATTGTGTGATGTGATAAGATAAAGGATAATTTAATCACAAACAGAGCTATCAAAGGAACTTATAGGATGTGTAGTCCATCTTAATAATGGATGAAAAGCATTTCCACAAATGGCAAACTATCAAAGTCATGGTTTAGCCGTAATTTTAGGCTAACCCCACTAAGTTTCCAAGTCACACTATTTTCGTAGTCTCTCATTCAATTTGCTGAAAATTAGAACTGGATTGGGCCTTCTGGGGGTATTTAGTAAGTAGGTAAATGACACCATACTGGAAAATAAGTAGTGTTCTAATCCATATGTACAACATATTAACCCTTGCTGCACAAATGACATTTTGCTAAATACCTGCAATTTGAGGTGAGATGGTTCTGGTGCTTGCTGGATGCCTCTGGTTTGTATTTACTGTATTTCTTCACTAGAGTGCCAACAAATTAATTTTCTATTAATGGACATATGATCCAGAGGAATCCTCAGCAACACAGCACTTACTGAGGCAATAAAACAAAATCCAAGGTATAAGCCTGGTGGGGTATATTCCCATTTAGGTTGATTTCCAAATCACCTTGATAGATGGCAAGAGAAACAAGTTCATGGACTATGGCAAGGCAATTAATTTAGGTCTTCTAGGTAGAAGTCTGTACAGTCTAAAACAACAATTTTTCCTTCCTTTCACTACTGCAAACTAGTGCCAGATTTGCAATATGCCATTTCCAACAAAGTTTATAAGGAATAAAAAGTACTCTGGACATCAGCACTGTTGGAAAGTAGGTGCTACACTGCCCAGTTGGCAGAATTATTTCTGCTTTCAAGGGCATTCAGTAACATTAGTTACATTCATTTTGAAAGCAATTGTGCTTCTGTAAGTCAACAGCATTTGTTTCACTGCATAAGAGTTTACAATGTATTGTGGTGGATTTGCAAGTCTGCTTGGCTCTGCAAGACTCTTGGTCTTACCCCACATTTTATGAATTAAATATATCATTTGATATTAATACCTTCTTGGAAGGAAATACAGTGAATACACAGAAATTCAGCAAAAGAAGAACTGTGAGGAGGCACCAGTGGGGCTTAAGGGAATGAAAAGGAAACCGATAAGGGATACACAAAGCATCTGAGCCCTACAGCAGAGGGCTCTCACTGCTGAATTCAGCTTACCTGCAGAAACGTATTGTCTAGTCATTTGGAAAGAAACTAATAAGCTTAATTCTTCCAAAGGCAGCAGTTCATCACACCTCCAACTCCAGAGGTTACAGGTTTACTCAGATGAAGTCAGGTGACAGGTACCTCTTTTTTATCACACCCGGCCTACATGAGGAAACTTGTTGGGAAAAGACATCCATTACACTTCTCAGCACTAAAGATACTGACTGACCATTCACTTGAGAACTCATGTAGCAGTTATTTTACTTTTTATCTCTCATCCTGCATTGTAAAAACACCACAGTTTAATCCTTGAACTCATGTGGATAACATAGACTATGTTCCTCTATCAGTATCTGCACACCCATACTAACAGGAACAGCTGAATGAAACTGATACTTGAGAAACAAATCAAGTAAAACTCATCTTCCCTCTCATCACATAAAATTATGTCAAAGATGAGACTAATCCTCATGAATCACACAATCCACTTCCTTGAGGCATTCAGCTACTTGAGTCATCTTTCAAGCTTATCAGCAATTTGACCAAAATACCAGCAAAAAAAGCCTCACAACTGCAGACATGTATGTGGGTGTGATGGGTTGTCCCTGGCTGGAAAGCAGGAGCCCACCAAAGCCAGTGTGTCACTCCCCTCCTCAGCTGTACAGGAAGAAAAAATATGAGGAAAGGCTCATGAGTCAAGATAAGGACAGGGAGAGATCACCTTCCATTACAGTCATGGGCAAAACAAACACACTGAAGTTGCAGAAATTATTTTATTGCTAATTAAATCACAGTAAGACAATGATAAATTAACCTTAAGAATACCTCTCCCCCTTCCCACAAACTTCTTCCCAGGTTCAGCTGCACATCCTTTTTTCTCTACCTTCTCCCCACAAGCAGTGAAAAGGAGTGGGTTATCTCATCACACACTGTCTCTGCCATGTTTTCTTCTCACCCTCTTCCCCTGGTTCTGTGTGGGGTCCCTTCCATGCAAGACAAACCTCCACAAACTGCTCACACAGCCCCTTTCCATGGACTACAGCTGTTCACAACCTGATGGAACATGGGACCCTTCCATGGGGCACAGTCTGCTCCAGTGTAGTTCCTTTATAATATCAGAAGTTCTGCCAGTAAATCTGCTCCACTATGGGCTCCTCTCCATGGGGACCTAGGTCCTGCCAGGAACCTTCTCCAGCACGGGCTCCCCACAGGGTCACAGTCTTTAAGACACACACATACCTGGTTCCACTGTATGTTCCTCCATAGACTGCAGGTGGATTTATGCTCCACCTGGACCTCCATGGCCTGGTTTGAAATGTGACAGTGGCATAACAATATATCTACATGTCCTGGTTTCAGCTGAGACAGAACTCCTTTTTTTCCCAGTAGCTGGAATAGTGCTGTGTTTTGTATTTACTATGAGAATAATTTTGATAACACAACAATGCTTTTAGTTGTTGAAGCACTTACCCTAGGTCTAGGACTTTTTGTTTTCCCAGTTCCTGCGGGTGAGAAAATGCACAAGAAGCCAGGAGGGAGCAGTTGACTAGAACTGGCCAAAGGGATGTTACACACCAGAGAATGTCATGCTCAGTTTATAAACTGGAGGGATTTGGCTGGACAAAGTCAGTGAGTGGTGAGCAATGGTACTGTGCATTACTAATCTTTCTTGAGTTTTAGTCCTCTTTCAACTTCTGTTGTCTTCCTCTTCACCATCATTATTATTATGATAATTATTACTGTTTAACTTAATTTCAATACTTAAACTATTCTTATGTCAACCCATGAGTTTTATTCCCCCCCCCCACAATTCTCCTCCCCATCCATTCAGGATGGCAGGGACAGAGACAGCGGCTGTACTGTACTTAGTTGCCGGTGGAGGTTAAAACACAACACACGTAAATAACAATTACATCATCACTTTTCAGAGGGAAAGCATTTCTATTCCCCCCTCATTTAATACTGCTGTATTAAACTCTACAGCTCTGATCTGGCTGTACTTGGAATATTAGCATAGTTAAGGAGGAGTAAAATGAGTTCATTACATGGAAACTGCATTATTTGCTTTGGGAACGGCAATAGGAACATATAAGAGCTTCCTTTTAAATACCTGCTGTCACTTTGCCTATGCTCCATACAAACCAATGACACGGAGTTAACATCCTGATAAACAGTTTATGCTAAATTAGGTGCTAACAGATAAGGCTATTTTACTATAGAGAATTTCCCATACTTAGTCAGAAAATACCACCCATGGCTTCCACAGGGCTTTATTCTTACCATCCCATGCACTTTGCTAAAGAAAAGATTAGACTTTCTTTGTCACATGACACACAGGACATTAAAAAAAATCCTATAGTTTAACCATGTTGTTAACAGCTGTTCCGCTTCCCCATTGGCATTGACATCACCAACATTTAATGGATATAGTTAATGATGCTTCTGCTCAAAAAAAAAAAAAAATATCCAAGACAGCAAGGATGATAAACAGAAAGTGTTCAAGTTTTCAGCACAGAAATCAAAATCTGACAACCCTATTCCCTTTCTCTAGCCTTCCTTTCAAAAGCACATATACAAGATACTGATGGCAAAATAAAAATGGCACCATACTTCATGATGAATCCCTTTCTCCTCTGTCAACTACTTTATTACAATTTTCATTAGTGGGAAGTAAGAGTACAGCAAACAGATGACAAAGTACAGTCCTTCCTAGTACTATGGTGCAGCCCCAGGACATCACAACTACATTCTTTCTCACAAGACAAGCATCAAAGGCAAACAAATGTACTAGTCCAAAAGGTGCTACTCAGAGCAGACTTGTGCTGGCTGCAGCAAGTTATCAGGGCCAGTCAAAGACACTAAAATTTGGAAAAGGCATGCTCTCAGAAGGGAACAGGGTGTAGAAAGAGTGATACCGTAACAAGAATACACAAAGAAAAGCAGGAAGACTTGAGGTGAGTGGAACTGCAGCATGAAGAATAGAGTTGAGAGAAAGCAACAAGATCTATAGTTGATTATTTCTACATAAAAGAGAGAGGTAAATTAGAAGTTTTAGAACACATGAAGACACACATTTTACTGTAATAGAATAAGAAAATGTTCTTTTCAGCAGCATCTGTCTGTCCTTCCCAAAAAAGAAACATGCTTTGATCTGACTTCACCAAAATCCTAAAAGAACCAGAAAGAGCTCTAGAAATATAGTTGTAATAGTTCTGCTAAAATACAAAGAAAAGTCATGGCCAAAACACTCAGCCACAGTACTTTGGCATACTTTAATGTCCCTTGGAAACAAATCAACCAAACAAAAAAACCTGAACACTCCACAAAACCTACCAGCTATTAGGTGGGCAAAGTCATTGCAGTGGGTTTGATGACTCACTGAGAGGGTGTGTTATCTTTTACACTCTCTGCTCATGCTGAATATGCTTTCTTGAGCTGTTGCCTGACTGTGAAGCAGGCAGCATGGGCTGGAGGTCATTCATTTAATTCCCTTGCCAACTGGATCTTCTTTAGGACAAACACCAAGGGCTCTCTCCCTAAAGCTCTCATTAAAAGCAATGGATCAGACTTTCGAGCACCAACAGCAACTAGAGCCAATTAAAAAAAAACAGAAAAACCAAAACTGCTCAGAAAGTCAGACTTGAATAAAAAGATAAAGAAAATTAGAATTCAGTTATTCCAGATGCTTGGTTCATCCATCCCTTATCAACCTGCTTGTAGGTTAATCAATACCTAGATAGCAAATGATTTCATACACACAGTGACCCTGCAAAATATTCCAATGACAAATTCAATCAGGCACAACAATACGACTGTTTGCTACAGAGGCTGTGAATACTGGGAGCTGAAATTAGTATTGAAGTCACAACAGTACATTTTGCACTAATGCTGAGTACAACATATCAGCAACATATCTGCTTTCCACACCCTTTTTGAGGAGATGAGGTGAGGGTTTACATTTCTGCCCCGTTATTTTCTCCACTGTGCTGACACAGGTACTTGGAATGAACCAAACCAAAAAATGCTTTCTTGAATTATTTTTCTGGGTCATTCAACTGGTTCCTCTCATGAACTTGCACAGTAGTTTCAGCACAATCCAGGCAATAGCAATAGCAGTGGAAATGTTTAACTTGGCATTGCTGCCAAGATCTCAACACTGCCCAACAGTAGACAGTATCAAATACTAATTAATTAAATATTCATTACTCTACTATTTTCAAACAACACACAAAAACCATCATGAAAATGTAACCTACCACGTGGTAACCTCAGTGACCAACTGCTCTCAGATCACAAGCAATCTGAAAAGGATTTTAAAAATCCTCCATCTCATCTTTCCCCTGCCTTCTTACAATCAAAATTAAAAATATATAAATATTGAGATTACTATTCTGTATGGAATTGCTTCTACATGTCCCACTTACTGTTCTATGTACCTCTCAAGTACTGAAGAGCAGAATAAAGATGGTTTCATTTGGATTGTTTTCCTCTTTAATGATTATGTCATTTAAAAAATACATTAAAGAAGCACTGACCCATCAGACACCTTGAATTTCAACTAGCATTAAAGTACATGAGCTCAACTGGTGACACTTGCTTTCCCACATTCCTCTTCAGCTGTTCAGCTCACTTGAACCTTGCTAACACTGTGCTTCTTTTCTTTTCCACCCTACAAGTGGCATGTCTGAGAGGATTCCCGACACAGATGCCAGGGCAGCATCTGTACCATTCTCTACACAAACTGTTTCATTTCACAGGAAGGTAAGGTAACCAAGTAGCCTCTTACTCAGTGCACAAGATCTGCTCTAGTGATCACACACCCCAGTATTTCAGGCTGGGTGCACATAGTATTTTTAAACTACAGCTCAGCTTTCACTTGAAAATATGCCATTAGAGAAGCAGACATTGATAGAAAGCATACTTTTGCTTTACTGGCAGAAATTACAGGTAGAAAAAAACCCCCACATGGTTACAAATATCTACGCATCATAATTCCCTGTAGTCACAAGCTGATATTGTTCAAACAATGATCATCAGCACTTCCAACTTCATTTGGGAATACAGTTCTGTTTCTGCAGCTGGCAAGAGTAACACATCTCAGGTATGAAATGATATTGTGTTTGCCTTGGCAAGGCTTTGCCTGCAGGGATGGCTTCTGTGAGAACACAGCAGTAGCTTCATAAGAGTTGAATCTGATCTACCCATCAAAACAGTTGGTGAATGGTCTCTCTCTGCCCTTATCTCAACCTAAAAACCTTTTGTTGCAACTTTTTTCCCCCTTTGTAGCCGTGAAGGGGTAGTGAGAGTAGTGTGGTCAGCCAAGGCAGGAAAGGCTAACCAGCCCTCATCTTCCCACTGATTCCTTGTATCTGCCCAGGAATGATATTCTACCTGCAAAGCCTCTCCTTCCAGAAGGGGAGTAGGCAGGAAAGCCTTGGCTGCAACATACTAGGAGTGAACAGCCTGTTAAATTTCTTTGCCATGAGCCACCATCACTAGGTTTGTCACTTCCATCATTAAAGGTGTTCAGTTTGCCTACGCCAGTCCTTTCATAGCCTTCTGCTAAGGGAAACATTGTGCACAAAGATGTAAAGAAAACAGTAAGAAGTGAGAAAAGAGAGAATCACTGCAGTTAAGGATTCAAAGCTGATGAAGTAGAGGGTTTTAGGTTATTTTTAAACATTGATGCAGTACTGTAATGTGCTAAAATCTTAAAAGCCAGCATCATAAGACACACTGCCTTGGATTCTGTAATAAAGCACTTGCAGCACACCAGTCCATGTGTCAATAATTGAGCTTCAGGGTTTTTTCTTCTTTTTTTCATTTTTTTTCCTTAAATAGTATGCTGATATTCAAACAAGAATATTAATTACTTTATTGAATAGAAGTGTCCTAGGGCTTTTTATCTCCTGCTCAGCGTATTATGATGTACTACATGGATTAGACTGCACCAGCTGCTAATTTTTTTAAGCAGTGTTCACTCAAACCTTCTGCATGTGTGCTATTATGCAGGAATTGTCAGGTCAATTAGGACTAGAGCAGCCAAAGCTCAAAAATTGGTTATTTCATTACTATAGGGATAAAGCTGAATACAGGACATGGGAGATGCAATAATGTTAAGAAAGAAAATTCTTCTAATGGCTAGACAGACATTACTTCATGATCTGAAAAAAAAGCTGTAACTAGTTCACAGCCCCAGTATGGATTTCTATATGACCTTGGATCAGTGCTCACAATTCCCACCAGGCATATTATGGGATCTGAGATCCCCAGCTAAGAGGTACCAGAACCATGCAAAATCAGGGCCTATTTCAGAAAAAATTACCCCCTTCCTTCTGGTTTTGTTATTTTTCTGTTGGGTTTTTGTTGTTTTGGTTTTTTTTGTTTTTTTTTTTAATGCGGGTGACACAGTCAGTGACTTCAGTAAGATACTAAAATTTGCTTAGCACAGTCCTTCCACATTTACTTGCACCTCCCTTTTTCAGGGTCCTTATTTAACCCGCTCAAATACACACAAAACGGACCCATTACGGGAAATTTTCAAGGGGCAAAGACATTCCAGAGACTTAAGATTTAGCACTGAATGGATATTTATTACGTACATGGAATGGACACAGAGTGGCATTGGTTAGTCAGGTTTCACATTTCCCTGCCCCTCCTCCAGAGTAACTTGAAAGACAATAAACTTTATAATGAAGTATTGATAACATCTTCCCATTTAGGCTAACAGGCTTATCACGAACTCCACCACTGAATATGCTGTTTTAATTAGCAAGATGGATCTCAGCGCTGATGCGTTCTGTTGTGCTATAATTTCTGCCTTTACAGTAATTTTCTCCTGTTTTTCACAGTATAATGTGCTATAAATCCTACTTAGGCTGCCTCACTGGCCTGTTGCTGCTCAGAGTCAATCTTTCAGGCCCTCAGTTTCCATGACAACTTCCTGCCATCCTCCCATTTCCAGGATTATCCTACAGCCCCCTGGGGAGACAGTTTCCAGTCTGGATGTTCGATGCTCATGGGCTCCCACATCTGGAGCTCCATTCAGCCCCCTCTCTGCCTCCAGCAATCTGGTTTGCCCAGCCTTGCCATGCTGTCTGTGCCTGGGGTTGCACCCTGAGAACTGGGCAACCAGTCCTCTCTTTATCACTCTGGAATGGTGCTGCCTAGAAGAATAATACAGACTTGGCTGGTTTAATCCCTAAACAAGTCACGAACAAATTAAATAACCTGTCTTCTCACTCTAGGGATATTTTTTTCCCATTTTTCTCTGTGTCTTCTGCTCCTACATTCAGTCTCCACACACGCATTTCAGACTACAAGCACATACACTTAGCTATTCTTAATTTTCAGCTTTTGTCATGTTCCCTCTCTCATATTCTTTCCCCCTATTTTATCTTGCCTTCTGTTCCTTTTTTCCACTCTATAATATTTTCTTATATACTACAATGCTTTCTAAATACAGCTGTGATGATCCAGACACCATTACAAGGTCATCCATCAACTGCTCCTGCTCCCCCAGGTCATACACCACATTCCACTAATACTTAATTAAATTTCAGTCTTTGAAAAGTAAAGCAGGATTTTTTTTTTCTCTCCTATGTGTGTCCTTGTTTACTTTTTCTTCAGTCTCATTTTGAGTTGTGAAACATTTATAAGTTAGGAGCAAGTATCAATCCCTCCATGCTATTTCAAGGAACTAAAAAAAAAATCAAATAACTGCCTAGGATTGGCTGTTCTTTAGAGCTAAGGGAGAGGCAGCAGAAGGGCTGCACCTCAGATAGCAACTTTTCTGAAGTCACTGTGTAAAGGCAGCAATTAGGAGCCTCCAAACATGCAGGCAGTGGGGAAACAGCATTTCTCAGATTTTCCTCTTCATGACCTATCGATTCTCCAACCTTATTTCTCTTTTTATGGATGCAGTTCTGTATAAACAAAGGGTACATAACTGTTAACAAGGAGAAACACTTTAGGGATATAAACACCACCTAACCCTAGGCATCTAATAAAGCTGAAAGCTCAAGTTTACAGTTTATGAACAGACAGGATCTTATATGTCAAGTTCCTCTGAGCTTTGGCCTAGCCACTGAGCTGAAAACCCCGGTTAGGTGCTTCAGGTAGGCTGGGTAAAGAATGAACCCACCCTTATATAAGACTCTTCCTTCAGCTTATAATTTCCACAGACCTAACCAGCATCTGCAACATGGCAAGTCTCCAGCTGGACTTCAGTGACGTATGACAGACTTGGGTACAACAGTACCTCATCATACCCATGGCACAGCTAAAAAGCAAAATGACTTCTGCATGGAAAGGTGGGATCATTCCCATCCTTCACTCTTCAGAATAATGACAAAGCAAGCTCCACTAGACAGCAAACACAACCCAGAGGTCTGTGTCCTACTAATTTGAGAGCACATACTGTGGTATCAGATTACCAATAAAGTGAAATATCTCATATCTTAGATGTAGCCAGAGTACTAGCAGCAATAGAAAATGCAAATATTATAAAATACAGAATTAATTACCATAAAGATAACTTACACAGAAGTAAGGATATTTTTCAGAACTAAAATTTCTGGAACTATTTGTGCTTACATTAAGAACAATTTCTTGCTCTCATGAGTCAGGATCACCTTCCATCTTGCACACGGGAATTTCAGGAGCTAAATGAAGCAATAAATAGTCTGCACATATTCCATATTTCCTGCTAAGATCATATTAAGTGCCTCTGATCACATACTTTATACAGATTGGCAAATGTAATGTGTTTTCACAGTTATCATAGGAATTTCAGCACGGTCATGAAGGTTTTCTCTTAATCAGATATAGTGCTGAGCTAAAGCCTAGTTTAAATTGTTCTTGTCTCAATCTGCTTCTTGTTTTAGACCCAGACTTCAGACTCCCTTGACCCAAGCACCACTTTTTGTTCCAATTCATACAACAGATCAAACTGTTGAGAGGTTTTATTTGAATTGACACTGCTGCAATACCTATGTAATTATTAATGATTTGTTATAAACGGTACATATGAAGAACAGGCATTCCATGCCAGATCTGCACTCCATCTACTCTGATGTTCCACCCTGATGGTTGTCAGTGCCAGATACTTCACAGTACCTCCTTTAACCTTCTGGTTAACTCCTACTAATAGTGTCATTCCCCTTCTGAGCTAGAGCTTAATATCAAGTGCCCTTCATATTATGAAAGTGAACAGAAATGGGTTCAGATTGCACATCTCAAGCCACTGACTCACTTGTGCATTAAGTATTTTCTCCAGACTACATCCATTAATTCATCTGAGCACACATCTAAAGGTATGTTTTCAGTGAGTTCATGGCCATCTCTGCTGTTCTACTGACTTCCCACCTACATGGTAGAAGGGCTATCCTGCTTCTAGCAGAACTAGAGAAATTTCAGAAAACTAAGCTCACAAGGACCATGAAAGCAAAGTTCTAGTTCATTTCCCTCAAAAGGTTTACTTATTCCTGACCCAATAAGTGGGGTTTTCCCATATTTAAATATACACACACATATATTTTCTAAACTCTGCTTTGAGAAGAAATTTGAAATCAATGTCCCTAATGATACGCCCAAGCACCTCATAAATCAGTGGCATGTTCTCATGGTGACATTACACTGTACTGACAATGGTTTTGTCCATGAGGGCAAATGACTAAGCCATAAGTCAGCCCCTAGACTTGAGGAGCCCAAGACAGTCATGCCAGCCAAGATAGCTGATAAACTGGAAAAAGTTCTCAGAAAATGCAACCGTGCTCCTTAAAACTCACAGTACATTTCTTCAAGGCCTTTCACTTTTTATAAAGTAAGCTGCTGTTCTTTGTCACTAATGAATTGTCTCCTTTTGTAAGAAAAACAATAATAAAACATGAGGTTGATGTTTTTCAGAAGCATCAGCTAACTTGAATTTTGGCTGTTGTGTTCTCACTCTCCCTTTCTACTGTGCAGATCTCCAGACCCCACCCTGTTGTTTGCACCACAAGGCAGATGGACCAGCTGAGTTCTGATCTATTTAAGACAAGTTGCTTTATTGGAGGAGTTCTACTCACTTTTGGTCGGTTAAGGTCACACAGATAACAGCTTTTCAACTGAATTCCAATGGCAGCTAAGGTTAGAACACTGGAGCAGCAGCCTTCACTTAAGGCTGGCTTACACTGTCACACAAGAACATCCTGACACCTTCACCAGCACAAGTGCAGAGCTCATTTTTTGAACACAAGGAAGACACAGAAATATCACGTTCTTATTAAAACATTTTAGTTGAATAGATATTTCTGTATACCTAAAAAAAAAAACCAAACAAACAAAAAAAACCACCGAAAAAACCAGAAAAAAAAAGCTTCCCTGTAGCTGTGTCAGTGTTTGGTTAAGAAAAACTCTTTAATTGAATAATACAGGTTGTACAGTGATTTTAGAACTTTCAAGCATATTTGAACTAAATTTACAGTGCGCCAATGACATACATTTCTCTGACTGTTAAAGGCAAATTTAAAACAAACAAACAAACAAACAAACAAAATCAAATTCATACCAAAAGAAAAAGAAACCCAAAACCAAAAAATCACAACCCACAACTTTCTCAGAACCTTTCATAGGTTTCAAACTCCTGAAAGCTCACACGACAATCAAATCTTTGTTCTGGACAACCCACCAGTGGTAAACTGACTCCATGCAAAGAGTACCACACAATTCCAATTCCCTAACACATACAAACTGCAAACAGTCAAGACTGTGATTATGTGAAAATTGGTCTAATACTCCTCTGACAGCACTCCAGCTGAGAAGTCTCCCTGAGAAGTTGTGTAGTATTTACATTTACTTCTTATCTTGGAGAGTGCTCTCATTACAAGCTCTCCAGTATAACCTGCAAAAGCATGACATAGGTCCAAAAAAACACCAAAAACCCCACAACAAACAAATTATCATGAGCTGCATTGTGAAACACTACATTTTTTACAAGTTGGAGGGCCAAATAAAGAATCTTTAAAACTGTCCTTGTGGACTCAACCATGCAAATTTCAGTTCAGCTCCTCAGAGAAGTTTTGTCACACCAAAGCCTTCTCTGCACTTTTGCTGAACCTTTCACTCGGAGACCAGACAATGCCCAGAGACTGGACATCTCTCCATG
This sequence comes from Regulus satrapa, assembly GCA_013396955.1. NCBI lineage: Eukaryota > Metazoa > Chordata > Aves > Passeriformes > Regulidae > Regulus > Regulus satrapa. Next base: position 835,034 of record VWZN01002273.1, on the reverse strand, counting down.
AACATTTAAGGCAGCTGTGCACCTGTGGAATAAGAATAAGGGAAGTTGATGGCCTTTTGAGCAAGAATTACCCATATGTTATGGATAAACAACAGGTTCCTGACTCTTGATATGTTCAACATCTGTTATCAACAACTTAAATACATCAGTTTTCAAAATAGGAGTTGGATTTCTCTGACAACAGTTTGCTATCCTACATAGAAATTTATCAGATACTGAAATACTGTGTGTTTTGGAAACAAGATTATCTTTATCAAAAAAACCAAGGAAATTAAAGGAAAAAAAAAAAACAGAAGGAAATATTGCTCTTATCTAAACGATGACATTAACCTGGGGAACTACTTCAGCTAAACTTGTTCCAAGAGTTGAGTAATACCCCTGAGAAAGCACACATTTCTAGTAATAACAGCAACTCAATGATACTGGCTGGAAGAAAATTAAGATAAGTACCTCAGTTTTCCTACCACAGTATTACCCAGTCTGCGGTGCAGAAAGAACATTTCCTCCTGATGCTGTTATTTCTCACATGCTGTATACAGCATTATCTAGGGATACAGGTAAGGTACCAGTTAGCTGGAAGGCTGTTTTGTTTGATATCAAAGCTTATGCTCTCCAGACTGTATAAAAATTGGGTAATGAGCTTGCAAGCTCTGTTCCACTGCATTTTCATGGGAGGATCTTGGTCTGGTACACACAAGAGCAGGAAGAGGCAGCTTCTCCATATGCAACTGCACTTGGTGTCACTGGGCCACATGATGGGGATGTGCTGCTGGGACCATATGTTGAAATTAAAAACAGACACTTGAAAGCACAGACATGCCAAGGCACTCAAGGTCAGTATCACAGTACTTGAAAACAAAATCCTGAAGTTTCTGGCAGACCAAGACTCAAAAACAAAACAACACAACAACAGCAACAAAATTAAAGCCTGCTATAAAACTTTCCAGGGCAGATTTCCCAGGTTCATCACAGTTATTCATTACCAGGTAAATAACAATTGATTTCAACGTCCCTGCACACACCCTGACTCAATAAACCGTTTTCAGCTGATGAGCTACAGCTGCCTCTGAGATAAATATCATCTAACTTTAAAACTACATTAGAACACATCCGTGCCAGCATGACTACTGCAGATCTTGTTTGGTGACAGAAGTCAGTGAATGTCAGGAACTACTTTTCTTATGTAGCTAAATGTGTATATATATGTAGTATGTTTTCTCAAATTTAGTATCCATAATAATACTTGAGACAAACATTATCTAATTAAGAAGTAAGAAGTGGTATCTACTAAAGAAAATCTGAGTCAGGCCAAACTTTTCTTGTGTGGGCCACATACCCACCGCATGCAGTGCAACATACCTCTTCTGTTCCAGTCCATTTTTCACCCTAAAACGCCTTAAATGTTTCAGAATGCAGAGAACACTCTTGATGTCTTCCACATCCACCCACATGTGACAGGACATACCTTCTTCTCAGAAACAACCCCTTCTATCACGGGATATTATGAAAGAAAAGACGAACAGTATGCCCCCTTCCATCCCCTAAATTTAAAAGGTCTTGTCTTACTCTTTTTGCAATGCTATCAGGCATTTCCTTACATGTCTATTTAACCCTCTCTTTCCACAGATGACACTTGAATCCCAAGATTCACAGAGCTCATCTTGGCATTTTGGACCCAGTTTTCCAGTCCTGCACACATTTTTAGGGTATGTCACAACCCACCTCCCCCAGCATTTTTAGTTTTGTTCTTTTGTTTTGTTGGTTTTTTTGGGTTTTTTTTTTTGTTTGTTTGTTTTTTTTTAAACCTGCTTTGTTTCTTATTCCTTTCATCAGCACTAGCCATCCATACTTTTCCCTGTACATTCCACTTCCACACTCTACCCCTCTTGAGCTTGAGAGCACTGATTGCATCAAATTGGGCGTAGTTACACTTAGTGGCTCAGTATCCAGCAAGGACAGGCTCCAGCCATTTGAAATCTCAATTTAAGCTCCCTGCTGAGCTTGCAAGCTTACTGAGAAAAGGATGCACTGAAACTTAGATGGACACTGTACTGTCAGTGATTGACTTATTTGCACCTTGCACCTGGAGAACACTTCAGATGCACCATCTGTGATAATCTCGCACTCATCCGTGTGATGCACCAAGACACAGGAGGAGCAGTCCCCCTCCACACCCCATATGTACAACATAAAGAGCCTGCATAAGTTGTTTTCACAAGTTATGCAGCTGCTGACTCAGGAACTCATTTGTGCATGGAAGCACTATCAATTAAAGAAATCTTTACTAGCCTGGAGGTGAAAACACCTTTCGCATTCTGCATTATTTTTCCTAGACCAAGGAGGATCAGGTCAGGCACGGCAATAGTCTGGCCCAGCACTTCCCAAAGAACAGGTTGCTTGTGCTGGATCATGGTGGCTGCAGCAAACTACTTTTGCTTCCTACTTCTTCTCAAACAGTGGTCTAAGAAAACTGAAACACATCCAGTGTAGTAGTGCACACATGTAATGATCCTGGAATTCTGTAAACCCTCCGTGAAAATGTGACATGCCTTTCCCTTCCCCGCCCCTCCTTGGCCCTGGAATCTTATTGGTTGTTGTTCTGTGTCCCCCCGCCCCTCTCCCGAGGTTTGAAATTCCCGGGGAACCCTTTCCTGGTGTCCCTTTCCCTCCCGGATTCCAGCCTGGAATAAACATCTACTTATCCCGGAGGGAAAGCGAACCCTTTGGTCTTTTATCTCAGGTCGTGAAGGACTCCCCTTTTTCCTCCCACCCATCATAGATAGCCGGACAGTTTTGGGGGGAACAAGGCGAGTTACTTCAATCCAGACATGGCTACATGGATTGATAAGCTAGGCATGTTTCTGAAGCACATTTCAAAGCAGTGAATAAAGTGTGGCATTTATTCAGATGTAAGCAGGACAGGCTACCTTTCAACAAGCAATTAAAAATACAGATCATCCTTGTGTAAATTGCTCCATCACACACTGGCAGCAAGTGTGGAAGCATTTCCAGGCAAGGGAACACAGGTTTTACCTTCTATTTAGCATAAGGAAAGGTAATTCTTTCACCCACAGAAATACTTTATTCTTAGAGTAGTTTGTCTCTGAAGAGAAGAGCACTGTGCAAAAAGAGGACAAAGACCATTATGCTTTGTTAGGCGTATAAGCACGGAGGCAAGGGGGTCAAAAAGGGGGAGAGCTTGCAAAAGATTGGGGCAGGGAACAAAAAAAACAAGCAACAAAGCTTGGAAAAGGGGAAAGCTTGGTTCAACACACTGGAGAACGTAACTGCTTGCAAAATTTTGAAATGTGCAAAAACAAAGAGTATCCTAAATAACTCTTAAATACATGAAAAGGATTAAATTAAGCAAAGGAAATTGCAGTCTGAATGACAAAAAAAATTATTTATTTTGGAGGATATTGTTTTGTGAGTTATATGTGATGAAAGACATTGAAGACTACATGCTAGTAATATATTCATGAGAAACAATGCTGAACTGACTGCTCTAAGTTTATTGTGCCTTGCCTCCCATCTCCCTTGTTTTTAAAAAGTTTGGGACACTTTTTTAATTTCTTCACCTTCAGATCTGCCATCACACAGATGCCAGAATACCATTTGATATTAAGCAAAAGCCTCACACTGGTAGCTTCAGAAATGAGCTTCAATGCCCTAATTAGTCCAAGACATCTTTGGCAATGTCTATAACCGTTACATAGTCACAGCAGTGGGAATCATGCAATCATGAAATCTAAGCAGGAAAACAGATGGTCTTAAATAAAAGCTTTGTGTGTAATTCATTTTACAACATGGTGTGAGGTCTCCAACTTGATAAAGAAATGGGAAGGAGCAACACTGAAGAGACCCTTGGCTTTGAATTCCTGTGTTTAATTTGGTTCATAGATTAAAATGAAACACAAAGATTCAAATTCAAATGAGCCCACAAACACATCAGTGTATGCCAGAGAACTGGGATGCAGTTTAATAAAAGTGGGATAGCTCTCAGAGGATGGAAATACATTGATTTTGATTAGTGCATTTCATTCTCAGGAAGATGCAAGCAGTGGCACTTAGAAGGGAGCACTGTGGAACTCTATAGGAGTGGGCTATGTGAAAAAGCTGGACACATCAGCAGGTAGGGTGCTTGAGGCCAGGACTGAAGCAAACTCCTTTGGTTTCTCTAAGGAGCACATGTTTGAACCATCAATTCAAATTCTAGATCCACTGAACAAAAGCATACCAGGACTGCATGGAGCCATGTACAGCAGAGGGCTGCTTTAAGGTGAGGTACATCCAGCAACTTGTAACAGCAGAGGGGTTACAGGGGAAGGAAAATGTCACAGAGAGCTCACAGGCATTATCTAAAAATTATCTACCTCATGATAAAGCTTTCAAATAAATTTCATCAGCACATCATTACTAAACTTCATTGACTTGGAAAAGAAAACAATTAATGCCAAAGCAAACATCTGTGACATCTTTTAATACAATAATGCGAACCACAAGAGTATAACATAATAGCTGCATGTTTTGAAACATGCAAAGTTTTACTGGAGCACTGGAGGAGAAGTCTTTAAGATTTGAGCAAAAGTCACCCAGCACACAGACTGGTGCTATTACATGCACCTGCACTCCTGTTACAGGAGTTGTCACAATAACATGAGCAAACACATACAAACTACAACGTCTCAGGACAAAACCTGCTATTAATAAGTGATACATCCAGTGGATGAGAGACCTAGAACTCTGCACACCAAATGCAAATGAGACTGACAGTTAATTGCTTCACCCTCAGCCTGTGTGAGTTTGTCTCCTCGGTAACGCACAACTTCTCCTCAGCTTTACCAACTCTCCTTCCTCACTCACAGTGAGGCATCTTAGCTCTGCCATTACATCTGCAACTGATGGAATCTAAGTCAACCACTAACCAGTTCTGCTAGGCATTGACAGCACTCCAGCTGTAGGACCATCCATGCAAAGGCTCTGAACAAGTCCAATGCTGCTTTTTCAGTGGGCAAGCAGCTGTGCATTGCCTTCTTTCAGGCATCTACTGCCCATTTATTTCCTTTTAAAAAATCTGGGAAGCCATCTCAGGTATGTGAAATTTAATCACCTAGCTTCATAACCTGGATGGATACTCTTCAAAGGCTATAATGAAACCTAGGGAGCCCCAAAGAATCAGCATGGTGGTGATGCCAATGGGAAAGCTAAATAGGCAAGGTGGATCTATTTAAATCCAATTCTTGTTTTGTGGCATACCTGCAGAGTATTTTTAGGACTCGAAACACAACTGGAACATCAAAGAATTCAAAATAACCAAAACCAGTCCTTCACCTGTGGGGTTTGCTGAGGTGGGAGGAAGGGAGGCTAGGCTTGCAAAATGTGCCACACAAGACTGGTCACCAACACCTTAAAGTACTCTTCCCAAAATGTTCAAAAACAGCAAGTAGACCTTTGACTTCTTTTCCAAGGAAAGATAATAAATAAAAAAGACTCAGGGAAAAACATGAAATATGCTTGCCTTACAAATTTTCTTCTTATTCTTGTCATTCCTCTTCAAAATAAAAATAAAAATAAATTCAGGGGAGTATGCCACAAGGCAGAGAGAAGTCTGCCATTGAAACAACATACAAAAGTCTGTCATCATAGCTGATCATCCCAAAAGTCTGGGTAGCTTAGAGCCTTTGCATGAAATTGTTACTGCTTCTGAGGAGGAAGAAGGAATCAATAGCAGGGAAGAAAAATGGTATGCAGTTCTGTGCATTACTTTTATTGCTGTTTGAGAAGAGAAATACCAGAACTGGGCTTTTCTTGTACTGGAATCCACCACAACCAGAGGTAAATAGTCATAAAACAGGATTACAGAATTTCTGGGCCATCCTTTACTGGCCAGCACAACAGCCCACAGGACTCATATAGGTAACAACCACAGAGCCCCTGCCACAAAAGATGGGAAACTACCCTGGAAACTTCTTCAATCACTAAATAAGGACTGCAGCCTTACCCCAGAAGCAAAACAATTGGATCTTGAATGTCACGAGGTATATTTTGTTGAGGTTTGTCTTTGTGCTTTTTTCCTACCTTCAAATAAACGTAGTGTCAGCAGGGGAAGTCAGATCAGTACACAGCAGAAACTAACTCCAAAGCAAGATAGACCAAAACAGTCCCAGGCCAGGCTATGTGCAGGCCTATGGAATGCAATGGACAGTTGACACTTTTACTTAATGGTCCCCTAAAAGTTTCAAGAAATAGCTTGTATCAATTTAGATACAAGGATTGAGGATTCAGGCTGAGAAAACTTGTCTTAAAGATGGGCCCATCCCTACCACATTATAAACCAACTTAAAATAATAAAATATTATTTTTGAGGGAAGAGAACCATGTCTGGAGGTCTCCAGCTAAGGACAGCCTCTCTTTTTCTTTCATATCCTTCTGCAGCAGCTTGCAAGGCTGCTTGTAAAGACAGCAGCACTAAAGAGTCAGAGTGGAGAAACTGGAGCCAGAGATTTGAGCACGTGATAGGAATGCTTTCAAAAAGAGTGGAGTTGCAACAGAGAGTAATTACACATTCAGTGCATTCAGTGTTTGTCACCCTAACATCCAGCTACTCCACATTTCTCTGGGGCTAGGAAACATCTCTCACTACTAATAAACTTTCACCATCTTTGCGCAATCAAGAAAAGGAGTAACTTCTATGCAGTCCTTGTTTTCTAGATTAGATTATCAGTAAATTACCCATTGTCCTTTAGGACCATACAGAGAAAAGGTCAACAACTTACTTGAGCTATTTTTCACTAGAAATGTTCATAATGAAAACCCTCAAGCTCTTTCTAGAGTTGCCAGTCCATCAATCTAGACTATTTACATGTGTTCAGGAGATGCTTGGCTTGCATTAGTCTATGGTCTGCCTTCACACAGATTCCTGCAGCATTCAGAACACATTACTGCTATGATTCATCAAGGGATACAGTTTATTTTCTTATTGTCTTTTTGTGGGACGTTTTCTGCTTACAAATTATCTATGAATGTCCTTAGCTCCTCTCTGAATACTATTAATCTTTGCTCATTTGGTAATGCCTATGTTCACAAGTGAATAGAAACTGGAACACCAAGCAGTTAAAAAAAAAAAAAAAGGTAGAAGTGCTTTGTTCTTGTAGTCAGAGCACACTGCTTCTCAAAAGATGCTTTAAGTTCCCCCTTGCACAAATGTGATACTAGACCACATCATCAGTAACCTTAAAGCAAAGCTAGGGTCCCTTTTCTTGTTCAGTGTTCATTTTAAACATGTTTCTTCTAGAATGCCAAGAAACAAGTCGAAACTCATTGCTTCTGTGGGATTTTCACATCGTTACCATAGGAAGAGTCAATATTTTTTAGTTAAACTATCAGCTGTAAGATTCTACTGCTACATAAGAAGTTTAGAAAAGCTATAAGTAAATCAGGAAATTATTATATATTTTAGTCAAGCTACACACAATAGCTGATCTCAAGATCAGCTGTCAAGAGCAAAAGTGACATAACTCATCCAGAGTCTCTAATTAAAATGTATAGATGCACACACAAACACCAGCTAGACATAGAAATCTCAGCTTTGGACAGACTGTTCATTTTACACTGACCACAGATTACATAATCTGGGATATTTCACCACAGGTCTGAATCCAAGATAAAGAAAGGTTTTTTCCATTTTCCCCAGGGGTCAAGAGACTGCTACTGTGACCCAGAGCAGGCTTTCGATGCCATTGCCACAAAATAAAACAAAATTAAAATATTCCAAGTAGTTTTATGAAGCAAATTTAAAGGGAACCAATAAAATATAAACTTTATTTCTATTCTACTCCCTCCCTTAGAACAAAACAACTACTGACTCCACTTCATCAGCACAGAAATATGCTCTTGACCTGATCCTAAGCAGTGAGCACTAACACAGCACTCTGTAAGATGTCCAGTAAAGTATGGGATCTTAATCTCAATTATGTAAAACTTTATCATACTTTGCCTAAGAGTCCTCTTTACTCACATTTTATTCGTTCTCAATTTGTGACCTCTGGACAAAGTACTTTTTTTTTTTTTTTTTTTTTTTAAAGGTAAAAAAAGCCCTACAGTTGTTTCATCTCTGAAACATTTCCATAGAGCTGCTTTTTGCAGCTAAGCCACACCAGCATATTCCAATTTCAAAAACCTTTGCTTAGAATTTACCAAACAGTACAATATCTGTTCCTATTCTGAAATAGTACAAAACCCACATCTTTTTTGGTAGGGAGACAAAGACACCAGAACACCAAGGCAGATAAGTTCAGCTACAGATACGAGTTTTATTTTACCAGAGAGACTCCAACATTGAAAGCAAGTTTTTCAGGTGTGTGTCCTAGTGACAGCATTAAAAAAATAATTTAGAACCAAACACATAATTATGTACATTTATTTCAGCCTTCCATTACTGAAGATAACAAGATGAATAGTGGAATGCGAACTTTAACAATCCTGTAATTACAGCCACTGAACCGTATGTTATTGAAAGAACTGTGCAAAACCCAGATGCAAAAGAATCAATGGGGTATGTAAATAGAAGTGAAACAGTAAAATAATCAAGTGATAAAGAAGTAATGTGCAGCACTAAATAGCTTCTCAGCATTTCCTGCTACAATGTTTAGCAAATACTTTCATTTTTTTTTTTCTTTCAGGTTATCACTCCTTCCTCTACCATCTATTGTGCAGAGGTTATTCTCATAAGTAGCCTGGCAGAAAATACTCTTATAGCAGCTGTCAACAGTTGAGTATAACCAGAATTCTAGAAATACTGTGGGATCTTCAGTTTCCACAGATGAGAAAGGATTAATTATTACAAGTGACCAGTATTTGACCCAGGTCTTACAAGGAGCCAGGGACTTCAGGCTGACCCCATGAGAAGTAGTACTCTCCTGAATTCCAGCAGCCAAGCTCTTGCACTCACATCAGCTTAGGAGTTATCTTACCCCTGGAGTAGGCTGGCATTAAGAGCCAAACTACAGACACCAAAAGCAGACCATTGTCCAGAGGCAAACTGAAGTTCCCCTTAACACACAGCACAGCCAACTGTTTTAGCGAGATTAACTAATTTTCTTTATAACAGATAAAGATCAGGAGGAAAGCACAAATTGTTCTCTTTTCCCCAGAAAAGCTATTTTGTAACATGCAGATACCTTTATTTCAAGAGGTCTGAAGCTATTTTCGTCTATAGAAGAAACATGCAACCTGGATTTTAACAATCCTAATGCATCTTAGCCTCTTCTGAATGGCCTCTACTCCATTTAACCTACTATGTGACTTCTAATTTTGACAGCACAGAGTGAAGGGACCTCTTTAACCCCAAGTGTCTCTCCCTTCTCCACACACACATATCGAGGAAGGAAAACAAGAGAATCTCACAGTATACCAAAAACCCTGGACCCTGTCCTGGCATTCAAAACACAGTCATTTACTTAAGTAACCACAGATCAGCAAAGGCAAATGGTGTCTTGGGGTGTGATATGAAAGTTAGAAATATATTATAGCCTTTCTACTCCTGGAAGCAAGAATATAATACCATCCCTACTAGATACTTGGAAAAATTTCACACTAGCCTAGACACTAGCCAGTACCAGCAACCCAGCATTAATTCTAGAGCTTACTTTGCAGGTCAGGCTTCACAGTTTGCAGTGCCCACCATGCTGATTCTCAACAGCTTTATGCACGTAAGGTCTTCTGCCTGTAGCAGCTCTTAACATCAAACTACCCTACAACATCCATTTTATTATTCTTGCCTTCCTAATGGTACAACTGGCCAGGTTTAGCTTAATAGTCTTTTTATCATTTATAGCCCTTTTTGATAGGCCCATCCTTAGTAGAGCTCTAGGTTCACTATTATAGCCCAAATATGAGACAACTGGGCAGCCCAACCTCTGATCTTCCAGAGCTCACAAGCTGCTATGCTATTTGTCACCACCATAAATTCTCTTCTTCTAAAAGACAAATTCCCAGTCCCTCCTTTTACTGAACTTCCTGCCCTAAATAACTAAGCATTCTTACCACTCACCAAGATTTTAAGTATCTTTCCATCTTCATAATTCATACCTTCTCCCTGAAAAACAGGTTCATGGTTTTCCCATCCTCTGAGACTGCCCTCCCTAACAGCACACAGATGCAGTTAACCACCAAGTCCCAGCTGGAGGAAATAATGAAGCCTTCTTAACTCTTGACAGGCTGCAGCTGAGATCTTTATCCCACAAATACTGATGGTACTGTAGTGCCTGTGTTCCAAGTTACCATGTATTCATCCCCCCTTCCCCTCCCTCCTCCCTGGAATGTTATCCCTTGGCTGAAGTTTATGCCTCCCGGGTTTGAAATACCCCGGTAAATCTTCCCCTCACTCTCTTTTCCCCCTGGACCTCCCAGGGAGAAAAGCAGCCCTTTGGTTTTCTGCCTTCAGTCTCAAAGTGGTGCGTTTCCTCTCCCCCCAGATTCTCCCAGCAGAAGGAGAGGCAGCATTTTCACTTCAAATACTGAACAACTTCAAGGCATTTTTTGAGTAGGGCCAGAGAGTTTATATAAATAAAGTGTATTAAAAGTTACGTACGGTGCATTTTCATCATTGCTGGTTGGTTGGTTTTACTGGGATCTATCACTCATTTCCTTGTAGGCAGTCACATAGCTCCACACATAGCAAAAGATCATCACAGTGTACCACTGAGACTCTTTCAAAGTGAGCAGAGAACAGCACTGAGGACTTGCCATTAGTTTCAGGTCTTGGCATGATTTAAGGAAATATTTCATTCTACATGTTTTAAGTGATTTTTCGATAACTAGAAGTATGTCCTTGTTTTTCAGGTATCAAAACTTTTGTTGGTATTAAAACTACACAATCATCAGCTAGATATATGCTCAGGAGATCTTTATCAAAACATAATTGCAATAAAAATAGAGTAATTTTTATTTGCCCTTCTTCTGCATTTCCTGCTGGTTAATTACTCATCATGTGTTAATTCAGCAGCATCTAATGAAAATATCCTTCTATGCTTCCACCTAAGAATGTCCAGCTTAGAGGTAAAAGACCACCAATTCTTGAGTAATCTTGACTCCACAAGAGTTGACAATCTCAACTCCTCGCACCTCCCATTAATAGGTTTGAACTCTTCTGTTTGATTAGAAATACAATTAATGCAGGCAGAAGAGAAACTCATACCTGAGCAATTAAATTGGAAAGAACATAGGGAGCCCAACTGTAACCCCTCTTCTCTGGTAGTATGAAGAGCACAATGCTATACTCTGAGTGCAAACAGATAGCAGACTCTGAGCTCCTTTAGACCTTTTTTTTTTTTTTCCCTGATCAGGTGAAATTAAAGGATAAGTGCAGATTCTCTGTGTACAGCTAAAAGATCAGAAATATAACTTCAGTGCAACAGTATGACTCTAAAATGTTATCTACAAATAGCAAACAATTCACAGACTGCTTCTGCCTTCGATCCTGCAGCAGATGAAGTATTGGTTCCCTCTTACATACTTCGGTACATACTTTACCTAGAGTTGGTCCCATTACTGGTATTTTCTCTCCATATCCACTGGAGGGAAACTGATTTTCCCCAGCATCCAACAGCCCTTTGATATTTAGAGACTGAAAGCAAATGTATTAATTGAACAGCATGGGAAGGAGGCTCTCGCTGTATGGCCTTTCCTAATCTTTCTCCCACCCACTAGAGCATGCAAATTTTATGTTCCCAGGAACAAAATCAAGTCAAAAGCAAAAGTAATGTCCCAGACCTCTTCAGGCAGGGTTGACTAGCATTCTCTTCCTCATGTCCCCATGTTATTTTACATGGAGGTCACATCAAAAGTCCCATCCAGTGAGACTTCCAACCATGCAATTTCTTCAGCAATAAAGTAGGATACAAACAATTCTGGAGCTTAAACTGACAAATGAGAACTTAAGTTCAAATGACCCCTAAAGGTTATATCTAAGCCAATATAGCAAAATTAAATGAAAAAGATGAAGACAGATAACCATGATGCACACTAAGAAGCTAAGGTATTTCCAGTGGATTTCTCTACTTGTTATGAAAGTAGAAAGAGAATTCTGAAGAGTTCAAAAATCTAAGGTGGTAGCAAAAAACTGCCTATGCTTCCTAATATCTTTTATGCTTTTCTTTTGATGACAATATCTGCAGGCCCCTTGTACAAATTGTGCTTTGTTAATAGTTAATAATTCTTAATTCTTGTAGCAAGAAAGATTGAATGCTTTATTTGTTCTAACTAGTAGGGAAACAACAGACATACAAAATACTGCATAGCCAGGTGCTTCCAACTAATTAACGCCTTTTTTGGTTGGACTAAGCTAAGACAAGTTGCAAAGCACATATGCATAACATGCAAGGAAGGAAAGGGGAAGAAAACACACCTATAAACGGAGGGAGAAGAGAAAAAGATTAGATAAGGGTGGGAGGAATAGCACAGCAAGAATTTTAGAAATCTCTGCTAAAATCACTGCTTAGTTGGCTGGGTGAGAAGAGGTTAAGATAAAGGCAAAACCTGTCTCTGAGCTCCCGTTTACCTCAGCAGATAAACAACTTTGGATTAAAGGCAGAAAAAAAGCTGAGATGTCAGCATACTTCAAAAGCAGAACATTTTACTCAGTACACTTTCCATTAGCTGGATTGCTTCTAGCTCTCTCTCTCTCTCATATATTCCTCACTGATTTAGCTTACAATGGTGTCAATGACAAAATTGAAGTTGCTGATAAAAGCCTCATGGAATCAGTCTAATCTATGCAGCATAGACATGCTGTTCCCCAACTGTACCAAGCGTTACTGTTGGGTAATTTTCTGCGCAAAACCAGAAAAATAAAAAAGTCACATTTAGTAATTTTTACCTTTCTCCCTCCATACATTTTTTTTATAATCTGTCTTTATGTGGCAGGGAGAAAATTAAACTATCTAAATTAATTTGGGTGGTGTGGGTACCAGAAAGGAAAAATCCCATGTGTTAAATTTGATTTCTGCAGAGAAATCTGAGGCCATATTCCTCTTTGGTATTAAGAAGCAAAAGCTATTAAAATGGGTAAACTAAAAAGGCCTGGAATATCAAATAATCTGAACACAGTTTCTACGTTTATGAAGTCTGAGAGCTGTTAATCTCTCTTGCTGCTTGTTGAACCCTTCTTTTTTCCATATATTTTTTAAATTTTTTTTTTTTTTTTTAAATCAGGAACAAACAGCAGGGAGATGTGATAATAGTCTTCAAGTACCTGAGGCTGCTGCAAAGAAGGAAATAACCCATTCTCCTCATCCAGGGTGGATAAGGCATGAAATAACAAACTTCAGTTGCAGCAAAAGACATCCAAGTCAGATATATGAAAACGTTTTCCATATTTAAAATATTGGAGCCTGGCTCAGACTGCCTGGGGAGACTGTTGAGTCTCTGCCATTGAAAGTCTCTACAAACAGCCTAGATCACCATCCATCCAGAAAGACACATGTATAATTTATCTTGCCTTGATGCAGACAGATGAGATGATTTCTTAAGGCTTCCTCTTATCCTGAGGTCCTGTGATCTCATAAGGTAAAAAAGGTCTGGATTGGGTCTGTGAGATGTTGCACAGTGATTTGTATCATTTTTAAGATACATCATGAGATCAATATAAAGCAGGAATACTGAGCTTTAATGCAAAACATGGACATGAGACAAAGGAAAATATAATTATTTCATCATATTTTTGTTCAAATCACTTTGCTGTAAAATTTTTCTTTTTTCAGTTGTTGCTATTACTTCAGCACATAGTTATGAGTATTATCCATTTCTTATGATGTATGAATTGTATCCATTTCTTATGTATAAGGAGACTGTGAGCTTGTTGCCGACATGTAAGAGACCCTGTCACTGCTGTACCTCCTTGCTAGGAGTGTAACCTGGCTAACATGCCTGAGCCTTGTCCAAACCTGGTGGGGACTGGGGGCCACTCTGACTTACCTGTGAGCCTGGGGGTTGGCAAATCTGTTTGGCTTGCTTGGACTTGTGCCCCAGTGCAGCAGGCAAGTCCCGGTCCCAGCAGAGACTGCCCATAAAAGGGGCAGCGACTGGGGCAGGGCAGACGCGTTGGTGGAGCGAGGCTCCCTGCGTCTCCAGCGCTGCTTGCTCGTCCCTTATCAACAAACTCATAAATTGCCTGACTGATCAACCAACTCGACTGTGCCGAGCATTTATAACAGGTCTGGTAGGTACTTGTAAAACAGGTCACCTGAAAAATTAGCCATGAAACAATTTCTGAGAGTTCTCATCCCTCTTATCAACAAATAGCCAATACCTCAACTGGGTGGCGTACTACCAAAACTGTCAACAACTTAGTGAAAAGGGAATTCTGATGACTTTAGTCTACTAAGATTGTTTTCTCAGTCCAGAATCTAAGCTGAAGTCTCAACTACAACCCAAAGTTTAGACTGTCTACAATTTAACTTCTTTGTAAATCCTTAGATCTCAATTAATACCAGTGGGTGTTTCAGGAGGCATACTGGAGAGAGATCTTAATCTAAATGGTGCCTTGAAGTGGCCAGGAAGTAGAGACCTGACCAGTAGCATATCCTGAGGGTACATTCCCAGCTCCAGCAAAAGCAAGTAGCTCAACAACATCACACAGAAGTTTAAAAAAGGCAGACACTCATCCACTGTGCAGGAATTAAATGGAGAGAGAGACAGGGCTCCATTTGCTTGTCCAGTGTTGTACCAGTTGCCAGATTTGAGTTTTCAAGTCATATAATGCATAGCCAGAGCAGCTACATTTTGCATACAATAACTTCAAAAAATCCTAATGAAAGTTGAATAAGACAACATAACACAAAGCTTTTATGAACAGAAAACTGGTTTGCTTCTTTGGAAGCTATGCATTTCTACTGCTTTAAGAACACTCCGATTATGTCTTGAAGAAGTCCAGAAGCAGAAAAAGGAGATTCACATCTCACTGTGATCTTTCCTACCTTCCTAGGTACACTTTCCTCCTTTCTGTAAACAGCCCTGACAGATAATGAAAAGAAAACCAACAGAATTTCCCTCTTCAGGTTTGGAAGGCAGATCATTCTAAACAACACAGATGCAAAATACCCCATCACAAGCAGATCAAAGGAAACACAGACAAGAACTCTACAGAAAAATATCTAGAAATCTGTTGGAAAAAATGTTTTAAGAGTCCAGTATAGTCTTTTCTTCATTTATTGTCACAGAACACAATCTAATTTTGCATAGCTGGACATGAATAAAGTAGTCTAGAGATTATATGTCATTTACCTTCACCCAAGTTCCAGCTAAAAGACATCTGCCAAGAGAGGAAAAATACTTTCCTATGGTACTTGGCTACTTTGAGGAAATCCAAGTACAGCTGCTAATCTCAACATTACTGAGCACTTTGGAACTAACCCACAGTTGTGACTACAGAACTTAAGTTCCTCTATTCAGCTGTCCTGCTGCTAAACATATAAAAAAATACTGGTCATCCCAAGCCCACAAGAATGCTAAGCATCCTATGAAAATCAAAATAAAAGCAGTCATTGGGTAGGAGTTTTCTTGTGCTTAGACTAGTGCCATCTCCATTGTTTTCATGAAGTTATACAGAAGAAAAATCTGTATGAGAAGGAAATCAGAAGCAGTCCTGCACCAGAGAACTTCAGCAGGTGGACTGTTATCAGAGAGAGTGGGGCTCACTCAGTGTCTCACTGGGCTTTCCAGAATCCTCAGACAATATTAAAAATGCTGCAAGCTACTAAATCAGGATAGGGTCACTGTTAGGATCCATGAAATCCAAAATAAGTCAATCTCAAGAAGGAGTATGGAGGGGAAAGACCAGAATAAACAACACAAATATATGGGGTTTCCACACTCCCGTTTACATGCATGGCACATGAAAGAAGAAAAAGATCACTGAAGAGAATGAAAGACTGAAGTCAGATGAGAGCACCCAACACAACCTCATAGAGTCTGGAACAAATGTAAGGAGCCAAGTGGAGACATTAGAGAAAAGAAAGACAGAAAGTTTATAATGCTTTTTATTTTTAAAAAAGAAGATTATGTACTATTAGGATTCTTTCAAGTTGTTGTTTTTTTGGGTTTGATTTTTTTTGTTGTTTTTTGTTTGTTTTTTTGTTTTTGTTTTTTTTTTTCCTAAGCAGCAAAAACCTAGCAGCATGCAGATATTTTATTTCTAGCAACAAAGCTATTTTAGTGCCAAGGTGTGGACAAGCACATTACTGGGTATCCAATATTGGCTGTGTATTTACTGGTTCATTTATCAAGCTGCAGACCTATGCATTCTCACTAGAAATCACCATGGGTATACGGAGTACCTCATTCTTATTTATACTAAGGCCGCATTACTCATTCAGTGTAAAGGATCCTTATTCTGTGTTGCCTCTATACATCTTCAACACCACCATTTCTTTGTGAAAAGGTCTTAGAATAAATGAGAATCACATCTATAGGTTATAATCAATTATTGCACTTTATATTTTTACTATACATGTTATTTCACTTCATTACTGCCCTGTTTCTCGTGATACCTATTGCCAGTGACTGCAGTGAGAACATTACAGGAATTTTATTTTCACCCTGGACTCATCAGAAGGCTGTTCCACTGACAACATAAGGGAAAATCAAAAGTCTATTCAGAGCAACTTCCTCCCCACAAGTTTTCAGAATATAACCGTACGATGTGTCTATATAAGGTACCCATACACAGTCATGATGGGTATAATAGACAAATCCAGATGTGTGTACTATACACAGGACAGCAATAAACCAATTAACTACAATTAGATGAATAAATTTCCAGGCTCTGCGAATAAAATCTACCAGTTAGAATACAAACTGCACAGCTCTTTGCATTTACTTTTAGTGTGCTCTCAGGAAAGTACTAATCACATCCTCAAATCCCTACATTTAATTAGAAAAATCACAAATTACTCTTCCTCTATCTCATATGTAAGGGGAACACATCTTTTAATATACTCCAATTATACCAGTTCTGGATCTGAAATCTACAGTTCCAGAATTTACTCTGTGGCTGCATTGATAATAATAACATAGTGCAGGCTTCAGCAGACTTAATACCATTTTCAGGACACAGTGATACCACATACAGACATAAATCTGTTATGCAAGATGCAATTCCACACTTTCTCACCTAATGTTTTTCCCATTTCTAGAAAACCCACACACAATTTCAGCCTGCAATGAATATTTCCAAATTTAACTTTTCAAATAGTCTGAAGTATGAAGAATATTTTTGCTTGGGTGGTCCATTATTATTATTATTGTTGTTGTTGTTGTTGAGAAAACTATATTAAATGAGAAGATAAAGGAAAAGGAGAAAAAAAAAAGCATGTATGAGAAGTAAAGAGAAATATGGTATGAGAAGAGTGAAAAACACAGAGGAAAGAAGAAACCATGTCAAAGCAAGTCTGCAATAAAAAACGTTAAGAAGGGGCAGGAAGGAGAAAATGTAATACATGTTTACTACAAGATGATATATAAGAAAAAATACATGATTCTCATTATAGTCCTCCATTATGACTGTTGACAATTCATTACAATACAGCACCTCAAATATCTATGATACTTTTCAATTTGCTAAAGAACAGATGTTAAGAAGATATATGCTGAAATATGGTATCAACATTTTCCTACAGCCACAAACCTCACTATCAGCACAGATAAACCAGTGGCAGGATACCTTTCTTATCAGAATACGGGCAACAAACAGTTTAAAATCATGTTAGATTGAAAAGATCATTCTTGTTGCAGCTCCCTTAGAGCAATCAGAAGAGCAAGACCAACACATGCTGAAATCAAAACACCTTTGTCGCTTAATAGTGAGATATTAATTATATACTAGGAATCAGCATTAAGAGAACGATTTTTCCTTAGTTACCTATGCCTGCTGAGATGCTGAGTTACATATTTAAGTACAAGCACACTGGTCCAATCTTATTCCTTCTTAAACTCTGGGAATAGATAAATTTGTGCAAATTTTGGTTATCAAGACTTTTGAGGCCTGAAAATTATATCTAATGAGAAGTGCCTTGTGGTTTGTGCCTAAAAGAATAAAAACCTGCTGTTGACAGCAAGAGATCTAATCTCTGGCCAACATTTCCACACTGAAGGAAACACAGTTAATTACAGAGTTTTATTTGTTTATGAAAAATTATAGGGGAGCAATAAAAGGAAAATAAGGATAATTAGTGAAAAACCTTACTGACAGCGAGCCCTGTCTGGTTGTGAAATTATCACTCAGAGGAGAAGAGTCCATTGGTCACTTTTAACTGGAATGGATAAAAATCCTATTGAAACAAACAGAATTCAACACAATTCACTCAGAACTTCAGAAATTCCTCAATAAGTCTTCTGAAGAGCTACAGCCTTAGATGCAGGGCTCTAGCAATGGTCTTAAAAACCCTAGAGAAAAACTGCAATTTTGAATTCACAAGAAACAATTCAAAGGACTATTCCCTATTGGAATAACATATTAATACATCATTCATTCCACATGTACTCACATCCCACTTGATCCAGCTTCTTAAGTTCTTTCTAACTTCTAATTTACACACAAATATTCATGCAACCTCCCATTTTTATATTCAGGTTCATTACCTGAAATACCATTTATTGAGTTATACCAGTCAATAGTTATGAAATTGGGATCATTGTCAGAAATGTCAGTATATTTTTCTGTAAACGACAACTCTTATGTCCCAGTGAATTCAATGCTTTGTAGTTACCAGTCACAAGAATTACCTTGATTTCTTGTATTAGGTTTTTTATGAAACTGTTATAGTTCTTTGTTAGCACCTTGATTCTTTTTCTTTGGTGGTTAATCTAAACAGTCTGAGGAAGCAGGATGTCTTTGTTATCAGCTATCAGGGAACTGTTTGTTCCCTGGGGTAAAGTCCCATTACTTCCATGCACCATGCTTTCACCTACTGCACAATGCTGGCTGGCAAATTTCAAAGAAATCTGATAGGTTTATTTACTACAAGGCTGTCAGATGAGGCAAATGTAGAATCAAATTCAAAAGCTGAATTGTAAATTAGAACCTGCTAAGTAGGTCCTAATTCCTTACCAGTTTAATTTTACTATATTAAATTTATTTCCATTCCAATCAGGAGCATACTTAATCCTAAAAATCACATCACTTGACACGTTAACAAAAGCAGAGCAACAGATACAGTCTGACTCATGTCATGGGGAGGACTTCTTCAAGTGTTACTCCCTATGAAGTAAAGAATTTCTTCTTTCTATACACCACAATATCAAGGGACTGTGCAAAGAAGGAGTGTCTCAAAGACTGTAGTGCTTCTTGCTACAATTTCCTACTCATTCTTCCTACTCATTCTTGTGTCTTCAAATATACATGATAATGTTAGTGGTGGGAAAAGCGTATAAATTATTATCGGCTAAATGAGCATTCATTTTACATGAAGACTTTCCGTTTTATAATCCAATCTTTTCACAACTCAAAATCCTATTGCCCTATTATCATCTTCCATACTTCCTGGGAGAAAGAGCAGACCCCATCATCTTATTTCAGTTCTTTGTTCCATCTCTTAAATATTTCATGCTTTTCTGGTTATGAAAATCAGGAGATAGTATCACAGCGTGGTGTGTCTAGCACACACTAGACACTAGCTGCTGGAATCTTTCATGAGTTACGATTTAAAATTTAAGAATGATGGATGGTCAGCATATGAGACATAAGTACCATTTTTGACCTGCCCTTTGAGAGACTTTCCCGCTTTCATTAGCTGTAGAATTACACTTCATACTGTTATTTCAATTATAAATAATTAGTGTTTAATCAATGTTGTCATAAACAGCCAAGCAAATACAACAGACTATACTGAAGTTCACTGGATGATAGGTTTTAATAACTGTGGCTCATAACCACAATAAAATATTTTCCCCTTATGTGTTGTGAATAACAGCAGTATTTTCTCATGATGCTTATTTGTCACATATGAACTCTCTGTAAACCGTTTACTGTTTGTTATAAATGAGAGTAGATAAAATTCAATTGACAAACACGTGAAAGCTCTGAAGAGACATGAGCATTTTCTGCTCTGCAGTCAGTCAGCTGGATGTTCTCGCACAGAAACATACACATGCTCATCTCTCCAGAAACAGAGATATGTACAAAACCTTACTGATTGTAATTAAGTATTTGATGTGACTCCTATACAGATGAAAAAAACTTTCATTATCTGATGAAATAGTTGTGTATACTACTCTCTTGCTAGTCAGCCCCTTTTACGCTCAGCAAGAATAAACACCCTTCTGGTTTTCCTGAAGGTGACTTCCATCCACAGGAAGAATGCCAAGATACTTAATTTCTATATACTCCAAAATAGTTTAGAATAAAGAAGTGCAACAGAATATCTGTTCCAGTGTCACATATGGCAAAAATACTCTGCAAATTAATGCAGGCACTTAGCATTTTGACTTAGGGAAATAGATCAAAATATTAGAGAAGTTGCTTCACCCCATTCTACCATTGAGACTAATGTTATTATAAAAGGGTTATTTCTAAAACTTAGAAGTACTTATTTCACTTTAGTTAGCAAGTCAAGGCACTTAACTAAATGGACACAAGAATTTTATGGAATCCTTTGATTTGTTTTCCTTTTCTTTTCATTCTCCTCCTTCTCCTCCAGTATCAAATATTTAGCAGTGATTTATTATTTCAAATGGGGACATAGAGAAATGCCATTTCATTTCCCTGTATCTTTCTATTTTTCTAGGATTACTTATGGTTGAGAGCGTATTTTTACATGACAGCCCAAGTACTGTCATCTGATTAGGAAAAAAGAAGAGTTCAGCACAAACATGGAAGGGGAGAAGATTCAAATCCTAGGCTACTCATTTCTTCCATAAAGATAACATCCATAATGCTACATGCATTAGTAAAAAGAAAAACCTGACATTTCCCAAAGCTCAGCAATTATAGAAAATCTTGAAGACTTTCAAACTTTTGCACCATCACCTAAGAAGAAGTGAGACAGAGAACACAGCTGGTGAAGCTCTAGGAAACTCTGCCTCTTTCCTTTCTCCTAGGGAACAGCCTGCAGTCATAGGCTGACAGGGGAAAAAACTGCCAAGGTCCAGCTCAGCCTCTACTATGACAAAGTCTAAGTCCTCTGAATTGCAAAGGTTCTGAATAAGGGCAAGGTGATGCAGATGAGCTTTTAAAAGCTGCACAGTGGAGCCTGCAGAGGCATCTGCCGGGATGGGCTGTGCTCTGTGCACGTCCATGTGTGAGCTGGGGTCTCCATCAGTGCCTGTCAGGTGTGGCCAGAGCTGCACTCCAGGTGCACCTCTGAGCAACAGAGGGCAACCACCAGTGCTTGAAATTGGCTGCCTTTTTCTGAGAAGCAGCACCTGGAACTGAATATATTTCAAACATACATACCAGTGCCCTCTGCAGAGAAAACAATCCTAGCAAAAATCATATATACCTCAGAAGGACACCACAGAGCTGAAGAAGGTAAAAAAAAGGCAAAATGGGGAAGGTTTATGTGCAAGTAGAAATTAAACTAAGATTATTCAGCTTGGAAGACAGGATTATGAAGATTTACAAGACCATGAAAGAGACAGAGAAGATAAATTGGGAATAATCAGTCAGTATTTCACAATAAAAAAATCAGATTAGCAAGACAAGGCATTTTGAAAAAAAGGAAATACTTTTTTTTTCACATAATTCATAATTAAAGTTGTAAATGTAAGTATAAATGGACTGAAAACATCATTAGAACAATTCATGGAAGAAAATTCCACTGATGTAAATAAAACTTCTGACCTTGGAAGACTTTTTTGGGACATCAGAATGTATTTCAGAAAAGGGATAACTTTATTTTTGCACTGGTTTCATTCTTTTTCTTCTTATTACAATATTTTAATTTTAACATCTAACTGTGACTGGATATGAACAGGAACACCCAGCTGTGTATTAGAGCTAATTAACAAAGATTTCCCTTTAGCTCACGTAGCAAACAAGCATATCCTTCCCTTGTGTCATTACACTATTGAGGACTTTCAAGTAACCATCATGTGGTACACTCCTTAGTGTAATGGAAAACCTGAAGCATTTAGAGAAACAGTTTTTCAAAGTATATTTTAATATACAGTAATGATCCCATTATGTCAGTGCTAGACCACATCAGAATTCTGATTTTTTTTCTGCCATTTTGGACAAACAGTTCCAGTCACTGTAGTCTTAAGAGTAGCTAAGAGTTAAGAGTAAAGGACTGCAGTGTGTCACTGTATAAGAGAATGCATTTTTCATGCAAGGGCCTTGCTATAATGCTGACAGCATATTCTGAATATAAAAGCAAAGTCATCTTCATAAAAAAGCTAAAAAGAAAATAGATTTGTGGCACAAAGCAGAAATACCCTAGTGGTGGTCTGTAGAGGACAAAGGGTAGATAAGACATTTCTTGGCTGTCTGGGAAGAACAGTTTCATCACAAAGTTCTCCCTCTGTCTCCTTTTTTCCAATGAAAGAATTGCATTTGAAAGAAAGATACAAATGTACACATTCCTAATCTCATTTTTCCTTGCAAGCCATTGATATTGCTGTCGTCAGGATTTTGTGGGTTGAGAATCAGCAAAGAGATGTCCCAAAAAGATAATGTATCTTTAAAATGTTTTGGAATCCCTGTAATAAATAATGCATACAACAGCATGAGAAATAATATGACTAAACCTAAATGGCACAGTTCAGGAGTTATCAGCTCAGCTGGATTAAAAGTTAAACCTTTAGACTTGAATAACTCAAACTGAGCTCCAGATCTGAACATAACTTCATAGGTAGAATTCAAACAAGCTAATTAATTTTTAACACAAGCAATTTCGCTTCTGTGGGAAAAAGACTATCTAGTACAAGGTATGGCCATCCCAAGATAAATTCCCTAAAGAATATGTCTTATGTGATCTTCTAAGTACCCTCAGAAAATTACACTTTTTGAACTCTGCTGCTATGCAACTCTTATATCCAGTATTGCTTGAGGACACCAAGATAAATAGTGACAGGTTGATGCTGGCCAAGCCCAGTGCACCTACAAAAATCATTTATTCATTTATGGTCTAGCATAAAAAAAACAAGTTACATGTTAAGAAACATATAGATAGCTATTACACAAAAAAACCTGCTATTCATTTAAAAAGTTAAGCTTCATCCCACCCAATTAATGTGGAGAATTCAGATATGTATGGCAAAACAGAGCCTTTCAGTTGCATTACCTTCCCCAAAGTCCCAAGTGAAAAATCCAGCTTTGGGCCAAAGCACCACAGTTGTTAGTACAAAGGAGGCATAATGGAGTTACTTTCAAAGATATACTGATAGTTAACAAGCAGTAGATTTAAAAAAAATTAAAAAATCAAAATTTAACTGTGTGGTTTTTTGGTAGTGTCATTCACTCACCTGATATGCAGCTATCAGAGGCTGCTGAGTGCAGTGGAGTCTGGCAGGGGCTTGTGTGATCAGGACTTATGCATAATGACCATATTGATAATGTCTCAAGTTGGCAGCTGAAGCACATAACTCAGACATACCAGAACCCTTTTTCTCTGTTACACAATTAGTGCAGCTACCTGTCTCTAAGAGTGCTTTACTGACAGGGCCAGCTGATTTTTCCAGGTGGAGATTAGTTTATAATACCCTTCAAAATATTCAGCTGCAGGAACTGCAGAGACTGCAAAGGGTTTTAGTAAATGCAAGGAGAACAAAGAACAAAGAACTCACAATCTCCTTCAGCATATTAAAAGAGTGGTTCCATGCATAAGCAAATAAATAATGATGCATTCACATAAATATAATGGACTCCTCATCTCCATCTATGGTACTTTCCCTCCTGCAATTATTTCTGAGTGAACTGAAATTGTAAATAGCTTTACCCACTAAATGATCTTGAGAAAATTATTTCTGAAGTGCCACAGTGCAGCTTGGGGGCTTTTCCCAATCATTCAGTGCTCAGATGATTAGCTCGAAGCAAATTTTTGCAACTATGCTCACCAGGGCAAAAACACATTGTGAGGAATGATGAAAGTAGAACTTAAGTCACATTTGATTTTCAGTAGCAAAAGGCTTTGAAACAGGACGGCAAAGATGCTGAAGGCCACAACAGAAGTGCTTGTAAGAGCTGGGGTTGTGAACTGGAACAGTGAAAGCTGTAGTTATCCATACTGAACTAGCTAATCTGCAAACTTCAGGGCAGGATAGAGATGCCAGGCTTGGACTGCAAGAGAGCCAAGGAGAGCAGTGAGCGCTGCATGTGACAAATGAAGCACACTGGAAATACGGCCAAGTAAACCCAGGCTGGGACAGCATGGACGAGCGAACAGCCCTGGCAGAGCTGAACAGTACCCTGCACGGGGTCTGGCTCTAGCCAGCAATGCTCAACCTTTCCACTCAAAAAGGACAAGAGCAAATCAATCAGTTTTACAGTTTCTTCAGAGTCTTGAGACCCTTTATTTCTCCAACTAAAGCATCAAGAAAAGAAGCAATTATCTACCTAGTTGGAATTAGTTCCTTCTAGAAAATGGTAGAGAAGAGCCTTTGAAACACCTGTATAAAATGCTCCTGCGACTTAACTAATCTTCCACACCATTACCAAGATTCCTCTATGGAAATGCAGGCATAAAACTGTTCTGATAGAAAAAACGTACTTCCTTGGTCAGAAGGTGATACTTTTAGCAAGTAGGTTTCAAGAAAATCTATTAATTCCCCCCAATTTCTGTGAGAATCCTACACCTTAAGAGAACTCAGCAGCCACAAAAATATCTCCCAATTAATCGGAATCTTGACTGTTTTCATAACAAAGGAAATAATTTGCACAATATATCAGTTTTGAAAATAGTTAATTAGCACTGATGCCTCAACATTATCTATACACTAGAAGATTGAAAGATAGGAGATTTTATTCATCAGAAATATGCAGAACTCAAATTCCATCAGGCTCCACATCACCCAGGAAGACAGTGTGAACATCCAAGGAAAGGGCAGAGAATAAGGATGTCCAAAGAAAGAGTTTACTCCTGATCCTCATCATGTCCAAAGTTATTCAGCTTCACTCTGTCAACAGGAAAGGATGTCAGAATGGCAACCCAAGGTGATGTTAGGAAATGACTGGTGCCCATCTGCTCACTACCTCTCTTCACCAAACAAATGCACTCTTGCCACACTGCAGCATGGCTCATGTCCTTTCTCTGATACATCCAGTGCACATAAATAGGTTGTTTAGGAGGCTCGATAGCTGAGTTTAATCATTGCCAATCAAAAGCAGCTGCTCATCAGAAAAAAATGTTGCCACTGATGCAAGAGAGGAGCTGGTCTTGTTCCTTTAACTGGATGTGGTCAAAAGGCAATATCTCCTCACCAAACACAACCCACACTACAGATCTCTGCTTAAAGATTGCTAGTTGAAAGTCAAGTCTACTCTAGCAGAGTTGCTGTGGCAGCCTTTCAGATGGATATTGGCTGGTTCTCACCCAAGAAACCAGTCTGTTCTAGGGGGCATCCAATTCTGCAAGTTCTCTGTGACTGGAGAAGGATCCACGGTTATGCATAGCCCTAGATATCATGATTGGAAGCAATAAATGTAATAAAACCATACGTAATTTTCTTAATCTCCTATTTTGATAGATGAATTAGCAAGCCATAAGATTGACTAGGACAGACTGTTTCTGTCAGAAACAGATAGTATGAGTGCATGCATTAAAATGGATTTTTAAATGTATGTTGGCCTGAGGGAAACAGCTTTGCTCAAATCTTTGTAAACAGCTATTCACTCCCTCCCTGCCTTTTGAAGCAGATGTTCACTGAACTGTGAGAGGGAAAAATACCTAAGTCCAGAATGTATTAAAGATCTGCAGCCTCATCAAAAGGTTCAGGTACATCTTTTGTCACTATGATGGGTACAGCTCATCTCTGCTTACAGTAAATTAAACTGATCCCAGCAGCTGAGACCACACTGTGTCAAAGAACTAAGGTGTGCAACAGAGCAGAATATACAATTGGAATAGCCATCATCAACAACACTTTTTCAGCTAAGAAATAACTCCTCTGATCTCCATCCTTGTTGTTAATTTATTACAAAGCATCATCTATTAAGGATGTCTTCTTGGCTTTGATATTTCATACCTGAAACCAAAGTATAATTTTTGATCCACCAATGTGTTGTAGTGAGGGACAAACCTACCATAGAGCTGTGAGGGAGTATCTCATCTGCTACAGCACTTTCTCCTGTCAATGAGTAATGAGTAAATGGCATGGACTGACTGTAAGAAAACAATTCAGTCACTTGTAGTTGGCCTCTAATTAGAACAAAACTTAACAATAAGTACACAACCATCTCTCCATTAAACCAATACATTCCCAGAAATAAATGGGGTAAAGGTGCTTCAGGACATAAAAGACACCTTAAAATTCTCCTGGCAAGAAGATAAAGACAGGGAACTCTCTTCTTCTTTTGATATTTTTGTGTAAATGATCAGTCACCCTCTCTATTAAAATTGTACCTGTTTTACCATTTGACTATATTTAGATTCAGCTCCAAGTTACTGCTTTTCATTATATATTCCTCTGCAGATTAAAGGTGTCCTTAGTGCCTGGTATTTTCTTCCTGTAGACATACTTTTATACTGCCACCAGATTACCTCAGTTTTCCTTTCCTAAAGTGTCTTTTAAAAACGATGGAGAGGTGTTGCAGGTAATACATCTGGGGACACTTTCAGATAGTTATTTTATTTTGTACTTAATCTTTTCTCTGATATTTCAGATGTTCTAAAAGTTGTGTATGCAGGCTTCACATGTGAACTAGTTGATGAAAGTAAGGAACTACAGATCTGCAAAGCTGCACTGTACTTTTAAAATAGATAAGGGTTTTTCCTTCTGTCTTTCTCAGATCCTAGATTAGAAAATGGTATTTTCTTCTAGGTTCAACAAAATGCTGCATTTTTTCACTGTATCTTGATCCTTGGTAGATATATTTTCAATAGCTCCAATACCCTAGAAGAGGCTGCATGTGCCTATGGCTTGAAAGGGACATCTGGAACACTGAGACTTATTAGAGATTACTGGAGCTTTTTTGAGGAAAAGGAAAGTAGTATGAAATATAGTAGCTTTTAGTACAGAGTAAATGTTTGCTAGAAAAAGCATTAAAGTTCTGTTTTATTTTTGACCTTGAGATTACAGTTTTTACATTTTACAGTCACTGTAGCAATCTGAAACTGCACATGCTTTGCATTTAACCATGCCAAATGATGAACTGTCTATCAGAGGGAATAATATAAGGCTATATTTATCCTTTAAAATGTTGCTGATAATAATGACTTCTCCAAAGAGTCAATAACTCCTTGAAAAAGATTTAAAAAGAAAAGTGCAGGGAGCAACAAATCAGATTCATATTTGTCACACAGTATCTTCCACTCTACCTTCTCTGTTCAGGTGATTTCAGAGGCTTTATAGTTATGAACCTATGACTTCAAAACATATGGAACAAAAAAGTAGTCCCAGGGCATCAATTTAACAATCTCAGTGAGTCCTAAACAAATTCAATAATTCATTGCAAGATCTCTAAGGACAGGCTTTAAGTTAGGCATGCGCTTGTGCACTGTGTGAAGATAAGGATCTCTTATATATCATTGCCATTTTCAGAGTAGATTTTTCTTCTTCAAACCACCCTGAACATGCTCCAATCCAGAAAGTTTGGCTGAAGTAATTCCATGACCTCCCTTCTTCCCCTTCCCAAAGTGTTCCAGACAAAAATACATCTCACAGAAGTAAAAGGAGTGGAGGAACACAAGGTAGTTGCACAAGTGTTTTTACTTCACATATAATGGAGTAATTTTGTTGAAAATGTTTGCAGCATTAAGAACCAGTAATTTAGCAAGAACCGAAAAAACCCAAAAACCAACAAACCCGTACTTTGGAAACAACTATTTGTGTTTAGAATGTTTGGGTGTTGTAGAAATGTCATGACTAATGTTATTTGCAATTAAACTTGATCAAATTGCATTGACATCAGTACTGGTACAGCATGCTAGACTGTCACTCCTAGAATATAAAGTCCACAGAGAATATACAACTTGAGTTGTAAAGGAGAGACTCCTATTTATTCCTGAAAATGTGTTACACTGGGAGAGGCATTTTCTAGAAAGGGGACTGAATTTCCTTCAGCTTTTCAGCTGAACATATCAAAGAGTCAGAAAACTATCAGTGTGCTTTTAAAGAGGGCTAACTCCTTGTCTACAAATAAAATTGCTCCAACTGAAAAAGGTCAGCCAAAATCTCAAAAAAAAAAATTTTAACTCTCCATCACTATGGAAGTGGACAAACATCCACCTTCTTTCTTCTGCAAATTCCAGTAGTCCTTTCTTGTGCTGTAGCTATCAGCAGAGCCTGCTGAACACACATTCTGTGGGCAAATAATGAATTGAAAGGATAATAACTATATCCATGTAGAAACCTAAGCCTCATATATACTTCAGGTCACCAGATTGAAAATTATATCTATTAAGCCAAATAAATTACTTGTGTACTGTACTAGAGGTATTCCATAAAGGAATTTACTTCTTCTACCTTTGTACCAACCTGGGTAAATTTAGATAATTAGTGATGATGAGCCATATCAAATTATTGCAATAACTGCATAAAGTTTTATCCTATCAATCGTTGCTTCTCAATTAAAGAACGAACAGCATTAATCATTGCAAGCCAAGGTTTCCTAGGAGATCTTCTCTTGCTATCATTAAACTGATAAGAGGGGTCAAGAAGTCACCATCTGAAACCTACCCAGAGATTTCAATAGACCTGTTACCACTATTGCACCAACCAATAACAGTCTGTATGGTTTCATTCCAGCCTGCACACTGCAAACACTAATACAATAACCTTGGTTTATTTCCATATGCTGGGTAATTGCCATGTACTAAGTGATAAATTAAAAAGATTAACCAAAGTACTAACTACAATAAAGCAGCTAATTTAAGAATTTCAGCTCTATATTATCTTCTCTTTATTGAAATTGAACTTAAAAATCCTCCCTCTGCTTCAGCTAATGATAAAATGTTAGATAAAGATAGGCTTCTGTATTCTCTATTGGTTGACAAATAACAGTTTATCCTCTAATTATGCAGCTCAAATAGCATTTTCCTTGACTGTAGTTCCACACTTGCATATGGATCTTAGCCTTCCTAAGTGGAAGACTGTCCCCACAGCAGTAGTTTTCAGTCTCCTGCAGGTTAGAGGACAGAGAAGCTGTCAGCATGTCAACAAAGTCATTTCCAGAAAAAAAATCCTGATGAGATGTGGAAATAGCGAAGATAAGAACACATCACTGAGGCCCCACCAATACTCTGGAATTTATAGAGCTTTTACCATTATCTAGAAGCCTTTCAACACATATTGAAAAGCTGTAGTTAATAATAAAAAGTCCTTCAGTTAACCAACAACTCATCAAATATTTGGGGACGATGTCTGCCCCCTCTGCGTTGCTCCCTAAAGAAACAGTTTGTGTTGATGGTCAGGAAGAGATTTAGGCTATTTTTGGTCCGGAAGGTGGAGACAATTCCAAACCTGGCTATGAAACTCAAATCCTGCACCACTAGTCACCTGCCTGGGCTCTTTTGCACCCCAGCGTGCCTCAGACTGTAAGCTGTGAAGTCCTTCATTACTATTCTGAACACTGGAAAGACAGAAAGTGTGTGAAACTGCCAGATGTGTGCTTGGAAGGGGCCTTAGAATGCGGCTGTGCATTTCAAAGTTACATCTCTTTGAAACCCGAAACACAGATTTACAACATGGCATCTTGATAGACATTGCTCCTGGCTAACATTCACAAAATGATAAAATCATAGAATCGTTAAGGTTGGAAAATGCCTTAAACAAGTTAAACAGGACTGTCCCCAGTACTGAGTCCTGGGGAGCCCCTCTAGGGACTGGCTGCAAACTGGATGTGGCACCATTTACCACTCTCTGGACCTGGCCATCCAGACAGTTTTTAACCCAGTGAAAAGTGCACCTGTCCAAGCTGTGGGCTGCCAGCTTCCCCAGGAGAATTATATGGGAGACAGTGTCAAAGGCTTTACTGAAGTCTAGGTAGACTTCATCCACTAGTCAGGTCACCTGGTCATAAAAGGAAACCATGTCATAAGCTGAAGATTAAGAGAAATCCTCTCCTGGTGGGTTGGCACAACCTGGGAGTATGTGAAAGGCTGTATGTCCATCACAAGTAAGCTCTAGCATCACCATAGTTTCCCCTCTTTGTAGTACAAACGCAACACAAGACTTTTTGGCTGAATTGTATTTATTCTGCCAAACTCAGAGCATGGCTAAACAAAGGACATAACTAGCCAGGCTATCACAACTCCGTAAATTTTGGACTTGATTTTACTCATGTCTGAATAACTTCATACTCAGAGAGAGAGTGTTCTCATATTCATTTCCATCTGTCCAGTCTGTCCATAGCCGCTCTGTTTGAAAAAAATGCTCTTAACCTCCATTTTAAAAACAGTTTTCTGACTCTCTTCATCTGCCTGCCTCTCTTTGAAAACTGTCTAAAAGCCTCAGCACTGTAATGATTAAGTATTTTCCTGTCATCTCCAAATTCCATTTATCCATCACAAATTTATACTGCTATCTTTTTTTCAGTAAAATTTGCTTTTCTGAGCTTAAAAAACATTGCCCTCCTTTGTGCTTAACTGACTGATGCAGTTACAGGGAATAATCACCTCCACTCCTAGCATTTGCTCTGGAAGGCTGAATAAATCAAACTGGTTTACAATCATTTTCTGTGAAGAACTTTTCGTTCCTCAACAACCTAGAAACTCTTTATCTGTTCCAGAAGAAATTTATCTTTCTTGAACAGGAGTGACTAAAGCCAGACACACTTTCTGAAAGAATCCTCACCAGTTCAGTACAGAACAGCACTAAAGCTTCCTTATTTCTGCTGGATGCATGACAGACCTGCTGATATATCCTGGGATATAATTTGACATTTCCATCACCTTTTAATGTTTTTTTATCAAAACCCTTTGTTTCACAAAACTGCACTCTAAATCTCAGAGGACTATATTCCTGCACAACATTTCTGATCCCTTTTAATTCCAAGCAAAGACAATCTTCATCAGAAAAAGTTCAGATCTACATCTAGGCACAAATACCTTGGAATCTGACTATGTTCAAAAGTTGTTTTTAATTGGATCTATGTTTTCTTTGTAGTAAGCTATAAAAAAAAAATGTTTCTACTAGAGTTCTGACATTTTCAGTTTGGGACTAATTTATATTGATGCAAAAACACAAAGCAATTGAATAGCACAACGACACCAGATGTTTTCCAAACCAGTTTCTCAACCCAGTTATTTTTCAGAAATAGTCAGTTAAGAGAAGCAGAATGTTCCCCATATGCCTGGACTGGTTTACCCACACTATCCATTCATCCCTCTGATGTTCTGAGTAAACAAAATACAAGAGCATTTTCTTTTCCGAATCTCCTTCATGCTTTTTGCAATCCTGCTACAATGCAAAAGATCCTGCAAAACCAGCGTGGTTTGTCAGCCAGATCTAACATCAGCCTTGGCCTCTCTTCTCTCGAGTGGCTCTCAAAATTCAACAAGAAGACAACTCAAGTGATGCTGGAAGGAGGGAGGGTACAGTGACTGCCATTCACACCACACTCCATATAATTTCTGAAGAACTCACAGCAAATGGCACCTAATCATCTCTCCACTACCAGCTCTAACCAGCTGGTAACTGGTTTAACTGTGGACCATGACTAAATTCAATCCTTACTAAGCAGACCCTATCAGGTATTTTATATTAGTCTGCATGGGGAATTTCCCCCCCTCTGGATGTCTTAAGTTATTTTTTCTTCTGTGGAAATGATTTGATTCTGAGCCAGGTTTACAGTCAAGATAAGTATGTGAAGCTCTGCAGAGGTCAGTTCACACCATCTGATGAGCTTTCCTTCAGCAGACAGATGTGTTTTTTTTATCTCAATTATTTCTTTAAAACAGGAAACAAACTCTTCATACTATCTATCTTTGTATTTCAGGTCAAATCCAGGACACCAGCAGCAAACTATGTAAGATAATTTAATTACTGAATTGGTCGCAGTTAGGAAAACTAAACAAAATATGTATGCACTAAAAAAACCATACAGGGCAGTATTTAAACCTTTTCTCCCCCCAAACAGGGCAGGAAAATGGACAGGGAATAAAAGTCTTGTTTTGTGAGATGAAGATGGGCAGAGTGATGTTTATGTGGACATGGAGTAACCTGTTGAACAGTTACTTAGGGAAGCTGACTGCTATTTTCAGTTCCACCAATGATACACTTCGTAAATTTCAACAAATTCCTTTATTTCTTGTGCCTCAATCTACCTATCTACAAGACAGCAATAATGATTCAGACTTCACACAGCAGTCTGAAAATCGGAAAACAAAACTAAATGTTAGTTCCATATCTTAGATATCTTCCATATATAAGTTGGTTTTGGTTTTGTTGTTTTTTGTTTTTTTGTTTTGTTTTGTGCAAACACAGGACAGTTCTTAACAGTTGTAACAAAATTGCACTGAAATGTTGGAGATCATGTTTTCACATAATTCCTTTTCATTTAGATCCTTCCCAAGTCGCCTTTTAGCTCCGCTCTATTGATTTGTCTTTGGTAGGTTGGTTTTTTGGTTTTGTTTTGGTTTGGTTTTTTTTGGTTTTTTTTGGGTTTTTTTTTGTTTGGTTTTTTTTTTTTGTTTTTTTTGGTTTTTTTTTAAGAATGAGAGATTTTCCAGGTGTTCTGTACATTCATAAATGGCCTTTGAAGCAATCCAATATAATTTCAGCTATATTAATTTGATCCACTTGCTACCCTTGAAACAATTTCTGACTTTGCAGAAACCACTGTTTGCATCTAATGTAGCAAGTATTGTAAATTGCCCTTAAGTGCTTAAAAATTATCTTCAGGCTGCATCTAGCATCCATTTGTCACATAAATGCAGCAAATATAAGGCTTTTATCAGCAACATCTAAAATATCTGAAAGCCACAGACAAACTGTTAAATGCCAACAAATTTTGTTTGAATCTAACATAAGTAAGATTTGAAATAAAAGAAAGTGTTGCAGCCAGCTAACACCCTAGGAAGCAAGATACTTTGCTTCCCAAGTATGGCAATGACATATCTCTCAATATGGGGAGTGTATATGTGTGTATATATATATACATGTATATTACACCTGGATGATGAGTCTCTATTTCTTATCAAATTTGTTCACAGCACATTACAATCCCACCACAATAGAGCAACACCAGAGTTCCATGATGCAATGAAGCTAAACAGACACATACTGGTGTTGTGTGGGAATAGGGTTGAAGTCTGAACCCCTAACTGATTAAACAGGGAAAACTTCTACTGAAGTATAAGAACAATGTCAGATTAATTCTAATTCTTTCTACCTCTAAACACAAGTGCCATTATACTATTTTTTTAAAATGTAAAACTACATAAGTTAATTTTAAGCGCTTACAACTAAAGTAAATAATTACCTAAAAATCTCATTTTCATCACAAATGAATTTTAGCTTCCAATGAAGACAGTTTTGATGAAAAGAAACCAGGCTTAGATCAGGTATAATAATAACATTAATGATAATAATAATTATAATCATAATCATAATCATTAAATGGTATTGAAGTACATAAGTCTTATTTGGTCTCTTAGTGTTTCAGTTTCCTGTTTGAAGATAAATATCTTAACAGGTGCTAACACTGCTGCATGGGTGAAGTTAATGAAGAGACATATTCTGTTCCTCACCTTCAAACTTCACGCACTTTCTATCCTGCCACAGCTTCAACAGTCCTTGTGACAGCTGAGAAATACATGTGAAAGCCTCCTAGCTCTTTCATAAGGGTCTGCCAAGATCTCTGTATATGGGTCTCACTGTCACTACATCTTAGTACTCATTAACTTTCTTCAAAGAAAGTTAGGAGTGAACTTGATCTCCACCTTTCTGAGGCAAAATAATTTGGAGATATGAGGTATAACAATTATCAGCTTTTAGAGGATTACTTTTTGTAAAAAGGCACTGAAAATTCTTTGAAAGAAAGAGATCTTTTCATTCACCTTAAATTTTACACGGCAAGATCTTAGTTTGTGGGTAGGCAAAGCAGGAGGTAAGGCTGTCTGGTTCATTTAATGAATTTCATATAATCACATCAGAAGCCTGTATAGAAGCAGAATTAACCAGGAATGGTTCTTTAGAAAAACCCCTTGAAACTAAGCAATTATTTGAAAAATTGGCCCAAACCTTCTTGCAGTTATGCCAATTTAAATGTGATGCAAATTCACTAGCTTCTGTAGCACCACTTTCAGATCACAGCCATAGCGAGAAAAGAACCAAACCCAATCTTCTTATTCCCAGCTCATAAGCAACATGAATTCAGCCTGAGGTTTATGAAATCACTTCCGTGCCACATATCCCTCCATTCTTCCTCTGCCTCATTTACTGAACAAATGAAAAAAATCACTTTCCGTGAAAAAGCAGCAGTAATGGAATTATAGCTGTGAAGGTAACCTTAGTCCGTTCCAACTCCAGTCCACAGCAAAATGCTGACTGCTGTCCCAGAGAGCTGCACTCTGGAGTGGCCCAGCAGCAATCTCATTGACTTCGGCTTCCTGCAGGAGTAGGACACTATTCCCTCTCACCTGGGCCTCCCTTGCATTGTCTGGGGTTGCTTTTCTCCCTTTTCGACTGGATTTTAAGCCAATGATGATATATCATGCCATAATTACATAAGAACACATTAGATATCTTATTCCTCTTGGGGGGAGCGGGGGGGGAGTGTGCTAAAAAAGGGGAAAATTTAGAAGGAATTACAATTCTCTCTCAATGGCCCCATGCAATTTTCACAGTTACACACTCTATGGCATAATGTTGCCCTTCACAGGCAACAAGGATGAAGCTCAAAGAAGAGTAATGAGAATATGGAATCAAAAAGGCATCAGTCAGTCAGGGTTCCTGTATTCTGTTGCCTGTTCCAAAACAATGACTGACTAGCACAACACATGTTGTTTCTGTGCTGCTGGTAAAACATAAAAGGGATAACAATATTTCCCTCCTTTCTCAGGACATGTCAAGAGGAGCAGGCAGCCACAGAGCTGCAGCCAAATGACTGCCCTGCATTTCCTTCGTCCTCTCTCCCTACAGCTTCCATGTGCACTGAAGCATAAACATGCCTAGCTCTAAACACTATTATTTCATTAAAACAGAGGGGATGCAGTTAAGGATCCCCTATACATTCTGCTTACACAGGTTTTAGCATAGTTGAATGGCTCTGGGAACCATTCCTCATCTCAGTAAGGTTGTAGTCAGAAGGTTGATCTAGGCACAGCAGAGGGAATGCAAACACATATTACAGTCAAAGAGAGGGTCAGGCTCAAGTCAAATCCTGCTCTGGATTTCAAACTCACACTACAGTCTGGAGAGACTGCTTTTCAGAACTGAGAACCTGCTTTTAGTGGGGAGGAATAACAGTAATGGTATCAAAAGCAATGAGCTGAGGTGACTGTTTGCTATTTTCTCAGAACCTAGAGAGAAAAGAACAAAACAGAAATGAAAGATAGGGAGAAGGAGAGGACAGTGAGGCAGCAAACACTCACCTGCTTCAAAATTACCAGAAAAGCACAATAGTAGGGAAAATCCTACCAAAAAACTGCACTGTCAGCAAGAAAGAGCTGCTGCAGAGAGGGATCAGCAAACAGCCTTATTCTTAAGGCCCAGGGATTTTGAATTTTAGAGAGATTAAGCAGACACATGATACTGGTGCAGGAGTAGAGTATTATGTCCGGTTCACTCTAAACATGTGTGAGTCTTAATACTGCTTTCATTGTCTTGGTACTATTTATGACATAGGCTCTGTAAGAAAGACATCCAATATGCAGAGCACACATATGGTCCCTTACTAAACACAAAATAGGACAGGCATTCCCCTCTAAGAGCAGCCTGCTTCACAGACCCAGCACAGCACAATGCCACATTGTCACTCCCTGCCGTTCCTCCCTGCAGTCATTATAAAACAGTAACGCACACAGTAAATGAACACAGGCTAAAGGGCTAAATTTTTCTCACTGCTTTCAGGAAATTATTAGTTTATTATGTACCCAGCTTCCCTACTTGAATTGTCTCTGTCTATCTTTGGAATCCCAAAAAAACTAAATCATACCCTAAGGATGTTTAACTTCCTCTACATACTGCCTCTTTTTGCTAAGCCAGCCAAATGTGAGGTTGGCCTGCTTTCAGTGTATGACAGGCCAAATTCAGATATAACTGGCCAAGTTCAGGCAAGGTATATGCCATGCTCTGCAAAGAAGATGATTAAAACGTAAGGAAACGTAAGTCGAGTCATCTTACATCAAGGAAATGGGGCAATGCTGGAAAAGTAAAAGGGGAAAAAATTATTTTGAGCATGTCTTGGAAAAAGTCTGGGACACATTCATAATGGCACGATATTCCTCAAGGGTGTTTTCTTAAAGGATATGCAGACTGGCGCTAGCCACAAAGCAGCAGGCTGAGAAGGATTGTGGGAGGGAGCAAGAGAAATTTGGGACAAGAGAGGGTGGTCTAAAGCAGTCATGTGCTAGGAGGCTGAAAATAAATCAGCTCACAAAACTCACATAGGTTGTTATGCAACAGTGCGTGAGACGCACAAGTATCCTCAGATCTGGTCATCAGTATGAGCAGCAAAGGCAGAAAAGAACCTTTTGGCATCCCATGTGTCAACTGTTGTACAACTTCTTTCTGCTTGCTATCTTGGGAGGATAATGAAAATATGATAAAGTTGTATTTATTTATATACGTATTAATTTTAAATTGTATAAAGGCAACCGATTTGTAAAGGATCAAAGTGCAATTTCTCTGTGTTTAAGTGTAATTAATTAATTTCCTTGAGCTGTTATAAACATGGCCAAGACACTCCTGGCACTTTTCACTCCACTGTTCTCCCCACAAAATGTCTCAACAGTAACACTGAAAATTGCTTTGGCCTCAGAGAGGCTTCACCAGCAAAGTCCACCCATACCTTTAGTGTGTCTGTTTCTCTAATGTATCTTCATTTTGTATAGTATGTCAGGTTCCTCTCTCTTCAGATGTTATTTGTATTTCAGAAAGCTCTTGGGACTGAGACAGGAACACAGGAACTTATTTCACCTATGTTTAGATCCAAAACTGGCAAAAAGGGTACAAGAAGAGGCCAAATAGTATTTCACTGCTAAGCTGCTGGCCTTTTGTTGGTCCAGGCCAGGAACAAACAAAAGTGAATCACATCTGCTGGTGGTTCAGGACCCTTCTGACAGGAATTTTGTGGATTTGGATCTGATTTCTTAG
Source organism: Regulus satrapa (assembly GCA_013396955.1). Taxonomy (NCBI): domain Eukaryota; kingdom Metazoa; phylum Chordata; class Aves; order Passeriformes; family Regulidae; genus Regulus; species Regulus satrapa. Next base: position 797,627 of record VWZN01002273.1, on the reverse strand, counting down.
AAACAGTATCAACTCAGGAAAACCGACATATACTGTTGTTCTACAAGCACCTTAAAAGAAAGGATTCTTTGGAGAATACATCAATGGCAAACACAAGGAATGACTGCACAACAAAGATTCCCTTCCCAGCCGTGCAGGTAAGCTCTCCAGGTCAGCATAAGTGTATGTGAGCTGCTGAAGCAACCATCACTGTATACATATGGTGTAAATAACAAGAGAAGCTGGCAGACAGGCTATCACTTCATCATTGCAGCCATGTTCAATCAACTGAATTCAACAATTCAGCACTTTCCCCTAGTATAACGACACTCTATATATCCAAACTAATATAGCCATATTAAAACTCTTCTAAAGGCTCTTGCTAAAGGGCTAGTTTCCCTTGAACTGGAATCAAAGACATGATGAGAAAATGTACAAGTTTTTTTTTTATTACCAATTATGAGGGTATTCATGCAGCACTGCTTAAATATTATCTTCTAAAACTGATAAAAGGGCAATGTAAGGGGGAGATCTTCAGAGAGCAGGAGACTAGACAATTAAAGCTCTTAATTACAAGGCAATACCCAAGAACTTAAAGATCATACCCAGACTAAACTCTGTCCTTTATACCAATATTCATCTCTCTGATATACATTCCTTAAAAAAAGTCTACACATCATAATTTTCTATCATATTTTTAAAGCCTTTTAAGAACATTTCATGCACCAGTTAGTTCAAAGATACTATGATACATTAAAAGCTCGAAGTTGCAGCATCTCTCTTTCCTTTTATACCTCATTTTAAGATGGAAAAGTTGCATGGAATTCAATATTCCTCTTCACCAAGGGTTTGTACTTGTTGCTCTTACCCCAAGGCTATTGTAGAAACTCCTCTAACACAGAGAAGAAACAACAGTACATAGTATACTCATGGTAGCGAGACAGACCAATCACATGTTTGAAACAATATGGGAAAATTCAGACCAAGAGTTCTACGTGCACAGAGGAGCACAGGCCAATCACCCCCAGCCACCTGCAGCTGCTCCCAGTTAGCCACCATCACATATCTAGACAGCATCACGGTGGGTACTCTACTGTTGTGAGGGAAAACATGAGCAGGTGGTGCACTACTACCTCTAATTCATCATATTAACCAGTGACATATAAAAAGCAGTGAAACATAAAGTGCTATTAGACCTGAAAAGTTGCCATAATTGCAACAGCGTTGCTAACTAACCATTTAGCCCCATGTTCTCAGTAATTAGGGCAATGGTTTATGACCAGCACTTGGTGGCATTAGCAAAATGGAACAGGAGATTGAGCGTGACGGGTGGGTTGGTAAAGAGAGGGAGGAGGAGATGTAATTTACAGCTTTGGGGAAGCACCTGCTAAAAAACATGTGTCCTTCTTTACTGAAAAAGAAGACATTCCCCATCCCCTATGGATAAGGAAAGGGGATTCAAGACAATGGCAAGGCGACAGTCTTTGACGAGAATGTTTTTTGACGTTTCCCCCCACATATAGATTATGTGATTTTTCTCTGACAAGCAGGAGAAAGGAATGTCTAGCAGTCAGGTTTTTGCAAGATAAATTCTGTATGCTTAAATGATTTAAGATGTTACCTTACTTCCTCTTAAAATGAAAAGTCTGATGTAAGTCACCTACACTGCAGCTCTACACACAGTAGGAGGGGACTGAAGGAGTTCACATAACACAATAAAAAAATACCATGAAGGGAGGAGAAGCTCTTGCTTCTTGCCCTCCAGTGTTAAGCTTCAACAGAGAAGATTCTGCAGAAGATGCCGAAGATAGATATGAATGACTTATTTTTTCATGCCCATTATAAAATCTACCCTGAACTCTAGCACAACTCAAGCTAACTTTCCCGTTTTAATTCCTACCTGAAATCCAATAGCAGGACCCAAAATACAGAATTTATTTTTTTTTTCAGTGGTGGTAGGAGAGAGGATTTTTGATGCATAATTGCCAGCTATCCCACACTGTAGAAAACTGAAATGTGTAGACTATTACATGTCTACATATATCTAGTTTAAAGTTACAGATACACAATCATGTAATGCTTTCACTTTAAAAAAATTAGAAGTTCTCTTATTAAATTTCTGTTTATCACTGTAGGTAGATGTAGATTTTTATTGCCACCCCTCCATTCTACAGAATCACAGAATTATTTAGGTCAGAAAAGACCTTAAATACCATCAGGTCTGAATTAAACTTAACACTCCCAAGTCCACCACTAAACCATGTCCATGAATACCACATCTAGACATTTTTTTTCAGTATCTTGAGGGATGATGACTCGACCACTTCCCTGACCCTTTCTATGAAGAAACTTTTCCCAATATCCAATCTAAACCTCCCCAACTCAAGGCTATTTCCCCTTGTCCTATCACTTGTTTACTTGGGAGACTGACACCCACCTCACTACAACCTTCTTTCGAGTAGTTGTAGGGGAAAAAAAAGGTCTCCCCGATCTTTTTATTTCCAGGTAAATACTACTCATCTCACTGACAATTTTTTTCAATTCTTTTACCAGTATTTATTGTATTTATAATATTTATATTTAAGAACTATGTCTCCTCTAAAGCAATAGCAGCTGTATGCATAGGAAATGTATCCCATTCACAGTCATACCCAGACTAAATACATTTGTTCCTACTCAATACTGTCCTTTAACATATCCAGAGAGTGATTTAGTCCTTTGGCCTCCATATTACCCTGAGAATGCATTTTCATCTGAGTAAAAGCTATGACCCTGAAGTCTTCAGCAAAAATCAGTGCTTCCTAAGGTACTCTATAAGGATTTGTACATATTTTGTTTTAAAACTGATACATTTCAAAACAGACACTTTAAAATGCATCTTGTTCAGCTGCCCGCAATTTGCAATACAATTCAGTCTACCAGTGGCATTTCATCTCTGAATGGTTGGACTGCCCCCTGCTTGAACCATTCAGAACCAGGTGGTCTGTGAAGAGCATTCACAAGATACCGGTTTCCTATACATATGTTTTTCCTCTCCAAAAAGCTGTTAAAGGCACAACTGTACATTCTTATTCATTCAGAGGATGTTGCAACACAGGTGGCAGCGGCATTGCAAAGAAGAGGAAATAAGCCAATTCTGTTGGATAAGGCACAAAGAAAGGGTCATGTTGGGGGAGACTAGCTCAGCAGAAGAAAGCTGGCGTATATTAGTGTAACAGGAATGACCCTCCTCCGCATTTCAAATCACCCATCTATGGGGCTAGGTGCCTCTCTATATCTGAAATAAAAAGCTCTGAGACTGACACTGCTGTTCCAGCAATTGCCTGAATTGAGGGTACCTGGCAAGGGGGTGTTAATGAGGAGAAATACACATCACCACCATGCAGGGAGAAACAACAGGACTAAATAACCTGTATTTCCCTGACAGGAATTTGTTTTTTTATGGAGAAAAACCTAAATTAACTGTCCCTTCAACCTTTGTTTTTTGTTAACCAAGTCAGCAGATTCAGATCATGGAAAGCAGAGGCTTTTTTTTCTGCTGAAGAAAATATCCTTTTCTACTGGGAAGAAGGAGATTCTATAGCCTCATCCCACCTGCCACACAGTGGTGTATGCCACATAACAGCATGCCTGGGGAAACTGGCAAAGGTAATAATATTTCCTCTGAACCTTTGATGATGGATAAAGAAAAAGGGCACTTGGTCCTTCCTCTGTTCTCTTTGAGCTCTCACAGAGATGTGCTGCACCCATAAAACAAGGCAGGGGCTGCTGAGGAATTCCCAGCTCCAAGGGAGCTTGTTTAGCTTGTTTCCATCCTTCAAGAGTCAGAGGCCTACAGGAAGTATTGTGGTAAGCACAACAGCAGGAACAGAGAGGGAAAAAGTGTGTTTCTGGATTTATAGCCATTTGCTCTGAGCCAACTGACAGAATCCTAAGTGGGAGGGTGAAGAGCATAGGGTGCAAAATTAGCCTGCATTTAAATAAGAGACATGTGGGTTTGGAACCCCTCCCTCCTCTGTTTAAACAGCCTAGTGCTGCCGTGAACAAAGCCTAAAAAGATTATGTTCTGCGAGGATAATCTCAGCTCTCTAGTGCTGTCTTGGCTGCAGAAACACAGCATTTCAGCTTTCTTGCAGGGTCATTTCTATCCTTTCTCTTCAGCTCCTATATACTTCTCCAGCTACTCTCTGATTTCTCTAATGAACTTTTTGAATGTTATAATTATCAAGGCTCCTTGGATTTTCCTGCCATTCAGGCTTGAGAGAGACAGATTCCTCACCTGAAGGTAACAGGATTAGGTGTCAAGCAGCTTTCTCAGCAATCTAGATACCCCTTTGGAAAGCAGAGGAGCAGCATTCCCTATGTGTATGAGAAGCCAGCAGCCTAGACAACCTCCTTGTCCACCTAAACACGTTATCTCATCTGAGCATTAAATAATGCAAAAAAATATTCCAGCAGCTCAAATATTGAGCAAGTGGTAATGATGCTGTCACTTAGGCAGAATGTGCAAATATGGGTGCAGATGGATAACATTTGTGAAGAAAATGAGCAAGATGAGAGAGGACCCCTCTGATGTGCCCTGTGCAGTTGCCATTGCAGCTGAGGGTGTGCAGCTCTCTGCCAGTCAGGGATAGATGTTCCCATCCTGGCACACCCTTACCCAGTCACAGGCAGACTCTCTTGCCTTCCCTGCTGCAAGAGTGCAGAACTGCTCGCCTGGCAGGCACTGTGCACCAACTTTAAACATGCTGAAGCCTGAAGAGTAGCATCTCTATGCTAGGTTTGAATTTGCTCCATGCCTGCAAGAAGACTGGAGAACATACTGTGTAGGGTTTTCACCTGCTTTAAACAGGTAAAACAGGTAAATGAATGTGAGAGATATTTTACACATCTGAATACACTGTGTATAATATGCCCTTGGTTGTAAATACTGCTCCTATGTTTTGGGGCACAGGTTGCCTCATATACATCTACTAGTTGTATATGGAACAGAAGCATAGCAACAAAGAGAACTGATAAATATGAAGGAAGAATAACTGGGAAAAAGAGCAATACAAGAACCAGGAGTCAAAACACTATTAAGAGCAGCAGCCCTTTCCTAAGTTAGGATCTGGGGTACCTGGAAGCTCATTGCACAGTACAGGCACAAATCTCTAGACTTCTTTGTGCCAAAACCACAGGATCAACCTCGTCTAATACCTGGACATCATAACAAAAATAAACAGCCTGAGAATGCACCTTCTGCCTCTGGTCCAATGCAGGTTAGTCTGCATTTTACTTGGGGTTACCATGCTACCTTAGTCTTTTATTTGGGCTGTGGACATGGAACTCTGGCACTGACATGAAAGCAACAGAGCAAATAACCAACATCACATAAATAACCAGAACAATTGTAATTGTTCTTTGTGGTACCAAGTCCCGCAGTGTTGACACCAAGCAAATTCCTTCAACTTCTATGGATGTTTGGCCTGATTATGGATTATCTGAATCATACCACAGGCTACAAAGGAAGTAGTGCATCAGAGGAAGAAAACAAACATGAACTACTCTCAAGTTCACCTTCAGGCTTAAGAAAGATTGAATCCAGCCAGTACAGTGCCTCATTCCACTGTAGTCCCACTGATTTGGAGATGCTGCATCAATATATTTGCTAGAATCTTTCACATCAGAGCTCAGATAGGAAATCCCAATTCCCAGTAAACCCAAATAAATGCCCAAATTATTTTTAAAAACAAATGCTGAAATAAACCCACATATTCTAACGGCATTTCTTTTCCACTGATATGTTGCAAAGCCCAGCCAGGAGCACACCTGCTTCATGAAAACCTCAAGGGCATTTTATGAGATTTCCCTCAAACTCAGTAAAAATGGCCAAGCAATTTCCTTGGTGTTACAAAGTATCACATCTTAAAACACATTAGAAAGCTCTGAAAGATTAAATACAGGACACCTAGTCAAGAACTTTAAATCTAAAGTACTTCCATCAGGGTATACACATGGTGCAAGCAATCACAGCCCTCCTGAGGTGCCAGGTAGTAGCTACATGTAGTAGAAAGCAGCGCAAAGGCGATCCAATCTCGACATGCTTCAGAAATGCTGTAAGGACACTTTCAGTGCCATTTCAGATCACATGGTTGCTCTGGGTGTAACGACACAGACACACTAAGGCCCTCAAGCTCCATCTCCTGCTGGAAATCCAACACACAGGCAAGGAGCCAGCTAAAGCACTTCTGTTCGTAAATGTCCTGAGGCTTCCTGATGCACATGCTCCCAGTGGCTGGATGCCGCTGCCACAGACCAGCTCTCCAGTGCAAACCTTTCCTTTTCTTCCTGCAGCAATCCAGCTCAAAAATCTCATGTCAGGCATTAGGAAAAGGACCAACAAGGTGAAGTCTGGCATCACTTGGTGATATTTGACATGAGCATGTGCATAGGTGCATGTAATTCTGCCTGCTGAGAACCCTGATCCCTCAGGCCCCACAGCCACACCAGCAAAGGAAGAACACCCTAGCTAAGCAAGGAGAGAAGTACTAAAATGACAGCCACTTGGCATTTTTCATGAGGATTGTCTCCTAAGTGTCTCTGTACCTTCACAAAGCCCTCATCACTACCTCAAAACCCATCTTGTTTCTCTAAACTGATGAGGAATTTTTATTCTTGCTTGTCTCCCCTCCTATTTGTATGTCCTTGGTGTTAGTGTGTCCTGACAGCAGCAGCTCTGTGGTGCTCTCCTGTCTTTCCCAAACACCTACTACTACTTCTGCAACCCACAGCTACCACTTCTCCTCCACCATTCATGCTGGGCAGTCAGGAAAGGGAATTTTTGTCAGGCTCCTGTTCCCATCCCCTCGAGCCCAAGAGGAAGGAGCTTGCACGAGGCCCTGGGGAGTTTCCACACTGCCCATTCCATGTCTGTACCCTAAGTCTGTCCCAAATCCAAACTAGGGCAAGAACTCTGTATATATCAATCCTCCCACTTAACACCCTAGTTTTCATGAATGGAAAACCTGGAAAAATGAGAGGGTGCAGAGGTGCCACATGATCTTGTCCTGGTAAAAGAGTCAGATGACTGAAGACTACTATTTAATGGTGGAATACAGTATGCATGCAGAGTAAATTTAGCTATAGCCTGACATTCTTGCTTTCCTGCTTGTAAACAGAGATAATTGTGCTTTCCTAATTAGTGCATGAGTGTTGAGAATAAACATCAAAATTCTTGAGGCACATCTTAGCATAAGAACAGAACTCACAGAGGCAAAAAACATCTACAGAGGCCACAGGAAAGCTTTATGTAGCTTACAGAGGATGTGTTTAGGGAAGGCTGACTGCTTCCCAAAAGGAACAAAACCATCTTAAAGTCATAAAACCTCCAGAGTACATCCAACACTACCAGACAAATGCTCCCCTTCCTCTCACAAGCTCTTCTGACCTCTTTTTTATTCCTCTACTAGTTATCCTAAAACATCTTAACAGTTGTATACTTTAAATATATTTTTATACTTTACCAATGCCAGTTCAACAAGGCTATAATTTCACTATGTTTCCTCAAGGCATGCACAGCCTTTTTTCTTTCCTCCCAAAATCCAAGGTTTAGATGACTGTCTATGGCTGTACAGAGTGAAAGCTCTGGGTATACATCAAATAATTCAGAAGTAGAATAAGCATCAGGAACTAAAACTGACTGACCTTTTAGTCCCTGAGCTCAGCCCTTTTGTTTTCCAAGCATTAGAAGGACCAGCAACTCACTCTTCACTCCAATCACGTTGAAACTTGCAGGTTTCTAAGCCAAACTCTTCATTCAAATAAAACTATCCCAGGGGTCAAAACAAAGAAGCATGTGCTTGTTCTTCAAGTGAGATAACATGGCAATTACATTTCTGTTCTCTTTGTAAAGGATTGCTAATGTTCTAGGAAATGATGGCTTCTAACCTATGCAGCACTGCAGCCTCACAGCAAAATTTTAGTGAGCAAGTTGAATCCTTTTGGCAGGTTTATTCACTCATAAGGAGTTCCTTTCATTATTTAGTACAAATAAAGATATACCCTTCATGAAAGGCTGCTCATGATGCTCGCTTTCATATTTCATAGCTGAACTATCTAGAGACTATCTAGAACTATCTAAAGCTGAACTAGCTAGAGATTTTTGCCTGTTCCACACCAGTGTGAAAGAGGGGTTCTCTTCTAAGACTGCTTAATTTTCAAAAAAAAATTAGGTTTTCATACGGAATTGGATGGATGATCCATCAGATATTGCTTTCTACCTTTAAACTCCTCTAAGGGAGTAAAAAGAGCTTGCAGCACACTTGGCTCATCCAGCAAAGCAAGGCACCACAGGCAGAGACTCCTGCCTGACCTCTACAGGCATTAGATAATGACTTGAGCTGTGTGATTTGAATATCCCTCTGTTAGAGCATGAATGCCTCTGATGCATATTCCTCTGTAAGGGCAGGGAGTGAACTAACACTGCAAACAGCACTTCAGACCCTCTCTAACTTTAGTTCTACATTAGACTAGGAGGGACCATGTAGAGACGCTATGTATGTATGCCTTCCCTCTGCCCATGCCTACTCTCCTCTTACAACAGCATTAACCTGCCACCATTTTCAAAGTCCCCAAAAGGTTTGCCACTGAGCTTTGAGAGACAGGTGGGCTTGCCACAGAGCTCTGACAGGAGTTATTGCACCCCTCCTCCGGCTCTAAGATGGATGCACACGATCCAGTATCTTATAACAACAATTGTTACTATTTTGAGTGAATATGTGAGATGGGTTCTGCTGCCCCATAGCATTAGATGGTATAAAGCAGTAGGTCTTGCTCACAGCACAAAATTATACTTCTTTTAACATCTCTGCCCTGTGTTACTGGCAGGCCCTTTACTCTAACATTATTGAAGACTGCGAGAACTCAATGCTGATCATTTGCTTCGAGATTTTTCACAGTCCTTTCACCAACAGTAAGTAGCCTTCACTAACTCATTGGTCCTCAAAGGTATATAGTCCTTTTCAGCATCTCCCTAACTTATCACCTTCAAAGTCAGTGCATCTTTTTTTTCCCAGATTTTGCCAATGCAAAGAAAACCCAAAGCTGAATTATGTGCTCTGATTATGTCCAAGCCAGAAATTTTAAGTGCAGGATTTGCTAGGGGAAATCATTGCAAAATAAACAGATGAATAAGATACTCTGCATTTTGCAAGCCTATAAAAAAGCTGGGCTGGAACAGAGTGGGCAGGAACTTAAGGGCTGAGTGCCAATCAGAATAGCTGAGGGGTCTGTTAATTTATCCCCCAAAGATTTCCTTCTCCCTTAGGTTGTAACTAATAACACAAACTCCTATCTAATGCTGCTAATGCTATTATGCAGGAAAGCCCAAACCCGAGGAGGGAAAAGGCAGTGTCTGGCAGCAGATGCCAGAAATCAGCCAAGATCAGAAGCAGAGCATGTCTTCTGGCTATATGTATGAGATAAATGTGGACTTCATTTCCATCCATATCCCCCATACTCTGCTCCCCTGAACCCTCCCAGTGCCTCCTTTTCCAAAACTCTGCTCTGTTCATGTTGAAATGATAATTGTTAATTTATTCTGCTTTTCTGGTTGCTGTGCTAACCCACTGCTTGTGCTGCTTGGTGTCTAAGCAGCTTGTCCTGGGGATATGGTTAAACCTGCCTTTGATCAGCATTTAATCCTTCAAGGTGCTCTGGGGGCTGCATTTTAGTTTTTATGCAAAAGCAATGAGAAAAGGCAGAAATGAAGGAACAGGACTTTCACTCTTGTTCTCCCTCCAACCCTCCATGTTTCGAAAAGAAACATTTTCAATAGACTGGGGTGTTTGTTAAAGAGGGTGAAGGAGCTGCTCCATGAGCCTGATTCAGAACTGATGGCTGTGAGAAGCAGGAGCCGTGAACTTCAGGAGCCTAATCTGTCCATCCCCACAGGTAACCCAAAGATCTGTGCAAATTTGTTTCTTAGCTAAATATAAGCTGCTTGTTAGGGAGAGAAGATTATTCTTCCCTTCCTTCTTTCAAGCTTTCATCGGGGAGAACAAATAGAGGTAGCATTTTAAACAGATGGGAGCTAAGGGAATCTTTCAAAGTAAATAAATAAAAAGTAACTTGCAGTTCCTACACAGAGCTAAATATGAATGTCTAGATAAAGCCTGAACTGTGGGGTGCAGCCATCTGCAGGAATGCAGAAGCAGTACGAAAACAAGGGGTGGAGCTGGGGAAGAATTGAGAAGGCAAGACTGGACTGGATGAAGACAGGCAGCTGATGCCAAACATCCCAGAGAAATCTACTTAGAAAAGGATTCTGTTAATGCTCTGGTAAAGCACCTCTAGGAAAACTCCACACCTAAAATCACTTAAAACTAAGTAGTGTGATGTCCACATCAATGTATTGCCATGGCACAGGGCTTCTCCCAATGGGGAAAATGCACCATCCATTCAAAGAGATTACTTGTCCCCCACTTTTCTGGCTTTAGTCTGACAATATAAAGACCACAGAATGGTACTTCTCAGCCTCTCTGCACATGGAGCTTGATAGTTGCAATGATACGGCACACACTTTGCTGTTGTTAGCTAGATCGTGCCAGCCAAGCTCTTGGTGTCACAGACATGAGATACAATACAATAAATGCCTAGCTAAGATAATTCCAGAGTACTGATCAATGTAGTTGTCTAGGAAATGTACTGTCAGGATACTAAAGTTGGCTACCATTCCCCAAGTGCTCTGGTAGGTTACTCAATTTGAGATTAAAGGAATAAATCCAGAAATGGTTGGAACTGTAACAGGAGAATGCTGGTATTGCGACCACCTACATATGGCTTGGTTTCCTAAACTTGGGATACACTGTAGCTCCTGGATTCTACTTGTTCTGCAACAGAATTGTTTTGTGCCCCTGGTGAGATGAGATGCTGCTTTTTCTCTCAGTCTCAGTAATCTCATGATATTTAGTTTCTTTATGAAACTCAATTTTCAATGAAATGAAATAAATGATACTGTCCTATTTCGGTAGGATACTTTTAGCTGGCTTTAGACATGTAAACAGCTGTGAAATTGCAAGTAATAATTTATCTCATTTGCACTTGCTTACAGCTACACTATTTAACTCTTCGTATGCTCCTGTATTTCTGCTCTGTAACTGGAGATAGGAATTTGAATTTTAACCTGCCACTCATCACGTCACAAAATGTGAGCAATTTACCTCCAGTATTTAGGAAAAAATTCTAGTAACTACGTGCGATTTTGAAGTACCAAATAAACTTCACTGCTTGACTTAAATCTCACAAATCTTCATGCCATGACACCATACAAAAGGACTGTCAGCTGAACATGCAGCAAACAAATGAAAATCCCTTAGCAGTTATGTGCATGACTTGTTCAAATATCATACAGGAGAAACATTTTTCATCTGGTATGGAAAACAGACACCCACCACCACACCAGCCCAAATCGGATATATTTTAAATTCTGTGGAACACCCCTTTTAAGCACACTTAAAACACATGGAAAATACTGATTATACAGGGTTAAACTGGTGTCCAGAATAATTAAAGCAGATTCCAGGGGTGACTATATAGACAGGAGCTCCCTGACATCCTATGCTCTCTGCTCCATGGCTCTGAGCTGCCTCAGGGCAGGAGACGAGCAGCCCCTTCCTTCTGCTCCTCCAAGCCCTGCAGCCTTACAAGAATTCTTGGTTTCTCATCTCATGTTATGCTCTGCAGCCTTAAAGAAAACATCACATTAGCTTTGCTGCAGAAAAAAAGCACTGTTACCCTTGGTGTGCTAGCAGAAAATAATTGAGAAGCACTTGAAATAAAGAGTTAAATCTATTATAAAAACATGTCCCAATCCCTCTTAACTGAGCTTCAGCTATCCTTATGCATTTTTTCCTTGTCAGGCTTTTTCAATATAGAAAAAATAATGTGGAAGAAAAAAAAAAAAAGCCAGCTAGCACAGCAGGAGCTACATGCTGATTAGAAAAAATTTGCTTTGTTGGGGTGCAGGTTTGGGGGTGGGAGCAAATGAAGCAAATAAATGGTATTAATCTTTTAAACCTGAGAGTTTTAGCTACTGCATTAAAAATTTGGCAGTGGTATCTTCTAATCCCAAAGCCTGAGTACAGAGTATTATCCAGCAGACTGCATTCCCACACTTGACACCTCCCTAAAAGCTTTCTGTCATGTGTGCCAGTTTTATCGGCTACCTGGAGGACTAAAAGAGAATTCACTCACTAATTCCCAACCTCAGAGCAATCTTGCTCTGTTCCTTGAATGGCAGGGTGAATAGGGCACTATCTTTAGAAAGCCTTTGCTTATTCAGTTATACCACCTTGCTTTGCTACCAGCCCTGAGTCCAAACCATATTACTGAGTAGAAGCAGCAAAAGCATTCACTGGTGGTCTGATTCTGCTCTCCCTGCCTTGCCCTGAGGTGTGACTGCCTCTGATGTGGACCATGAAAGCTGATAAGCAGTTCACAAAGGCATGATGAAACACTGCAGGTCAAGACTTGAAGAAAAAAGTCAATATCCAAGTAAGCCTGCAGGAAGAATGTAAAGAGTCAGAGTAAAAATAACATAATTGGGGCATAGTCAGAAATGAGACAACATCAGTGACAATGAACGATGAGGACTCCCAGTTGCATGTCTTATACCAAAAATATCTCCACAAGTAACAACCTGTCCCAAGAAGAGTGAGCTCAGTGCTAAAATGCTGGAAGTGCCATTCCAAATGAAATCTAGGTCCACACAGAGCAGTATGTATCTATGGCAGTAGCCAGTGTCATACCCTGCGGTGAAAGACATGAAACCTTGCTGTAAGAGGAAACTGAAGTAGTTTAGTAGAACGAATGATGCAGCTGGAATAAACAGGCAAAATATCACACACAAAATATTTTTCACATTTACAGACCAGTTTTATGAGTGGTTTACTAACCTTGCTTTGTTTACACACTAACACCACTGCAGCCATAACAATGCTATTAACCTGCTCTAGCAAATTCTGGGAATATGTGCTTCAGTACCTCCCAGGTCTCACCTTCATTTCTGGTCACAAGCCTTGAAACAGCATGTTTCTTATTCAGAGTGAAAGACCGACCACGCTACCTTGTCAATGTCCACTCTGCGGCACAATCTCCACAAAACCATGCTGAATCAACTTCCTGGTCCTCCACCAGAGGGATAAAGAAACATCACCCAGTTAAAACCAGATGTTGACAGATTTTGTATAATTAATATTGATGTTTAACAATTCCAGATCTCCTGTCCATTTTGAGTTCACCTATAAATGCAATAGGGGGTCTGCAAGGAATATGGTAACTGTTCTTTGATCCTTTCCTCTTTTGAGTTATAAAATAAGACTTCATATTAAGATTTGGGACAAGGGACAAACTGCTTGGAGTTCTGGTGTAGCCCAATATACTGAACACATTATTTTTCCAAGTCACAGCTTCCCTTCTGGATTCCAACAAGGAAAGACTGACACACCGGATAAACCAGGGAAGAAATTACATCATATGCAATCTGTTACTTTTTCTCTTTTTTAAGACACCTGAAGGAGATAAAAAGCAGGGGGTGGGGGGGAGTGGGAGAGGGGGAAGGTCAGGTGCCCACTGGGTATAAGCTGGCATAACTCTGCTATAGTCACAGAGCAGAATGAGTCAATATATTGATACCTACTGAGAAGTTATCCTGTGTACCTTAAATATTAATACCAGAGTCAACATGAACGAAAAGGGAAAGGAGCTTTCACCTCATCTGTTCAGCTCTTCAGCCTAATGAATGTATAAGTTCCCTAATGAGCACACACACACAAACATACACATGCATGCACGCACACACACACTTGCTAAAATAAGCCTGGCTGAGTCAGAGAGGCACTGTGGGACCCATCTGCCCCTGCTGATCAATCTCCTCCTCCCATCCACCCACCTTCTGCCCCAGAATACACCTTGCTCTGCTGCCACACTTCAGTGTCAGGCACAAAGTTCCTTGCGCAAGCAGAAGAAATAAAAATAATAGCCTAGGCAGGCTTCCAGAACTCAATTATCTACCTGTTTTGGTTTTTTTAAATTTATTTACAAGGTAATTGGTCCACATTTTGCTATTATTGGTATCAAGGCAAACATGGGAGATAGCAGTTAAAGACAGCAGAAAAGACCAGCAGATGAGAACCAAGTATTTTCCTGCTGCATCTGAACTTAAAGCACAATTTGGCAGTGCGTAGTATGCGTTCTTGCTTCTTTCTGTGCACACTGCACCAGTTCATGAACACAGTATTTAACCTGGGGAAACACCAAAACTTCCCTTCATAAATATATCTCATTCCAGAAGATAGCTCAAACAGAAGTGTCCAAAAATTGGATTTAGAGAAAACCCCAGCTGAGAGGCTGTTAGATAATGAGAAAAGTCTAATGATATTTAAACACCTAACAGCCCAGAAACAGTACTGGATACATGTGTGATGGTACCTTATACTTGTTTTATAGCTCTCTCTCTCTGTCTTAACTGCAAGAGCCAGTTAAAAAGATGATTTACATACTCTGAAAGGCTGGGACTTGCAACCTGAAATAGGGAATGAAGAACAGCAGCAGCAGTGTCATTTTTGGATCCCAGCACAAACCATAGGCAGGACCTATGCATTGCCCCCCACTGCAGAGTGAAGCTTTCCAAATTAGGTCCATCAGACTCAGTACTTCCCTCATACTTCTCTCCAACACTGACAGACTGGAGAACCTTTGAGAATTCTATGCTGTGTTATGCAGCAACCAAAATAATCCAGTCTTGGTCTCCCCTGAAAATCTCTGGCATGGATGTGGTTATTTAAAAAAAAAAAAGAAAAAAAAGTTGACTGTGGTCAACAGCATTTGGGGATTTCTTCTGGATTGGGAAAGTTTAATACTAGACATGCTGGGCAATGAACTAAAATACTTCCATGTTACATGTCAGAAATAAACACAAGGTGATTCAACTCAATCAACTCGATGCCTTCCTGTTCCTGTCACACCTGTAAATGCTACTGACTGTCATCCAGGGATATGCTTCTCTAGGACAAGCAATTTTCCTCTGCAAGGGAAGTCCATCACCATTAGACATGAAGGACCATCCTGTCCCTCCTCATCTCCAGCCTCTGCTTCCTTTGGCAGTGTTTTGATAATACAGTTGCTTTAATGTTTTAAAACTAAAGACTTCTTAAATTGAAAGGTGGTGTTTTAAAAATTACAGTATCTTACTCTTCAATATTTTTCATTTTTACAACATTTTAAATGTTAATTCCGTTATCAAAAATGTTATCGGAACTGTTATCAAAATGGTTATAACTGTAGCAAACCCCCTTAGAACATAAACCCCAAATCTATTTTGAACCCTGTGACCAGAAAAAGCATCAAAACCTCTATATTGAAAGGGTAAGTAGAGAAACATTATCCAGGCCAGCTCTTCAGTGAGGCAGTTAACTCAGTCCTTGCTGCACTCTCTCTCTCTCCTCTCCACACCGAAATGTAAGAAATATAAGCACTGAAATGAGGGTGGTAAGAATTTCTTTTTAACACAACACAGACTGAATTTTCCAGTCTACCTTCCTACCTACAAATGTACCAAGCAGTGTTTCTAGGGGGCTAGCTACTCACTTGCCCACAGTTTCATGTAAAAATTATTAACTATACAGTTAAAGGACACTCTGAATTAATTTCTTTACTGGGGCATGCTTTTCAAGAAGAGACACAGAATGCTAAGTGGCCCTGACCACACGTATACATGCACACACCAATGGTAGTTGCTTGCATCTCCAGAACTATTTAGGTTGTAAGAAGAAAGAATTAGGGATCCTACTTGCCTGTTGCCTTTAAAATGCGAGGATTAGTGCATAGCTGCATGTGAAATCAACAACAAAAATGGGAAGGGAGAAAAGAATACCCTTTTTTGAGACACAGATTATGATATTTTTAAAGAGTAATGGTGCACAGATCTCCCTCTTGTTTAAAAGCTCTTTGGGAGCACAGCCTTACAGAGGGGTTCAGTGTAACAACTAAAAGGGTTGACAGGTTAGATGGAGCCAGTGATGGCTAAATCTCAATCCCCAGTTAATAATTTTCTTTCACCAGCATGGTAAAGCTGAGCATCCCAAATCTCCAGGACAGCTGTACTAATGAAATAGGCAAAAAAAGTCAAGTGAGATGTTATCTGAGCTTGCCTGATGAGATTGCAGCTTGCAGACAACCCTGGCTTATCTTAGATGATGAACTATCGTGGATAAACAGAATGCATCAAGTCTGCTTCCCCAAGACCTTGACTTGCTGGTGGTAGGGGAATATGAATAACATCTAGGCAGCTCAATATAGATTAAGTGAGGAACTGGATAAGATCATGGTGTTAATGAATATGCCCTTTAAAAATATCACGAAATACCTAGTCTGATAACCACACAGTGCCAAGCATTATGCTTCTGGTATATATTACTTCAGGGCAGGTGAATTAAGGTTAAAATCAAGGACTCTAAATGTAGTATGTAGTTGCAAACATACATAAGGTTTTCTATGTGTGCTCTTACGATAGTACCCAACTTATACATGATCAAAAGCGACTATCCATCTGAAAATTCCTTGCAAAGCTGCATCACTATCACAATTCTGACACATAAGAGAAAACTGCAGTATTGGCTAGGATTATAAAACCAGAAAATTCAAGATACAGAAAAAGGTTCTCAGACCCTGCTCTCCTCTGGATTCACAAACGCTATGTATCAAGGATGATGGCAAGAAACAATTGGGTAAGAAAGACATTGAAATCTTGAAAAATGAAGACTGAATGTTGTCCCACAGACCTGTGATGTCATCAAAATTATATATTCTGTTTGATAACTGCCACTGAAAAACAAATGTTAAAACATCTAGCTTATGTAGGCAAATCGAAAATTAATAGAGATGTGCAAGAAGTATTCATTTATGTAAATGTGGCTGCATTATAGGTGTCTGAACAAGTTATTGTAATGCATTGCATTAATGTACCAGATTGTTTATCCCAAACAACGTATTGCCTAAATAGGGACTTGTTAGGACTTCAAATTTATTTCGCTTTAAACACACAAAAAATATGAATACCTAACAGTGGAATTGAGCCACAGTTTAAGCTTGCCCCAGCAGCAGGTTACAGACCAAAATTTCTAGGTGTAAAAATAGTGCAGAACTTCACTGTGAAATCTTTTTGTAAGAGAATCGATGACGCTTGAACAAGCCCACAGCCATAGCTAGGTTTGGGAAAAACCTACAGCACTGGGTTATTACACAGTGGCAGTTAAAATAACACCATGACTTTATAACTGATGTGTCACAGTGCTCCATGTCTTTGAATGCTTTTTCTCAGAATTTCACTGGTAGCAATTTCAATTTAGAAATTATCTTCAATTAAAATCCTAGCTACAGAGTAATAATACAACAAGCATTCCATTTTAAGCCTAAAACTGTGCAAAGAAGCATGGTTTCAAATACTCAATTCCAGAGCCCTAGTCACATATAGCTAAAGTCCAAAATTTTTTCTCATTCCCCCTGCTGTTCCAGCCACAACTTATCAAGTAAAATAGAAATAAAAGCAACTATTTAGGGAGCCTTCTAAATGGATTAATGCTCGGGTAACACAGGCTTTCAGAATGGTTTTAATGGCATAGATGTTATTTTTTGTTTGCATTTGTGTAAAAATCATTTTATGACTAGCGTTATAGTTGAAATTTTTCCACTGAAGGGTAATACATTAGAAGTAAACTATTTTTAGGGATTGTTCTGTATTCAGTTTTAAACAAATTCAAGCATTTAACAATAAGGTTTCAAGTTCCATTAAAAACATGGGGATTTTTGTTTGGAAAGCTTAATAAATAAATACTTCCAAAAGTTTAAAAATGTGGTAGTTTTATAGCCATTATGATGAAGTTATAAATGAGCAAGATTTGCCCTTAGCAGACCAACCAGTATAGAAGAAAAAAAAAAAAAATCAAAACATAAGGAACATAAACCCTATTCAGATCTAAAAATGTAGCAATAGGTTTCAAAACTACATGCAAGTTTATACCAGTAGCTCTGAATTTAACCCTGTAATCTAATAAATGTTTCAATTTGAGGCAAGAGTACTGTTACCTGTAGATCCATGGGGAGTGATACCAGCAATGGTAATAGGCTCTCTCCCTCAGTTGAACAAAGGGAGAACTAATTATTGCCTATATGATATGAAGAGACCACAGACAACAGGACATAAGAAGAAACAAAACATGCAATAAATTATTATTGCTATCCTCAGCCCTTGACTTTTATCAGTTACAAATTTTAGTTTCTAAGATCTTCCTTTGAAACTGTTCAGAAGGACTCCCTTAAGGATCAAGGCTAAAAGGTTAGAGTAGTTATTTGTGAAAAATGCTCTCCCCCGTTAACTGAATATTTCTATTTACTGAGTGTCTGTGAGAGTTTGCCATGGTATATGGCAGGTTTCTGTTTTCCCCAGGTTTGGCTCCATGAGGACCTTTGCAAGCACTGGATGACTTTGCAGCACTGATTAATAGGTTGGACCATACCTGTGTTAAATCCAGGGCTCTGGACTGTTTACTGTGAGTGACGTTTTACTATGGTGACTACAGAAACCAGGCAGTCAGTGCTTCTTTTCATTAAACGAATTTTGTTCCTGGGGATGAATTTGGCAAGATTGTTGCAGAAGTAGTCTGAGAGTACAGGCATTGTAGGAAAGGAATGAGTTTTGGGATAACATCTTTTAATGATATTAGTTTTCTCACAGAAGTTTAATGTTTTTTCTATTTAAATTCCTGCATATGGTGTTAAGCCATAAGCAGATGTATACAATGGGTGTGTTTGTGCACAGAAAAAGGATTGTATTACCATTATTTTGAATCAGGTTCTTGGATGTTTCACAAAAAGATATGACCAGTCTCTCTCAAGCAGTAGCTGTTTAAAGAAGTTATTTGGATTTATCTCTTCTGAATTCCTTGGAATAGCCAGTTCAACATTTTCAGTTTTTTGGGGTTTTGTCCATATAGAAAAAAATAGATAAAATCTTGAGTAAAATAGACAGGACATCTCTTCATTCTCTGTACCCTACTGTATTCACATCATATATTACAAAAACAAATGGAAGTCCTTTCTGCCCAGGTTGTAAGTTCCCTGGAATCCCTTTAATGTGGCTGAGTCTGCCAACTGCTAGACAAATACAAGAGATCAATAAAGATTTTCATCTGAAGTTGGCACAATGTACAGCCGAGGTTGAAACTGGGATACTCAGGTCAGAGCCACTTCTTTAGACAGGCAGGTACAGACTGTGACAGCAAGGGAACTGTGGCCAGCTGAGAGCATGGGGCCAGCACAACAGACTCTTCTTGATGCTACATGTTTTCTGGTTTGTAACGGTGAAAGTAAGATCAGGCTGGTTATGTCTCCCAAGACTAGGAAATATGCAAGTATTTCAACTCCCCATTACCACCTGGGAATTTAGAAAATGCAGAGGTCAAGTTCTGATTTGTCTGAAGTGACAGCAGAAGGCAGAGCTAAACCACAACCCACACCCACAAGTTGTTTCCATATTCCTTGCTTGGACTACTCTGCCTCTTTCCCTGTGGGATACTCTCATGTGAAAGCTGCTCTCTGGGCATAGATTAGTTTACATAAAAACACTGAATAGAAATGACTTTTTTCTTGAATAGAAAGGACTTATTTCCATGCACCACAGACTGTAACTGAAACACTTTTAAGTACATGGCAGCTGCTGTTTGACACTGGACACAACAGGCTTAATGTCAAAGCATGGAGGCAGAAGAGAAGACATTTCTGGCAGCATTTAACATGGCTGAGGTTATTATTACTAGACACAAATGCAAACAAAACCAGCTTTTCTGAAAAGCATTGTGTACTCTCTCTCTCTCACATACACATATTTCCACTCCTCAGAAATCCATGATGTGGGTTGCTATTAGGAAGAAAAGAGGTACAATACTGTAATTTATGTGCAGCAAACCAAATATTTCAGGAAGATATGGACAAGCACTGTATGAACAATCTACCCACAAAGCATAATTTTTTAAGAAAAAAAAAGTAGGTATTTTAGACATATTAGGCTAAAAGTACATGGATGGATTAGTCACGATGGTCAATGCTTCCTGGCAGTGTCAAACTAGTTACTCATGTGCCTCCCTTCTCCGTGTACATACTTCAGCAAGGAAACCCTAGACAGAAACTCAGCCATGCCACCATGCAAGAACAATGTGAAAAGTGCACTGGATTGGATGCCACCAGTGCCAGGTTGTACTGCCAGCTTTGACTTTGTGCACAGACACGTTCAGATAACCTAAATTCTATTAACCTCCAAAGCCTGTTAGGTGCTTCCAATCAGGCACCCTGATAACCTGGAATGAAGTGACAGAAAGCAGTAAACCCTGGGATTTTAGCAGAACTCAGGCTGTTTAAATGCGGCAACAGTTTCTGACTCAGCAAACTGCTTTGCCTCTCCATGTCCCATTTTCTCATCTTAGAATAAGAAATACTAAAACTGGTTGCTTGCCCTCTATCAGTGCTGTAATGGTCTAAGAAGCTGCATAAAATGCTTTGAGATGGCAATTTAAAAATAGCTAAGGAAAACATTAGTTAAAGAAAAACTGTTACTAATACAGAACCTCATGTGAAATATTATAACCATGACAAAACTGCAATGAGTCTCCTTCTCAGTTCTTCACAGCATAAGGTGATCACTATTTGTGAGGTCAAGGAAAAAAAAAATACAACTCTCCCTTGGGATATACAATTAAACATATCAAAGAGGTTATTTGCGTCCATCTGTAGCATCTGGCACTGGCCACAGTCAAGAGACAGAATACCAGACCAGATGGACTAGTGTATACGGAAATTCTTATAATCTTCTGTGATTAATTTCTTCCTTCAGGTTCGATATGTCTCTTCAAATTGTGTATCAACATCTAACCAAAATTAGTGCTGACATATCATTGATTGTACTGTGGGTTTATCTGCAGCTCAGCATTCTGGGACAGTTAAGTCCCTTGCTTACATCAACTCTAAAGTGGGATTTCTTTATCAGTGAATTTCTACATTCACTCATACGTTTTCCAAGCCTTGTCCTCAGAGATTACTGACAGAGTCCATGACTCAACAGTAATTTGAACCAGAAATCTTTTCTGGTTTCCGAATCTTTGCTACTGTGAGACTATAGCCTACAAAACTATAGACTATAAGACTCCAAATGATTTTCCAATAGTACAATCTTGTCCATGAACTTATAGTGCCTAGGTTTGCCTGGCAGGATCCTAAAACTATCTCACAAATTCTTTTGGAATGACTGCACCATTTTGCTGTGATTCTTGAGAAGACATGCAAAGCAAAGGTGAAATAAACCAGCAAAGATAACAGAAATCTTGTATTTTACAAGAGTCACCCACTGCATTTTTTTTTGTTTGTTTGGGAATCATGTAGGTAAGAATAATTAATTTTCATGCCTTATTTTATTTGTAAATAATTTACAAATAATTGAAAATCATTAGCACTGCAGTATAAAATTATGACAATGCATTATTATAATAAATCAGGAATTTTTTTTGCCATATTTTAAACTTCTTGACTAACTAGGACTTCTGTAAACATGATCAAGTTCAGCTACACAAGAGCCAGGGACTGAATCATGCTCTTTAGTAGGTGCCCTTGAATCCAGGAATCCAAAAAGTTTCTAGAAAAGGGTTGCTGTAGAATGGTTGCTCAGGCAGTGAAATGGGATAAAAGAAATAGCTCCTGCAGATATGACTGCTTTGTCTCTACATAGTATTTAGAGGGAAATACTCTCCACACACAGCCCCTAGCCTTTTCCTGAATCTCAACTCAGCCTCCTTATGGACATGAATTAAGCATCATCCTAAACCTCAGCAGAAATCTGAAAACCAGACACTGCTTCTGAAGAGAAGCAAGTTTCCCTGAGGAGAAACACTGCACATATCCCTATGTACACACGGAGGGGTGCCCTAGCAAAAACTCCCACTATTCAGACACTATTTGAACAAACTGCTCCTCTTAGTCTCTTGTTGTGTAACAGAGGAGCACAGACAGGGCAAGCACACACCCCGGGGCACCACTGCTGACTGCCATACAGCCCTGCCTTTACCTGGGCCTGTCCTAGTGACCTTCTTAGGAACACAAAGCACTGCACAGCTCTCCTCTTGCCAAGCAGCAGCAGAATCCACCCTTTTTCCCTCCATAAAAAAATGTGCCTTGAGTCCTTAGGCTGATAGATAATAAGTTAAATTTATTAATGTCTTCTTCCAGATATTGACAGTAAGACTTGCAAAAACAATTAGTGAGGGGAAAAAAAAAGAAAAAAGAAGGGGAAAAAGAAAGCTAAAACAGATTATTTAATCATCACAGTAACTGGACTTATATGGAATACTCTGAAGTCTAGATCCAAGGTCAAAAAACTGTGTGGCTAAAAAGACCACTGTACATTGATCATCAGCAGCTTGAGCCTCTGGTGGACAAGATGTATATCCCACAGCCTTCTTCAGAACACTTGAAATTCCTCAGCTCAGACAAAGAGGAGGCAAGAGGGCAGCCCCTTTGCTGAGTTCTGATACTGCTCCTTCCTGTCCTGTTTATTTAGTGTATTTTTTCCTCTAGCTGCAAATTGCCTGTCTCTTTTCTTGAGAATTACTTGGGTCTTTAATGGCTCTTCTAATGCTTCCCTTCTTTACTTCTAATCAAAGAGAAAGAAAGAATGGGAACGAATTTACACTTCAGCTTAATTTCCATCCTCCTCCTCTTTTCTCCCTCCCCTGGTTCTTTCCCTTAATGCTAAAAGCACTTCAAAATTTTTGGTAAAATAAATTGATGTAACAGTTGCAGACAAAAATCTAACTTGTGACAGAAGCAGAAGACAGCCAACAGGGACAGTGAAAGTAAAGACCAGAGTATACAGTCAGCTTTTGGGTCACTGGTCTAAAAAATCCCCTCAGATTTCTAAAACCAGCAAAGAGAAATGCATATCCACAATGCTCTTTGAAGCAGTAAGTGAAACCATCACCAGCAAAAGAAACTGGTCTCACAAATAAAGGGCTGAAACAAAACACTGCATCTAAACCACCCAGCCCAGGCACTTCCCATGTTTCTGACAATATATTCTTAGAATGACAATCAGTATTTCTTTGCAGAACTGGTTTCCTAAAAAGGTACCCATCCTTCTCAGGACTTCTTCCAAAGAGAGGACTGGGAGCCACACCACTGCAATGTTCTTTAAATTGCAAGGATCAAATATTCCAGCTAAAGTTTGAAGACAGAACATTGGGAAAGAAAAGTAACAACATAGTTCTTTTCCTTTCATATGTGTTATGTCAGGATCCAGCCAGATTTTTAAAAAAGTCATATTTTTGCACTACAGCACAGAGAAACTGCTGTATCAGAAACTGAATCAGCTGTCAATGTATGATTCACCATCCAGTACACCAAGGTATGCCTGAAGCAGAGCTAGGGAAAATGTTCGGGGGTTCTTGTCTTCAGTTCTGTTCCATGCTGCTGCTGAGAATAACCTCTTCAATACTGCTCATTAACTGGAATATGGCTTCAATGACATTAATAGCAAAATTTCTCACCAAGGAATGCACAAAAGGCTCGGTTTTTGACCGTTTCTCAAATGTGTATCAAGTATTAATTAGACCAGTAGGGGAGGCTGCTCGTTTTGCCAGTGTATATTTCCTAATAATTAGGCCATGAAAAGTAGCTTGTTGAGTATATGGCTTGTTCAGTAGAAATTAACCTGTCTGGAATAACAACTACCTGAAGTGAAATAAGCTTTGATGCACACCACTGGGAGATTTTGCCATCTGCCATCTGAGCCGAATTTGCCACCTTGATATTTGGTTATAAGATACGTTCTTCTTATACTAAGAAAATCAGTTTATATTAAGCACATCAATTCTGAAGGACAGGCACCCATATCACCTTCTTCTGCTCCAGCCTACTGCAATCCTGGCATATTCATAGTGCCTACTGTCAAAAAAAATAAGTTACAAGATAAATGGATGTTTGCAGGACACAGACACTTTTTGTCTCCAGATTCTCCATGAAAAACAAAAACAACAAAAAAACCTTCAAAAGGAAGTAAGAATTCTCTGCTCTGTTTCTCTTCTACAAGCTTCTATAAGGTGCTGAATACATTTCTCAATGAAAATTAATTTGTCTTTTCCTTGCCTCTAATGAACTGCCTCTGAATGCATGAGGGGACAGGAAGGAGAGCAGGCTCCATGTTGAGATAATAAAAAGTGAAAAGGCATTCAAAGCCATCAGTATCTTCCAAACTTACACTGACAGAAATATGCTGGACTTTAGACAGGGGAGCAAGATCAGGGAAACTTAGAATAGCTTTGGCATTCATTACTAAACTACAAAGAAAAGATGACATTGGGGGAGCAAAGGTCATCCTACAGACATTTCACAAGCACATGACTAGATGTAGGCCACATAAACTGAGGATCACTCTAGGTCCTATCCAGGCCACCAGCATTTCTAAACACTGTATTCAATGCACATCAGTGAATGACAAACTCTCCCATGAAAGCACAGAACATCATAATTATCAGTAGCATAATCAGAATATGAAAAAAGCTGAGACGAGCTACCATTAGACAAGTAAATCAAGAATGAATAAAGCAAAGAGAAAAACGTCAGGTTTTAACCTACTGTTTCCGCTTCTGTTTCACCAGATACTAAAAGATCCACAGTGCTCATAAGAAAACATACCTATATAACTGAAAGCTCCAAGAGCATTTGGAGTGAAACGGTCTCAGATGATCACCATAACTCAGGAAGTTACAAAAGATGAAGGCTTTAATGCAATAAAAACAAGAATTCCTAAGTGTTAAATTAGACAGTGAGAATATTTCCAGAGTAGAAGCCAAGTGGAGACCTTGGCAAAACCTATTTTCTGTGTGCAGTCCAATCAATGTAACAACCAAATAAAATTATTCAGGTAATTCTTTTTTTGCTCTTTTTCTTTTTTCTAATTTCTTTAAATTCTCTTCTTCAGAAACACTTGCATTCTTCAACAACTTCAGGTCTATTGTATCTATTATGTGTTCTCTCCCTTAACCACCTTGCAGTTGTCTTCCCAGTGCTACTCGGGGAATTTCCATACTCTGCTGCTTTGTCCTCATGCTCATGGTTGAAATCTTATTCAGAAAAGAAGGACTTCTGTGCACTGAAACATTCGTTGCTGAGACAGAAAACATGCAGAATCAGCTAGACAGAAATATTTCCAGACAACCCTCCTATAAAGTCTCCACCGGCTGGAGTTGTTAAGCAAACCACCTGGAACAGGAGCAGCAGGATGCTGTAACTGCAGGATCAAGTCATGAGAGGAAGACATGAAAACCCTGACTGGGCAGTGCAGCAGATGAGCAAGGAAACAAAGGGTTCACCAAACATGTCCAGAAAATCAGTTCCTGTCATGCAGCATGACGTTAAAGATCAAACTTTTGGAAAAAAAATCCAAACTTCACCTCCCAACCCCTTCCAATAATTTGATCTTCTTAATGTAGATTATTATTCTTCCAATAATTTGACCTGATTCATATATTGAATTTATTTTAAATTCATAATCAAGTTTCAAAGATAGCATAGAAACAGATTCCCTCTGAAGTTATTAAATGGAGCCTGGACTGCTGACTAAACTGATGGTATTCTCTTCCTGAGCCCTCGGGAAAACAAAGTCTTCCCTCATTCTTTACCGCGTGGTATTCACAGAATAAGTAAAGGGTCTTTTTTTAGCAATATTTTTACATCTTTCTGATTCATTCACCCTGTCCCTTGATCTTCTGCAGACACAAGACCCTCCGTAGATTGTAAAATACTTCCCTCTCCTCTGCCCTCCATCATCAAGAATGCAAAAAGATGAAAGATGCAAGACTAAGAGAGGATAAAGCAAACCTTTGCACTGGATCAGTTTAGTAATGTCCTTTATCAGCCCCACTATTCATGCTTCGCAACCACTATAGCTCACACTAACTTCATTTTCATCTTAATACACCATAGAGAAAAGCAGCCTAAATATACATCCCCAGATATAAAGCGTATAATCTGTAAACTACAGGAACAGGCAGATCATTTCCATTAGTTTCTTATGTAGCAAAAACCACAATTTATACCCAAAGCATATAATTATATTCAAATTCTAAAAGACAGTTTCGGAAGTACTTTAAATTCATAGTTTGGGGGGAAAGTCACTCAGGGATATAAGCAGTTGTTTTAATGTACAAAAACAACACACACAGAATGCAAGAGAAGTAATATGCAAGAGTGGTGAGAGAGCCACGGTGAACCACAGGTCCCTGGCTCCAGCAGCTCCCTGGAGTTTGGCACAGCCAGCACTCTGCCAAAGTGCTCTTCTGCTCCTTCAGAAACACCAATGCTGGTGTGGAATTTGGCACTAGAGCCTATCCAGGCTTTAAAGCTGTAAGGGAAAACACTGCCAGGATCTACATTCACTATCTGAAGGTGTCTTGCTTCAACTAGAACTGCTTGCCTCAAGTGGGTGAAAAAATGTTTTTCTCTTAATTTCACTGATGATGGAAAGAAGCCAGAAAGTAAAGTAATGTCTTGTCAAGATTGTAAGCAAATCAGAGCCACCGGTCAACTACAGGTCGTCTTGTGTACAGAGGTTATGCATGAAAACAGATACAAAAAAAAACCCCAAAAAACCCCAAAACAAAACAAAACCAAAAAAAACCCGCAACAAAAAAAAACCCTCAACCAAAATAAAAAGAAAACAAGGCAGCAAATCAACACAAGACTGTCATCCTGGACCACTACAGAGACCTGGTCTTCTTAAAGCACAGCACATGGAAAAGGAAAAAACAGAAGAATGGTCATTCCACTTCCCAGACAAAACTTATACTCCTTCACTTAGAAGCTCCAGCTCTTTATTTATTTACCTTCTTTCTGTAAGGCAAACTATGGAACTCCCCCATCACCAACTGGAGACTATCCTCTTCTTGTCAGTATTGCCACATTATAAGACCTAGGTGCATTTTCCTCCTACTAGTGAGATGTGTAAGGAATTTGGAGCTCCCAACAGCACAGTATGTAATAGTCCAGTTACTGTCATAATACAGTTCAAGCATTTATTTTCAAGCCACACCAAAAGAAAAGAAAGAAAAAGAGAACACCACCAAAAAATGACCCAGTATTATTAAGAAAAAATAACTTATCTTTTTAAATATAGAAATATCATAAAAGGTAACATTCTCATTCTGCAGTATTCTGACTATATAGCTGATGCCACATAACCATACATTCTTTACAACACCAATGCCTATACAAAGCATACAGTAGAATACTTCATCTGTCTTTGAAATGTAGTCACCTCTGCAGCAGAATGTGGCAGTTGCTTGAAAAGTCAGGGCTGTATTACCCAAAAGCAGAAACAATAAAGAAAAGAAACCTCTCTCCAGTAGGAATTGCAAAGGAAATACAAGGAGGAAGAAAGTCCTGATCTAATTCTGACTAGGACTAGCAGAATGAACTATGAGACACTGAGCAAGCACAAAGCAGCTTTCAGAAGAAGCTGCCTTACATCTAATGAGACTGTACCTTCAGCAGTACAGTTCTGAAAAATGTTTCAAAGAGCACAGAGACATAAATAAGACTGAAAGGGTTCAACAATAAGTTTCTAATGTTACAGATCTCATAAGATCCCTGGGATCTCCTAAGAACAAGTGAAAAGGTGAAAAGACTTTAACATCAGTTTGGGAGATCAATGCAAACAATTCCAAGCTGCTAACAGTTAATACAGTGCAGAGAATGAGAAGGCAAATCACCTGATCAGAAATTGTTTCACAGAAAAGCATGCAAAGGATAAGTCAAATAGCAACCTCATTTTGAGGAAACAGCCTTTGTATATACAAGATGTTTTTCTGTGTTCAACTACTGAAAACTGTGTTTTCTCAGAAGAGCTACAGAGTCAGCACAGGGAGGGAAAAGCCCAGCTATGATCACTTAAAACTCCAAGTGAGTGAGTTTGGATGCTTTGATTTCTGGACAGCCAGCCTGAGATAATTTCAGGAGATTTCCTTAAAAATAATTAATTACTTTTAATATCTCTGAGGAAGGGAACATAAGCATTCAGGCATACAGCAGCAGTAATCTCTGCCAAAAAATTAGGCTTCATTTTTGATATGAGAATAAAGCCACAGAAAGTAGACAAGACTTCTAGCTTTTCACCTTTGCAAAACAAAATTGCAACCTTAATTTCAGCCTGGAGGGAAATTCATTCACACAGATCTCACTGGATCGTTGACTGCTCTGTACAGAGCGGTTTTTTTCCATTTTGTTGAACTACCAATCTTTGTTCAAAGTAATCTCCTGGTGAAGGAGGAAAAGGAAAGGTCCAGCATCGTACTGTGGAATGGGCAGTGTCAAGGATGGGGAATTTGTTTACTATCATAAAGAAGAGGCAGGATTGCAAGAACACAGAATCTTGAGATGAAGAATGTGTCCCACTGGAGGAACAGCAAGGAAATAGGCATTTTAAAAAGGGTACACTGCTAGAGCTGTGTGAGGCAACATTTGACACTGGCTTGCAGAATACCTATTTTATGGAAACACTCTCCCAATTTTTCCAAGAATTCACTCTAATTTGCTGATTTTAAAAAACATGCAAGAGAAGCAAATGCTTCATATAGAGAACAGAACTTCTACAGATCGATTCAGGCCTGAGAGTTATATCTACAAGAACTGGTGACTGCTCACTACCAGTCCTCACAACAGACCTACACTTTTTCCTATCGCTAGTGCAACAGCCTTGGTCAGCCTAGGTCCCACAAAGTGAAAATGAAGAGAAACCATCCTGTGCCCACCATTGCTCCCAAAGCTGCAGAGCAGTCCCTGCAGGGAGGGGCAATCTGCAGAAGGCATCACACATCACCTCTGCTCCACAGCCATTAAGGACAGACAGAGAACAAACAGCTGGAGGAGAAAAAGAACAACCAAATTAATTAATTCATCACTAAGACCCAACACGCACAAATCCCTCCTTTTCATCTGTCAACGAAAAGACACGCATTATTCATCAGCTGAGGCAATGAGGATGCAGAAAGAGGGGCTGTGAAGTCACTGCTGCAGGCTCCATAAAGCAGCTGACCCAGCATGGTGCTAAATAACTCAGGGGAGTCCGGAGGATTCAGCACATATGAACTTTCAATAACAAGTCCCCAACTTCGTTCCTCTGTTTCACAAGCCCTAGTGAAACAAAGAGGAATCAAGGGTTTTCCTTCCTATTATTCAGGGATAAAAGTTCTGCTAGTCTAGGAAGGTCCTCACATGGAAAAAGATTTGTTCTAACCTGCTGAAGTCCCCTGCCTGGCCAGGCTCACTCCCCTGCTGACAAGGAGGTAAAACCTGTTAGAAAGACTTTCTCCTTGAGAAGATGCACTCTGCCAAGTTTTGCATTTGTAGGTTGCAGCCCAACTACCGTAAAGCACCAGCTCGATGATTTCAGAATTAACTCTCATAACACCAGCACAACAGCAACTGCCTCATCTGGGTCCTGCTCAAGGTAAGCCACAAGGTTTTCCACGGATTTTAAAGGAGCACTAGACACACACTCCAAACAAGTGTTCACTGCTCTTGAGACATTTATTTTTCCTCTGTGCTAAATATTAATGTGCTTCTTCAAACAGATGGAAATCCACTGAGATGTAGGAGAAAATGGAAAATATGTTTAAATACAAGACTGAGTCCCAGTGATCTTCACAGTGGGGCTGGAAGACAACAGCAGGGTGGCCATGATCCTGATCTGATTCCTTCCAAAACCAGTATTAATAAAGCCACCAAGCAGAG
Source organism: Regulus satrapa (assembly GCA_013396955.1). Taxonomy (NCBI): domain Eukaryota; kingdom Metazoa; phylum Chordata; class Aves; order Passeriformes; family Regulidae; genus Regulus; species Regulus satrapa. The sequence continues at coordinate 767,783 of VWZN01002273.1, read as the reverse complement.
CAGCAATCAGAGTGAATATCTTATTTCCCTCTAGGAAAAAAAAATACCAACAAAAATAAAAACAATCAAAATCCCAGGAAACACAGGGAATACAGAGCCTCCTTGGAATCTGACTGCTCAACGCTGTTACAGATCCAAGTTCCAAGGGCCTCTGTTGTGCAACAGTGAAAGAACACACAAAAATAAAACATGCATGTTTCCAAGACCAGCTGTCTTTGTGGTCTCTTCTTCCTCTCTGTCTCTCAATCTCCCACTCTCTGTCCACCCCATTCACTCCCTTATTCATGCCCAAAGGGGGCTTTTATGACAGCTTTGCTACATGGCATGATAAGGAAAGGAAAAAGAAAAAAAAACCATCAAAAAACCCAAACAACTTAACACTGATTGATGCACTAGGCTGAACTCCCTGAGCTCTTTATTTCCCTTGATTCCTTTCTGCAGTGGGGACACCGGAAAAAAATGCCTGTTTCTCACTGAAGTTGATAACTGCTTTTGCTGTTGGCTCTTAAATGAGGCTTTGCTCGACTTTCAGGGTGGACGGAAAAGCCATCAAGGAGAAAAGGGCTATCATTTCTTGACCAGGAAACACAGTGTAGACTCTTACACAGACTACTGCCTGACTTTTACAGCAAAGCCAAACCCTATCACATTTTGTGACATCCTTCTCTTCTTTCCTTGTAAGTGACCTATGAGCCAGACTTTGCTATCCCCTTTCATCACAGGAGAACTAAGCTACAGAAGCTGGACTGATTAAAGCCCTTTGGGGCAGTGATTGGCTGATCCCTCATATTTCTCACTTCAGCACAACAGGAATTCTCTCACATGGTTCTCAAGCATTGCTGCAAATAACAGGGCTCCTGCTGCTAGTGATTAATAACCCATAACTGAGTTTCACATGGGTGGTGCTTAACAGATGGTCTTGGTATCTGGCATGGCATTGGCTCCCTTCCCATGTGGGGCCTGAATGTTTCACTTGCATTTTAGGATGGATGTGAACTTTGGCGCAGAAGTAGGAGTTTGATAGGCTGAAAGGATAGTGCCACTTGTGTCTGCAGAAATGGCTGAACACCTCCCCCTCAACCTACTGCACCCACTGCCACTTCAGTCCTGAGTCCTTGCCTCTGCAGCACGATGCTATTCTGCACTGCCCCGGGCTCCCCCTCCTGCATTGCCAGAGCATGGATGACCTGCCTTGCAGAGCTCCCTGTCACCCTCTTCCAGTGCCCTCCAGCAGCTCTGCCAGAGCACCTCCTGCTAGCACAGCCCTGCTCCGCTGGTGCTCAGCTGTGACCTGCAGCATCTGCCTCCTGGCTGTGTTCCTGAGCCCTTTCTCTCTCCAACGTGCCTCGGCTCAGACCTGCAGTGCCGAGCTTCTTCTACAACTCTGCCAAAGGACCTAGAGATTTCATTGGAGGTCCATTCATCGCTGTGCCATTTGAACCCTTCAGACTACTCTGCTGTCATCCGAGCACTTATCCGGGGTGCTCCAGGTTTCAATATCCATGTAACCCTGACACAGCCCTGCCAGCTCATCCTCTGCAGCCATGTCATGCGGCATTTCAACCAACTGTGCCAGGGCTCTTCCTTCCCTTCCCTCTTCTTCAAAGTGTTCCTGTGCCTCCTTTCTGATACTGGTTCTTCTTCTGGCCCTGCACAAATGTGAACGTCTAGGCAAATATTCCTACGAGTTCAGAGCTGACCCTGACCTGGAACCCTGGAGAGAAGGGGCCAGGCTTTGGCCTGCCTGCCTCCCCCAGGTGATACGACTGAAAGCAGAAGGTAAGGGACAAAGATAGAAGACAGGAGGAGGTGGAGATGAGGGAAGAGAGCCCCCACGTCAGACAGGCCTAGGCCAACTCCAGTCAGGGTGGGGAGACTTGAGAAAGCTGGGTAAGAGGCTGTGTAGGTCCAGCTGCTGAGCATTGCTCAGCATTTCAGGCAGCATTTCTGGGCCCCTCTCTGTTGGCATCTCTCAGACACCCTCTTCCCCTCTTCCACTACTGCCAGAGTGAAAACCTACTCCGCATTATTTCCTGCCCCAGGGTTTCCCAGGAAGATACTACCAGATACCAAGCAGGAAGCCAGGAGCAGGAATGAGACCTCGCCTTTTCCTTTGTACGCCCCTTTCTATCCTCACCGGGAACGCTGCGAGAGCGCAGGCAGGGGAGGAGCGGCGGCCGCAATTCCCCGAGCCCCCGGCTGGCCCTCCCGCAGCTGGGCGACCAGGGAGCGAGAGTGGCCGGCGGGGAAGGTGCGCTGCTGCAATGACCATGTCAGCCGCTGCAAGCCAGGGAGTTCGCGATTCCCCGTCGCAGGATCCCAGCGGGACGGGAGCGGGTGCCCTTCCGCCGTCCCGAGCTGTTCGGGGCGCTGCCGTCTGACACGGAGCGACCCGAGCCCGCCCCGGCCCCCACCCTCCGTCCCGCTGGACCACACCGGCCGGGGAAGTTGGCTCTGGAAGCGGCGCGTCCTCAGTCCAAGGCTCTGCTCGGGGAGGGAGCAGGGGAGGAGTGGAGGGTCAACGGAGCTAACGGCACAAATATGAGGGGCAGGAAGGACCCCCCTCCCCCGGAGACACAGCCATCGTCCCTGCTCCCCCTCTGCTGCTCCAACTGCTCTGCAAAAAGGTTAGAAAGAAACAAGAGTGGGAACCCACCGTGTCCTCCTCGGAGGGAGACAGGGGAGCGGTAGATAGAGATAGGCACAGAGTGGTGCTTGCTGCCGTGGAAGTGATGCTCATACTGAGCCTGAGAAACAGACGAGGAAGAGGAGGCAGAAGAAGCCACGTTAGAGGAACTCCACACAGAGCTGACGATACATCCCCAAAAGAGGGAGCACATCCACAGGGTCCAGGCGGGGCGGCGTCCCGGGCAAATGCTGGGGTCTATTCTCAGGTGCATGGTCAAGGCACAAGACACCTACAGACGGGCAGTCTGAATTCCAGCCAGGGAGAAAGAATAACGTTCATGATGCCAGGGGACCCATGCTAGCAGAAAGAGTCGCTTCCGAGGCTCTAGGGGTGTGCGTGTATGCTCAAGAAGAAAAGAGACAGTGTGTGTGCGAGAGAGCGAGTGCTAGCAGGGAAGGGGAGGGATGGGGGAAGGTTAGTAACCACACAGAGACGAATAAGACGCGCCGTTTCCCAGAGCTGGATCTACTGTGGCAGGAACCCCGCGGCCGTACCGAGCCTCCAGGAGTGCGCAGGAAAGCCGCACATGTCCGCACGAGGGTCCTGTTCAGGTTCCTCCAGGATCACGGGGTCCTTGAGGACTTTTCCCTGCCTGCGATCCCTGTCTCTCACTTTGCTGAGATGGACTATTAGAAACGAAAAAGAAGAAATAAGCCAGGGGCCCCCAGGTAAATTTTTTGGTTTTTTTTTTTTTCTTTTTATCCCAATTCTGGGGGGTTACTCTTGCTTTTCCACTAGCAAGTGTTGCAATGCAGAACTGCTAGGACACGCACACGCGAGCNCCTGCCTGCCCCGAGCGGCCAAACCAGCGGGGACGGGACCTCCTCCCGTGCCGCCGTGCCCGCGGAGCCCGCGGCACGCCGATGGATGCGCTGAAGTAACGCCGTCCCCCCCGCGCCGCCCTGTCCCGGGGCTGGTCCTGCGGCCGGCAGCTGCTCAGGAGCAAAGGAAGAACCAGGAGTGACCGCGCTCTTTAAAACTCCCTCCCTATGGCTCTTAGAAATTTTCTGTTGTTGTTTTTTAGTGCTCCTGCAAGGACAAGCGTAGTCCAAACAGGTGTATCTGCACCTAATGCTCGGAGAGTGAGGATTAGCCGGACTTTGCAGCCCATAAATGAATAAACAAATGCACTAGCGTTATCTAGTAATTTACTGCCTATCAGTTTGCATGGCAAAAATCCCCAGCCACACTGGGGAAGGCAAGCACCGGGAGTGAAGTGACTTACCCAGGATCAGTCAGGGAGTCAGTAAGAAAATTTAGAAATTGAGCCAGCCAGCCCCAGGACTCACCTTGCACTGCACTGCCTCCTTCCCTTTCATTTATTCACAGGAACGAATAAATTGTTTATGGCTGTGAGTTTTCTTGTTTTCCCCTCCGGAACCGTGTTTGTAGGTGTGCACGCATGCGCCTCTGAACCCTGCTGTTGGATTCGAGTGTTTCCCCGACGCTCAGGTGCGGTGTTTTCAGTCACTGATCGCAATTTGGCACAACATGCCACTAACTTGTAATGATCAGCCTGAGCTGCACGCCTAATACTTTTAGTTGTGTCTGATATGCTGGTAATTTATTTTCTAGTAACTTATGGTATAAGTGATCTAAATCAGGGGCTAAAGCAGCTAGAAATGCTTTGGTGTTTTGCTGGATTTAATCAGTGATTGCGGAAAGCAAGAATATTATCTTTACATTTATCTAACGTCTGCCACCTAAGAATCTCAGAGCGCTTTAAAACATTTTATTAATGAAGCCATTTAACAGCTTCAGGTATTTGCCATTCTGTAGATAAGGAAACAGAGGCTCAATCATGTTGAGCCAGTGAGTGACTGATAGACATGGGAACTGAACAGACACTGAGATCCTCCATCCCAAGCAGTGCATGCTGTAAATATAAACTAATTGAGTATAAACGATTTTACTGATTTGGTGGCCTTTTACTGGTCTTAGAGCTTGAATATCAGCTTTCCTGACAAGGAGGCAGACAGGTGCAGACAGGACTGAGTAACCTGTAGTGCAGGTGCCCTCCTGTATGGCAACTTTGCAGAGCCATACAGAGGGCACAGAGTGGTTTTACCTGTGCAAGACAACTTTTGCTAGCCTTGAGTTGTGTTGAGGAAGCCCAAGTTGCTGCCATATATGTGGCAGGATACCCAGAAGGATGCTGTCTTTGTGGGAAAGAAGCTCCCTGCTCGTAACTACTTGGGGGAAAGGGGGAATATACCCTGCCATAACACCCTTAAAGGGTTGTTGACCCATGAGTCAGCACCCTTGAATCCCTCGTCACACAAGTCCTACTTTTCACAGTCCACAAACAAAGTATTCTGAAAAAATTATTGTGTGGTTAAGCTGTAGGGAACCAGATTTAGGGGAAGTGGGGAAGGACATGTATTAAATACACATCACTGAGTAGCTGGTTTGCAAATAAAGGACATCTAAATGAGTTTCAGACACATATAATTATAAGCAATGCAACAAAGATCTGCTTCCCATCATTTTACTTCCTGTTTTCTCTGGCTACAGCATTACAAAAAGGACAGAAATTATCACACATTACAGGATCAGTCAAAGGGGCTACAGGTGTAAACATTTAGGACTCAATACTGCTTTTCCAGGAGGAAGTGGTGGAAAATTCATTACTTTTTGTGGTACATGTATATGTTTTAGAAAGTGCAATTCTTGAGATAAGAGCAGGGGAACTTAATGGATAGCTCCCTAGCCCTTGGATAACCCTAACCCTTGCCCCTGTCCTGCAACTATTTGCTGTGTTACTGAGAGAGAAGGAAACAGAAAAAGTTGTTTCTTTGACTGAACTGTGATAGCATCCTTCAGATTTTAACAGACTAACAGGCCACATCTTCTTCTCCACAGTGAATCCCCCTGTTCATTCTGGTCACCTACCTCTTGGGTTGCTGTGGGAGGCAGAGCCCTCAGTGGATAGTTAATTACCAAGCTCCAAAACAAATCACTCATCCTTTTCCTCAATTCAATCTGCCACCAATCCTTCCCCACATACAGAGGTACCAGCTTAGGTGCTGGTAGGACATACAAAGGTGAGCATCACTTCAGACTGCCCTGGCCAGAGACAGAAAATGTTCAGACAGTCCATGAACAGGAGAAATAGAGTGGCTGTGTATTGCCTCTTTGATGGGGATTTGCTCTGCATTCTGCCTACCAGCCTTCCTTTGCTGGAAACCAGTGGGTAAACTGCCTTAGGCAAAAATCAGAAGGGCCAAGAAAACCAAACTCTAGGAGTACACCATAAAAATAAATAATGATAAAAAAGAAAACTTGTGGAGCTAGCTATAAATACATCATAGGATTCTGGTGACACCATAAAGTACTGGAACTTCACTCTGCCTTGCTTTATGAGATGCCAGTGGATGTATTTACTGCCCTGTAGTTCACAGGTGACTCATTTATTTAGCAGCACCACTGCAGCAAGAGGGCAGATCTGAATTGCAGTTTTCCTCTTGGGTGGCAAGGGGATGTTTATAGTCAGAAGTGACGTTTTAACATTATCCCCACTAGATTTACTTCAAAAGAAGCAGGCTTTTTTTGTATTCATATTAGTTTCTTTAATCTCGGTAGAGTCTTTGTAAATGCTCTTGTGTCTTCAGAACCAAGATGGATCCCTTAAAGGATAGTGGTTTTTATGGTATGTTGCTTCTTACAGATATGAGAAAAATTTTATTTCCTACACAGCTGTTTCTGTTACTTTTAAAAGAGCAGAGGGCCACTATAACCTGCAGAAATGAGAAATAATAAAGCAATGGTTTCTGAGTTTTAGAATCCCAGAAAGAGACCCAGTCATCTTCAAGCCCAGGACGAGTTTGTACTCCTCCCTTTCTAAAGGAGCAAGTACAACTTTCTCTGTGTTTCCAGTTAAATCTTAGTTGTTCATTACATTGATGCATTCAGAACTGAAAAATCAGTGCTCCTGTAAAATCACAGTTCTTTTAAACTGGATCCGATGGGGAAAGTCAATTTGCATTTATCAATATAGGAGGGTACCTTCCAGAGAGAGGACAGCTTTGCCTCCACCCAGAAGAAGCTAACAAGGTACAGTTAGTCAGTGCTTTGTTATATAATAAGGTTAAGAGAATAAGGTCAGCTACAACAGCCTTTCACCCAGAAGCTTTCCCCAGACTGAACTGCTTCCCTCAAGGTTCAAAGCAGTTCCATTATTTTTTTGATATACTTTTCCAAAAACAAGAAGGAGGGTGAAAACATGTAATAGTTAAGATGTTAAAATACAGTTTCTAAAGAAGATAAAATAAACCAGATGAATTTGCATGCTGCAAAGAGCTTAGGACTGGCATATAGACACCTTTGTCTTTAGCAAGCTACTTCAAATTCTGCTGACAACAGCAGTGACCAAAAATCTGGTAAGTTCCTCAGCACTGCTGGCAGAATTAACTGCTTTAAGACTAGTCCCTGGTGCCCCACTGTCCTTGTCATCATTGTCTCTCTGCAGGCAGCCTCAAGAGGCAGGGCCCCAGCAGCACCAAAGAATTATCAGTGTTTGCTCATCCAGAGCGAAAGGGGAGGGTTGCTCCAGGACAGGGCTGAAAACTACGCACACAGCTGCTGTTATGCAGTACTTTTTCTTGTGTGCAGTACCTTTTTTTTTTTTTTTTGCGTATAACCAAGTTGCTGCAGTCCCTGTAGTTCTCAGTTTTATTCTGTATTGGGGGGGGGAGAAAGGCAATTTTTTCTCAGGGCTTCTGTGCTTTCCTTTAACAATCAGTAAATCCAGTTACCCACACAAGTTGAGGCATATGCCATACATGTTACCAGTAACACGGGGCAGGTATTCTCTTTTCTGCACAGCTACAAGGGAACACAGATTGCCAAAAGCAACTAATATAGAAGCTTTAGAGCCTAGTTTTGTTCTCATTTATGTCAGGATGAGTAAACTCAACAGAGCCAGTAGATTCCCATCAGTGAAGGGAAATCTAATCCTTGGTGTTAATTTGTGAGAAGAAAAATGCAAGTTGATTACAATCAGTTAGTCTGGGCTAGCAGTAAGTTAGCCAAAAGTTATGGCAACACAAATTCAGTTCTATCAAACATCTAATTTAATGGCCAAAAATTTTGTAAAGTTCAGACTTTCTGACACTTAGAGTCCTATGTTGGTAGAAACAAGCAAGAACAAGTGCATGGGCACAAAATACAGCAACATATCTTTTTTTGATAAGCATTAATCAACTATAATTGGGAAAGAGGCAATGCCAGGATTTGCTAATGCAAACTGACAATAACATGTAAAAATTGCCTCTCTTTTCTGGATAATGTATGAAGGATGATCCACTGTGCTCAGTGCTATGCAAACTAACACAAGCTGAGAGTCCCTTCCCTGGAGAGATTACAGACTTGCTGGAAAGGCATGAGCCAACATATGTCAGAACAGCTTTATGAGCAAACAATACTTTTTTTTGGCCAAAGTCTGTTAGTCTGCAAACCCAAGAGAATGGAAGGCACTGGCAATAGTACCTTGACACAGGAGTGTCTAGTCCATGCTTTCAGCCCTGAGCAGAGGAGCTCCTCACTCTGTCATCCCTGGGAATTCTCCTTCACAGAATGTGCTGCAGAGTACCCCAGACCACTTGCACAAGACAACAGCAAGTATCCTCTCTTTGAAAGCTGCCTCAAAAATTAGGACAAAATCCTTCCCACACCTCAGACCTCTAGCAAATCAGCAATTATGAACGGGACTCGTTTTAAATAAGTTTAGTTTATTTCAATCGTCATAAGGAGGTTCTGTTACTCAAGTACCAACAATCTCCCCTTCTGTCTCAGCAACACTTTATTCCCTGCCTCTAGGACACTCGTTCAGAGTGGTCAAAGCAGGCTCTAGTCTGCCCTTCAGCTGTGTGCTGACAGGCAGACTCTCATTACACAAGAGAAAACTTGTCTTCTGTGGCTGCAGAGCTTTTTCCTCCAGGAAGGTTGGAACTGCATCTATCTCTTTTATTCTCAGTGGAAGCTGGGCTCAATGGCAGCTGCTCAAAGCTTGTCAGGCAGAGAAACAGAACCTGCTTGGACTTCTTGTATCACTTTTGGCAATGTGACTTTTTATCAAAGGTTTGTTCAGGCTCAGAAAGATTAAAGAAGCTAAAAGACTGGCTGAGTTTGAAAAAATCAGAGTTGCCCACTGATTGACCTTAGATAATTATTCAATTGCCAGTGAAGAGAAAGACCCAACAGCTTAATTTTCTGATGTTTCTTTCACAGAATTCACACTTCTACTACCTATCTTTCACTAAGTATACCAGTATAAAATGGTGGTGACCTGTAGAACTGATTTCCATCATTCATAACAGCCCCCTCTTACGAATTCATGATTAGCCCGATTTTATGTTGAGCAAAATTAATCCCTAGCCTTACTCCTAGCAATTGATACTATGGATGCATGTAGCTACTACGTATATGGAAACAAAAAAGATATGTGTACGTTTTCCTTATGTTTGGAGTCAGTTCTGGCAAGTCTGTGGTCAAGGGGAACAGCCTGTTTCCAGCCTAGGTGTGAGCCCTGCCTGGGATAACACACTGCTGTGATCCCTTGCCTTCAGTGACTCTCACAGCAGCAAGAGGTTAAATGCACCAGCAGATCAAAAATGTGTTGCCTACTGTAATTTTGTCTGTATCTATTCTGCAGATCGAGATTTAGATCTGGAAGGTCTGCAAGCCCAGTGCCTTACACACTAGGGCAAATACTAGCACGGCAGAACTAACATCTATGTCACAAATTCTTAGTGGGGACAGCTGGGAAATTATTTTTAAGAGTTCCAAGTTCTAAAATTTAAATAGCATATTAAAGGCATAAGTAGAAAGTCACAGAGAATAGATGGAGCTAAACCACCTGCTGAGATAAATAGGGAACCATTTAAATTTTACCTATGAAAGCAGAAAGAAGACTTATTTTTCCTTTTGCACTCAAAGAAATCTTGTCTGACACAGAAAGGAAAAGGTGGAAAAACTGTTGCTTTTGCTCCTTTAAACTGACTTCTGTACTAATGAAAAGCAAGTTCTCTAATACGCATTGTGCACAGGCTCCCCTCTGCTTCTCTCCCCTCTTCCATCTATCATCTTTGCCTGGCTTCTGCCTGTAATCACCTGTTCAACCCACAGCAACAGCTGCCAAGTGACTGGTGTTTGCTGTGGTCATGCAGCCACCAAACGAAAAAAGGAATTAAAAGCAAAGAGAGTTATAGGGGGAAAAACCTTTCAATGACATGAGTGTCTCACCACCCGACAAAGAGTGGGTGATTCCAGCGGCCAAGCCTCTTTGCGTGGGAGCTGCTGGTAGTTGTAATTTCCTAAGATGTATACCTTGTCAGTGTGCAGGAGATGAAAAGAAAAAGAAGGTCAGAATAGCCCAAGCTAAAAATTTGAAGGACAAAAGAAGACACAGTGGGGAACAACTCTTCTGCTTTTAACCCTGAAAGAGCCCATCCTGCATGATCTGCGTCAATTGCTTACTGGCTGAGGTATAACAAATAATAAGCTGTTAGATGGCCTTCTCTGTGCCCAGAGGGGACAGCTGCTTTTAAATCTGTGCCTGTGCTACATGACCTGCACAGGGTGGTACACAGTATACCGTCCAACTGCTCTCAACCACAGCAGAAATGAACTTTTCCCCTCCAAATAATTAGGCTCATAATAGACTAGACAGGTACCTTAAGAGGCTCTATTGCCCCTGTCTCCACCAATGCAGTATAAACTTTGCCTACAACACTATTGGTGATGTCCAAAGTGTAATGATGGAGAATCAATTATCTGGAAGCAATATATACCAGTGTTCAACTTTATCAACACTTTTTTCCCCTCCTTCTCACAAATCTGCCATAGTCAAGCAAGTCACATGTGACACCTATGAATTATAAATGCATTAATCAGGATATAATTAATCTTAGCTTTCCTTCTGCCCAGATATAAATAAACTATTCTATTTCCTTCTGCCCAGATATAATACTAAACTATTCTAACTTACAGCAGTATATAACATATTGCAACAATCTGATTGTATATATAAGCATCTCACTAAGTATTTGAGCAACATGACCACCAAACAGGGAAACAAGACAGTTATTTGTTCATAGGATGCATCTGGGCAACAAAAAGTTGCAACAAAGAACAAGATAAGCATAAGAGATGCAAACAGATAGGCATACTGCTTACACACAAGTATATCTGAGGAAAAAAGAACAAGAGAAGCAGCACTGTTGGCAGTTGATGATCCCATGTTTAAGAGATCAAAATAGCGTTAAAGAATCAAGTATGTAAAGGGTAAGTCGATATGGAAGATGACAAGCCAGCATCACTTCCAAATTCTCTCATCCTTCTCTACTTGTCACTTCTTCTTCTGCAGCTAAAACCACCAAGCACTGTAACTGTCAGTGCTAAGCATAGGGAATCAGCTTTGTGGCACTGTACAGTCACAGTTAATTTAGGACATAAATGTTAAAGAATAAAAGTTCTGTCATTTTGTATATAAAGCAATAATTAATGATAATATTTGAGAATTAACCATTAGCATAAAGGGAGTTGCTACCCAATGAGTTTATTAAAGTTTTGGTTTAAAGTTTAAAACTAGTCTGATTTACTAGCCTTCTATACGTTCCCTTCCTAGCAATCTGTAATCCCCCAACACATACATTTTCAGTTGCAATACTGAGGTGTTATTTCTTCTCTATCATACAAGAAAGATTATTTCCTTGCTATTTACAGATACTATTTACATATTTGAAGACTTCTGCTATGTCCCTCCTCCCTAGACAAGAAGAGAATTTTAAAAGGTTCTGCAACTTTCAGAAAGAGCAGGTTAGGTCACTGCAGTGTTATGCTGAGATGAGTAGTTTTACAGCATCAACTACCCGTTCCCTGCTGATATATGTCACACAACCAAGGACAGGCCTTGGCTTTAAGGCATGCAATGCACCTACACAAAAAAAGTCAAACAAATGGAAGCAGAATACACTCCAGGTCCATTTGCTTATTGAGGACCTTACTGGGATACTTGGGAGAGAAGTTCATAAAAGCACAATAGTGAGAATAAGGAACATGCTCTAAAAACATCTCTCTCCTTGTGAAGTACCTCCCTCTCCTGTCATTTGCCAGGGTCTCAAACTCCACCTACACAAGGTCCCCCAGAACTGCAGGTCTCCTGAGGCACCAGCAGTTTCCCTGACTTGTCATATCCTCCAACTCACATGTAATTAAAAGAGTGTTCACATGGATGCAAAAAGCCAGCTTCCTCAAACTGAACATTTCCCTTTGCCCAGCACCCTAGTCTTTGAGGAAAACGGGAGGGAAAGCATCCCACAGCAACAGAATTCCACTGAAGCTGCAAACACCACTGGAACAAGTACAGTCATCAGGAGTACAAGGGCTTTTACACTAGGCAGCCATGAAAATTGGGACATGGTAAGAAAGGGAAGGAGTTGCAAACTCCCTCAATGACAGGCTGTATACAACAGATAAGGCATGAACTGCTACCAATGGATGTACTATCTATTGGATAGAACCAACAAAAAATCCAGCTACTCACTGTAAAGCGCCAAGGAAAAAAAAAATCTAAAAAGAGCAATGCAGTGGTTACACTTAGATGCATACAAACACATATGCATGCACACATGCACACACGTTTCTGCTTTGCGCTCTCCTGTCCCCTCTTTATCTCTTCCCCAGACCATCAACCCAGGACTACTACAGAAAAAAAAAAAAAACAAAAAAAAAAC